>JAFBJQ010002954.1:201294-310681 GCA_016785345.1 Trinectes maculatus
TTTTTGACGTTTTTTTCAAAAAGTGAAATTTTTGTGAGGTTCCGCCAAGACATGCTATACAATGGAATTTTTGACGAATTTTTTTCGATGTTTTTTCAAAAAGTGATTTTTTTCCAAAACGGATTTTCTTGCGAGAATTCTCAATGACATCTTATACTATGACATTCTTGTTGAATTTTTGATGTTTTTTAAAAAATGAAATTTTTGCTAAATTTTGTGACAACCTGCTATACTATGATGTTTTTGATGAATTTTGATGTTTTTTCAAAAAGTGAAAGTTTTGCAATGTTCCACCACGATATGCTATACTATGATGTTTTTGTCAAAATGTTAGTTTTTTCAAAAAGTGAAAATTTTCAGAAATTTCGTGAAGACATGCTATACTATGATGTATTTGACCAATTTTTTACAGTTTTTCAAAAAGTGAAATTTTTGCAAGGTTTCACTATGACATGCTATACTATGATGTTTTTGACGAATTTCTGATGTTTTTTCAAAAAGTGATTTTCTTGAAAAATGTTGCGATGACATGCTATACTATGACTTTTTGTCAAATTTTTAAAGTTTTATCAAAAAGTGAAATTTTTGCGAAATTTCGTGATGACATGCTATACTACGACATTTTTGACAATTTTTTGACGTTTTTTACAAAAAGTGAAATTTTTGTGAGGTTCCGCCAAGACATGCTATACAATGGAATTTTTGACGAATTTTTTTCGATGTTTTTTCAAAAAGTGATTTTTTTCCAAAACGGATTTTCTTGCGAGAATTCTCAATGACATCTTATACTATGACGTTCTTGTCGAATTTTTGATGTTTTTTAAAAAATGAAATTTTTGCAAAAGTTTGTGACAACATGCTATACTATGACGTTTTTGATGAATTTTGGTGTTTTTTCAAAAAGTGAAACTTTTGCAATGTTCCACCACAACATGCTATACTATGATGTTTTTGTCAAAATGTTAGTTTTTTCAAAAAGTGAAAATTTTCAGAAATTTCGTGAAGTCATGCTATACTACGACGTTTTTGACAAATTTTTGACAGTTTTTCAAAAAGGGATTTTCTTGAAAAATGTTGCGACGACATGCTATACTATGAGGTTTTTTCAAATTTTTTACATCTTTTTAAATCGTGAAAGTTTTGCAACATTTCGTGATGATATGTTATACTATAACATTTTTGTCGAATTTCTCACATTTTTTCAAAATGTGCAATTTTTGCAAAATTTTGGGACGACATGCTATACAATGACGTTTTCAACAAATTTCGGACGTTTTTTCTAAAAGTGATTTTCTTGCGAGAATTCTCAATGACATCTTATACTATGACATTCTTGTTGAATTTTTGATGTTTTTTAAAAAATGAAATTTTTTCTCAATTTTGTGACAACCTGCTATACTATGATGTTTTTGATGAATTTTGATGTTTTTTCAAAAAGTGAAAGTTTTGCAATGTTCCACCACGATATGCTATACTATGATGTTTTTGTCAAAATGTTAGTTTTTTCAAAAAGTGAAAATTTTCAGAAATTTCGTGAAGACATGCTATACTATGATGTATTTGACCAATTTTGACAGTTTTTCAAAAAGTGAAATTTTTGCAAGGTTTCACAAGAACATGCTATACAATGATGTTTTTGTCAAATTTTCAACGTTTATTGACAAATTTTTGATTTTTTTTCAAAAAGTTATATTTTTGTAAAATTTTGCGATGACATGCTATACTATGACGTTTTTGACAAGTTTTTGAAATTTTTTCAAAAAGTGAAATTTTTGTGAAATTTCACTACCACATGCTATAGAATGACTTTTTTTGAGAAATTTTTCACGTTTTTTCAAACAGTGATTTTCTTGCAAGATTTCACAATGACATGCTATACTATGACATTTTTGTTGAATTTTTGACTTTTTTTCAAAAAGTGAAATTTTTGCAAAATTTGCGGGAACATGCTATACTATGACGTTTTTGACGAATTTTTGACGTTTTTTTTCAAAAAGTAATTTTCTTTCGAGGATTCACAACGACATGCTATACTATGACATTTTTGACGAATTTTTGATGGTTTTTCAAAAAGTGCAATTTTTGTGAAATTTCACAACGACATGCCGTATTATGATGTTTGTGATTAAATTTTGACGTTTTTTTCAAAAAGTAATTTTTTGCGAAATTTAATGACGACATGCTATACTATGACGTTTTTGACGTATTTTTGAAGATTTTTCAAACTGTAATTTTCTTGCGGGATTTCACAACGACATGCTATACTATGACATTTTTGTTGAATTGTTGACTTTTTTCCAAAAAGTGTAATTTTTTGCAAAATTTTGCGGGAACATGCTATACTATGACGTTTTTGATGAATTTTTTATGTTTTTTTCAAAAGGTAATTTTCTTTTGAGGACTTACAACTATATGTTATTCTATGATGTTTTTGTTGAATTTTGGTGCTTTTTCAAAAAGTTAAATTTTTGCAAAAATTCACAACGACCTGCTATACTATGACGTTTTTGATGAATTTTGAAGTTTTTTCAAGAAGTAAAAATTTTCAGAAATTTCGTGAAGACATGCTATACTATGATGTATTTGACCAATTTTGACAGTTTTTCAAAAAGTGAAATTTTTGCAAGGTTTCACCATGACATGCTATACTATCACGTTTTTGTCAAGTTTTTAAAGTTTTTTCAAAAAGTGAAATTTTTGCGAAATTTCAGGACGACATGCTAAACTATGATGTTTTTGTTGAATTGTTGACGTTTTTCAAAAAGTGATTTTCTCGCAAGATTTCACAACGACATGCTATACAATGAAGTTTTTGTCAAATTTTTTTTTCAAAAAGTTATATTTTTGTAAAATTTTGCGATGTCATGCTATACTATGACGTTTTTGACAAGTTTTTGAATTTTTTCAAAAAGTGAAATTTTTGTGAAATTTCACTACCACATGCTATAGAATGACTTTTTTTGAGAAATTTTTCACGTTTTTTCAAAGAGTGATTTTCTTGCAAGATTTCACAATGACATGCTATACTATGACATTTTTGTTGAATTTTTGACTTTTTTTCAAAAAGTGATTTTCTCACGAGATTTCACAACGACATGCTATACTATGACATTTTTGTTGAATTTTTGAAGTTTTTTCAAAAAGTGAAAATTTTGCAAAATTTGCGGGAACATGCTATACTATGACGTTTTTGACGAATTTTTGACGTTTTTTTCAAAAAGTAATTTTCTTTCGAGGATTCACAACGACATGCTATACTATGACGTTTTTGACGAATTTTTGATGGTTTTTCAAAAAGTAATTTTTTGCGAAATTTCATGACGACATGCTATACAATGACATTTTTGTTGAATTTTTGAAGTTTTTTCAAAAAGTGAAAATTTTGCAAAATTTGCGGGAACATGCTATACTATGACGTTTTTGACGAATTTTTGACGTTTTTTTCAAAAAGTAATTTTCTTTCGAGGATTCACAACGACATGCTATACTATGACGTTTTTGACGAATTTTTGATGGTTTTTCAAAAAGTAATTTTTTGCGAAATTTCATGACGACATGCTATACAATGACGTTTTTGCCAACTTTTTGAAGTTTTTTCAAAAAATCAAATTTTTGTAAAATTTTGTGAAGACATGCTATACTATGACGTTTTTGACGTATTTTTGAAGTTTTTTCAAACTGTAATTTTCTTGCGGGATTTCACAATGACATGCTATACTATGACATTTTTGTTGAATTGTTGACTTTTTTCCAAACTGTGAAATTTTTTGCAAAATTTTGCGGGAACATGCTATACTATGACGTTTTTGACGAATCTTTGATGTTTTTTTCAAAAGGTAATTTTCTTTTGAGGACTTACAACTATATGTTATTCTATGATGTTTTTGTTGAATTTTGGTGGTTTTTCAAAAAGTTAAATTCTTGCAAAAATTCACAACGACCTGCTATACTAGGATGTTTTTGTCAAGTTTTTAAAGTTTTTTCAAAAAGTGAAATTTTTGCGAAATTTCAGGACAACATGCTAAACTGATGTTTTTGTTGAATTTTTGACGTTTTTTAAAATAGTGAAAGTTTTGCAAAATTTTGTGACAACATGCTATACAATGACATTTTGTCAAATTTTCTAAGTTTATTGACAAATTTTTGATTTTTTTTTCAAAAAGTTATATTTTTGCAAAATTTTGCGATGACATGCTATACTATTAAGTTTTTGACAAGTTTTTGAAGTTTTTTCAAAAAGTGAAATTTTTGTGAAATTTCACTACCACATGCTATAGTATGACTTTTTTTGAGAAATTTTTCACGACTTACAAAGAGTGATTTTCTTGCAAGATTTCACAATGACATGCTATACTATGACATTTTTGTTGAATTTTTGAAGTTTTTTCAAAAAGTGAAATTTTTGCAAAATTTTGCGGGAACATGCTATACTATGACGTTTTTGACAAATTTTTGACGTTTTTTTTTTCAAAAAGTAATTTTCTTTCGAGGATTCACAACGACATGCTATACTATGACATTTTTGACGAATTTTTGATGGTTTTTCAAAAAGTGCAATTTTTGTGAAATTTCACGACATGCCGTATTATGATGTTTGTGATTAAATTTTGACGTTTTTTTCAAAAGTAATTTTTTGCGAAATTTCATGACGACATGCTATACAACAGGGGTCACCAACCTTTTTGAAACCAAGAGCTACTTCTTGGGTACTGATTAATGCTAAGGGCTACCAGTTTGATACACACTTAAATAAATTGCCAGAAATAGCCAATTTTCTCAATTTACCTTTAACTCTATGTTATTATTAATAATTAATTATATTTATCTTTGTGGAAACACTGATCATCTTAATGATTTCTCACAATAAATATATATAGAAACAGATAAATATCAATATTCTACACTTTATTTTTATATTTTCTATAAGTGCACATTTTTCAAATTGAACATTTTCAAATGATCATTTCCAAGACAGTCTTGTGAAATCACAATATCCCATTTTAACTAGCTAGCCACTAACATTTTTTAACAAATCATGAATTACTTTGCACCATGTTTGTACAAATAATAACTCATGTAAAATACAAAAGTCAACTCTCAAATTTTTAAATAAATCAGGTCACACTTTGAACTGGACACCAAATCTGTTATCTGTTTCTTTGTCAGTTAGTGGGAAGCCTGGCATTGCATGCTGTTAACTAGTGTGTTGTACTCTGGTGTGTAACTTGACACTGCAACTCTGAGTGAGTCTTGCAGATGTGCATCAGTGAGGCGTGTTCTGTGTTTGTTCTTGATGAAGTTCATGTCAGAAAAGGCTGATTCACAAAGATAAGTTGAACCAAACAGGCTTGCAACCTTCATAGCTGCTGCGCATACACCACTGTACAGCGCAGTGCGCTGCCCGGTGGGTAGTTGGCATGGTAGCTTGTGTGACCCGTAGTGAAATGTCTCTCCACATTGTGCCGCTTTGCTATTGCCACAGTTGCCCCGCAAATGAAACACACGCAGGATCCTTTCACATTGGTAAAAAAAAACTCTACCTCCCATTCGTCGTGAAAATGATAGGTTTTCTTTCTTTTTTCTTTTTGGGGTAACTCTTCTCCTCATATTCGCTGCGTCCGCTAACGTTAGCTTGTTTGTAAGAGCGCAACAAACGCTACGTTTTGGTCATGCGCACAATACTGACCTTTGAACTATACTAGGTCAGAGTTCATTTATATTAAACACAAAAAACACTTTACATTTTAAGTGTTTATATATATATTGTCATTTGTAAGTTACATGTAAGTGTGATTTAAACAAGAATAGCTAAATAAATAAATAAAATTTAAAAAATAGAGGCAGCTCACTGGTAAGCGCTGCTATTTGAGCTATTTTTAGAACAGGCCAGCGGGCAACTCATCTGGTCCTTACGGGCGACCTGGTGCCCGCGGGCACCGCGTTGGTGACCCCTGCTATACAATGACGTTTTTGCCAACTTTTTGAAGTTTTTTCAAAAAATCAAATTTTTGTAAAACTTTGTGAAGACATGCTATACTATGACGTTTTTGTAGAATTGTTGACTTTTTTCCAAAAGGTTAAATTTTTTGCAAAATTTTGCGGGAACATGCTATACTATGACGTTTTTGATGAATTTTTGATGTTTTTTTCAAAAGGTAATTTTCTTTTGAGGACTTACAACGACATGTTATTCTATGATGTTTTTGTTGAATTTTGGTGGTTTTTCAAAAAGTTAAATTTTTGCAAAAATTCACAACGACCTGGTATACTAGGATGTTTTGTCAAGTTTTTAAAGTTTTTTCAAAAAGTGAAATTTTTGCGAAATTTCAGGACGACATGCTAAACTCTGATGTTTTTGTTGAATTTTTGACGTTTTTTAAAATAGTGAAAGTTTTGCAAAATTTTGTGACAACATGCTATACAATGACATTTTTGTCAAATTTTCTAAATTTATTGACAAATTTTTGATTTTTTTTCAAAAAGTTATATTTTTGCAAAATTTTGCGATGACATGCTATACTATTAAGTTTTTGACAAGTTTTTGAATTTTTTTTCAAAAAGTGAAATTTTTGTGAAATTTCACTACAACATGCTATAGTATGTCTTTTTTGAGAAATTTTTCACGTTTTTTCAAAGAGTGATTTTCTTGCAAGATTTCACAATGACATGCTATACTATGACATTTTTGTTGAATTTTTGACGGTTTTTCAAAAAGTAATTTTTTTGCGAAATTTGATGACGTGCTATACTATGACGCTTTTGCCAACTTTTTGAACTTTTTTCAAAAAGTCAAATTTTTGTAAAATTTTGTGAAGACATGCTATACTATGACGTTTTTGACGTATTTTTGAAGTTTTTTCAAACTGTAATTTTCTTGCGGGATTTCACAAAGACATGCTATACTATGATGATTTTGTCAACTATTTGATGTTTTTTCAAAAAGTAATTTTTTGCAAAATTTCATGACGACATGCCGTACTATGACGTTTTTGCCAACGTTTTGAAATTTTTTCAAATAGTGAAATTTTTGTAAAATTTTGTGACGACATGCTATACTATGACGTTTTTGACGTATTTTTGAAGTTTTTTTAAAAGTAATTTTCTTGTGAGATGTCACAATGACATGCTATACTATGATGTTTTTGTTGAATTTTTGACGTTTTTTCAAAAAGTGAAATTTTTGCAAAATTTTGCGGTAACATGCTATTTGATTGCGTTTTTGACGAATTTTTGAAGTTTTTTCAAAAAGTGATTCTCTTCCATGATTTCACAACAACATGCTATACGAAAACGTTTTTGTCGAATTTTTGATGGTTTTTCAAAATGGGAAACTTTTGCAGAGTTTAGCGAGAACATGCTATACTATGACGTTGATTGAAAAAATTTTCAAAAACTGAAATTTTTGCGAAATTTCACAACGACATGCCGTATTATGATGATTTTGTCGAATTTTTGACGTTTTTTAAAAGATGAATTTTTTGCGAACTTTCATGACGACATGCTATACTATGACGTTTTTGTCAAGTTTTTAAAGTTTTTTCAAAAAGTGAAATTTTTGCGAAATTTCAGGACGACATGCTATACTATGTTGAATTTTTGATGGTTTTTCAAACCATCAAAAACTTGTCAAAAACTTCATACTATAGCATGTCATCGCAAAAGTTTGCAAAAATATAACTTTTTGAAAAAAAATTAAAAATTTGTCAATAAACTTTGAAAATTTGACAAAAATGTCATTGTATAGTATGTTCCCGCAAAATTTTGCCAAACTTTCACTTTTTGAAAAAACGTCAAAAATTCAACAAAAATGTCATAGTATAGCATGTCATTGTGAAATCTTGCAAGAAAATCACTCTTTGAAAAAACGTGAAAAATTTCTCAAAAAAAGTCATACTATAGCATGTGGTAGTGAAATTTCACAAAAATTTAACTTTTTGAAAAAATTCAAAAACTTGTCAAAAACTTCATAGTATAGCATGTCATCGCAAAATTTTGCAAAAATATAACTTTTCGAAAAAAAATCTAAAATTTGTCAATAAACTTTGAAAATTTGACAAAAATGTCATTGTATAGCATGTTTTCACAAAATTTTGCCAAACTTTCACTATTTTAAAAAACGTCAAAAATTCGACAAAATCATCATAATACGGCATGTCGTGAAATTTCGCAAAAATTTCACTTTTTGAAAAACCATCAAAAATTCAACTAAATCATAGAATAGCATGCCGTCATGACATATTGCAAGAAAATCGCTTTTTGAAAAAACTTCAGAAATTTGACAAAAACGTCATAGTATACAATTTTATTGTAAAATTGTACAAATATGTAACTTTTTGAAAAAAATTCAAAATTTTGTCAAGCAACGTCATAGTATAGCATGTTCTCGCTAAATTTTGCAAAAATTTCACTTTTTGAAAATCCATCAAAAATTTGACAAAAACGTTATCGTATAGCATGTTGTTGTGAAATCACGGAAGAGAATCACTTTTTGAAAAAACTTCAAAAATTCGTCAAAGACGTCATCGTATAGCATGTTATCGCAAAATTTTGCAAAAATTTCACTTTTTGAAAAAACGTCAAAAATTCAACAAAAACATCGTAGTATAGCATGTCATTGTGACATCTCACAAGAAAATTACTTTTTGAAAAACTTCAATAATACATCAAAAACGTCATAGTATAGCATGTCGTCACAAAATTTTACAAAAATTTCTCTTTTTGAAAAAATTTCAAAAAGTTGGCAAAAACGTCATAGTATCACATGTCGTCACGAAATTTTGCAAAAAGTTACTTTTGAAAAAACATCAAATAGTTGACAAAAACATCATAGTATAGCATGTCTTTGTTAAATCCCGCAAGAAAATTACAGTTTGAAAAAACTTCAAAAATACGTCAAAAACGTCATAGTATAGCATGTCTTCACAAAATTTTACAAAAATTTGATTTTTTGAAAAAACTTCAAAAAGTTGGCAAAAACGTCATAGTATAGCATGTCGTCATGAAATTTCGCAAAAAAATACTTTTTGAAAAAAATGTCAAAATTTAATCACAAACATCATAATACGGCATGTAGTTGTGAAATTTCACAAAAATTGCACTTTTTGAAAAACCATCAAAAATTCGTCAAAAACGTCATAGTATAGCATGTCGTTGTGAATCCTCAAAGAAAATTACTTTTTGAAAAAAAGGTCAAAAATTCAACAAAAATGTCATAGTATAGCATGTCATTGTGAAATCCTGCAAGAAAATCACTCTTTGTAAAAACATGAAAAAATTCTCAAAAAAAGCATGTGGTAGTGAAATTTCACAAAAATTTCACTTTTTGAAAAAACTTCAAAAACTTGTCAAAAACTTAATAAAAACTTAGTATAGCATGTCATCGCAAAATTTTGCAAAATATAACTTTTTGAAAAAAAACAAAAATTTCTCAATAAACTTTGAAAATTTGACAAAAATGTCATTGTATAGCATGTTGTCACAAGATTTTGCAAAACTTTCACTATTTTAAAAAACGTCAAAAATTCAACAAAAACCTCATAGTATAGCATGTCGTTGTGAAATCTCGTGAGAAAATCACTTTTTGAAAAAACGTCAAAAATTCTACAAAAACGTCATATACTAGGACGTTTTTGTCATATTTTTGAAGTTTTTTCAAACAGTGATTTTCTTGCAGGATTTCACAATGACATGCTATACTATGATGTTTTTGTCGACTGACAAAACGTTTTTTTTCAAAAAGTGACATTTTTGCACAATTTTGCGACAACATGCTATACTATGACGTTTATTGACAAAATTTGGAAGTTTTTTCAAAAAGTGAATTTTTTTGCTAAATTTCACAACTACCTGCTATAGTATGATGTTTTTGACAAATTTTGAAACTTTTTTCAAAAGTGATTTTCCTGCGAGATTTCACAATGACATGTTATACCATGATGTTTTTATCAACTTTTTGATGTTTTTTCAAAAGGTGACATATTTGCACAATTTTGCAACGACATGCTATAACATGACGTTTATTGACAAAATTTTGTTGACCAACAAGATTATTGACAAAAGTTTTTTCAAATAGTGATTTTCTTTCTATCTGTCTGTCTGTCTGTCTGTCTGTCTGTCTGTCTGTCTGTCTGTCTGTCTGTGTGTGTGTGTGTGTGTGTGTGTGTGTGTGTGTGTGTGTGTGTGTGTGTGTGTGTATAATACATAACATGCATTACTAAGAAGTGAAAACAACATAAAGACACTGTTCGAAGTCAACTGCTAGGGATAGTGGATCATTTATTACCTAAATGACAAGTAACCCTCAGCATTGTAACATGTTGACAATAAATAAATAATAACGTTGCTGTTCTTACAGTATCCTGCAACATCATTAAAGCACTGAGGCAGTGCCACAAAGCTTTGCTTAATTTTAAAAAATAGACTTCATTCTCAGCCACAGCTGGAATGGTGTGGTGTCAAATTTTCTGTGCAGTGGCATATTAATAAAAGTGCTGAGTTAACAAAAAAAGATGCCAGTCAGCAATAAGTATTTGTGCCATTTGTTGTCAGTCGAGGCTGTCACAATGATGGAGTGTCCGTCTGACCGGTGTTGTGATTTCTCTGACCCTATTGTATTAAAACAACACCGGCTCCTCTCACAGGAAGAGCATCTGAACCAGTTGTACAGGTGAGTCTGAAAGAATTCCCCCTCAAGCACTGTGTGTGTGTGTGTGTGTGTGTGTGTGTGTGTGTGTGTGTGTGTGTGTGTGTGTGTGTGTTTCATTGACTAAGTATGGTGTAGGTGCTGATTCCATCTTTCATCTCAATTTTTTTTCCACACATATCTGTCTCCAATACATTATCTTATCGACAGCAGGCAGTCATTCACTTTTTTCCTGGTTGCAATTGTTGCTTGTGCTCTCATACACTCCTTCTTATAATAAAACATAAGATGTTGAACATTAACATGTCCACAAATCTTCACTAATTAGATTCACACCTTGACAATTAGACAACATAACAATTCACAGTCATTTGTGTATCTGTGGCACATGTGTCGTGTTGCACGTTGATCCAAAAGATTTCTCTATACCATCCCAGATTAGTAAGTAAAGTATTGTGTGTTTGGTTCTGTCTGTCATTATTTGCGGATTAGTACTGGCCTGCACCCTCTTTGATGTGGACATCTTTCACACTTCCCTCCCATTGGGCTCCAGGGATGCACTGACAGGAACCAAGAGCCAAACAATGGACTAAAGAGGAACAGGCATAAGCAGGAGTCAAAATCTGTTTTGTCTTCCTCAACAATTAACACAGTACATATGAGCAATAAACTGAGAGGTCCCATGTGAGTGGAAATGTACATGTCCACATACTAAAAGGATGTAAATATATGCATTTTTACTTGTCAACAGACACACACGCACGCACACACACACACACAACACTCTAGATTATCACGTGGGGTCTACTACCCTCTGCTGGGCATTTAGGAAACATAGTCAGTGTCCCTTACAGAGGCAGGGACAAGGCCACTTTCAGGAGGAGCAACTCCAGAGGCATATGGGGGCACTTTATGCCCCCATATGCGGATTTATTTACCTTTATTTACCCTTCAAAGAGGTGCAGCCAGTAAAATTAGATGAAGTGGTCTTAGAGAAAGGTTGGAGAGGGTGTCTTTCTGAATGTGTGTATGCTTGATGCTTGGAGAGACAGACCGAAAGTGAATAATCATCAGCCCAAAAAATATAAGTCAGTAAACAGATACACCATAAAATTACACAAAAATGTAAAACGACTGAGGTGACTCAGGTGATGCTTCAAAGGAAAAACATGGATGGGTTTCTGTTTCCTCAGCAGTCTTCTATCCCTTTCACAATACAAATACAGTCTGTGAGAGTTTTAAATTTAGAAAAGGTCAAATATTTCCAATAAAAGCAATTATGGATATGTGTATGCATGTCAACATTACTATAAAGAGAGCGTGTGTTTGTGCCAAACAGACTTCCTCTACAGCTTCCTGTTTCAGCTACTGTTCAGCTGTGTTGATGTTTTTATTTAATTAAATAAAAAAACAGACAGCAAAGGAATCATTTTAATTTGTATATTAGTAGAGACATTTATATTTCCAGGTGCTTAAGCAAAATCTTGGCCAGTGCCATTTGTTTCTTCTTCAAGAAAGACCGGAATAAGGCTGTTTAAAAACTTTTAATTCTTAACAGCAACAGAAAATCATTAAATCTGACAACATATGAAGCCATTACCCTTTTCATAAAAGAGAATTTAATTTTAATTTTTTAAAAGGTTGATTTTCCTCCAGAAAGACTTAAGTAATAAACAGTATTACAACATTCTCAACAGTGTAACAACTTGGCTGTGTGTGTCATCTTGAATTCATTGAATAGATTTGAATTGTAACACATTTTCACATTCCACAACCCATTTACAGCATGAAAGCATTAAAACACCGAAAGATACTTTTCAAATGATTTTCCACTCTTCCAGCTTTGGGAGAAAGCTACTTAGTTGAGATCTAGTTGAGATCTCTTAATTTACACGTCAGCAGTATTATGCAGAAAGAAAGAAAGAAAGAACACCTTTAATAGTCCCACATGGGGAAATTAATTTCTCCACACATGCATTGTACACAACATACAGTTAGTACGAAACTATTGACATGCACACATGCAGAGCAGAAGGCTACACCACGAGGAGCGCCCGGGGAGCAAGTTCAGGGGGTTAAGGGCCTTGCTCAAGGGCGCAAGGTGGTGGACAGATGGTGGCGCCTCTCCCGATTTCCGGCCAATCCGGGATGCAAACCGGCAACCTCACGTACCCAGGCTTGTTAGACCTGGTCCGGGATGGTGGCACATCACCCAAATTTTCGGCCGAGCTGGGAATCGAACCGGCGTGAGCGTCATTAACCATATATGAAGAAACACTCTCACATTTACTTTACACGTCACTTTTTCCTTCACTGTAGTTTAACCCTGAAAGTTGAAGGTAATCAAGGTATCAATAAAGTATGATATAATAATCTCAGGAAATATCTTAGGCTTGACATCTAAGCTGGTTTCAGAAAAGTAAAACACAGAGTATGACATAACTTTAGTACCAGTACAATAATGTTACTATGCAATAATGCAAATCAATATTATTTTTTAGCAAGTGGCTCTTCATTATCACATCATTGGAGAGATTAAGTAAAACTGACCTGTGACCTAAATAACATCACCTGTAAAACTTGTTGGATCTTGTGTGCTTGGTAGTTTTGGTCTGCGTAATCTTGGCTTTCTGTGGGTTTGAGCCACTGAGTGTGGAGTTCTACAGATTTACACCTACCATTGTGATCTTATAACTACTGAAATGATCTGTCTTCAAGCAAACTGATGGACTTATTGGTCAGTGTCTTTTCATCCACAAACCTGTACCCAAACAGCTTCATGCTGGGTTCGCACACTCTCTGCACTAACTGAGCCAGTACAAGGGGAATGCTAAATCTCCATTTGTCTGCTTGCTCTGATGCGTTCCTCTCTGTGGAGAAGAGGCCCCTATTTTTTGGTGTGATCTGGGTGTTCCTCAGAATCCACTCCCTAGCATGATGGCTAAATGGTATCCCAGCGAAAAAGTACATATTCTCTGCCATCTGAATGGGGTTGCGAGTAATATCTTCATAACGCACTAACATGTAGCGCCTCCTCAGCCAGGAAGGTTGGCTCAGTCCAAGCTCTGCAGACATCCTGATTTGGTCACAGGTACGTTTGAGTTTCTTCACCTCCTCATCATCTTCAGTCGCCAGGCTGCCCTTCGCCCAGGCCGACAATGCACGGTAATCAAAGGGGAAAGCCAACATGTAGGATGCCATCATGGCTCGTGGATCTCGGACTAGCTGGATCACTCTCACATCCAGACGAGGATCCCTCACCAAAGGCCGCAGTGTGTCCAGGTGATCCACCCGGATAGTCTTAATGACACGGTGTTGCTTGGAGAGGCAGATTTCAGATGCAAGGGTCAAGTTCAGGTGCCCACAGGATTTATTGTAGCAGGGAAACCTAAGAGTGGTATAGTTTTCACAGAATAAATATTGCTTTAATGGTGTTGCAAACAGGGAGCTACTTCAAGTGCTTAAGTTTACAGACGTTCATTTTCTGAATAGCAGGAGCAGCTAGAGCATGAACAGTTCTTGTATGGGCATGAAATGCCTAATTCTAGTTAAATACAAGGTTTAATTAAGAGTGTGGATTGTCTTCCTTGTGCTCTATCGTGGCAGAACCGGGTGGAGCCACTCTGGACCATAGACTGTGGTGGCAGCTGATCATGGAATATGCTCCAGAACTATAGATTTAACCATTACAACTGATTGATTGATTGATTGATTGATTGATTGATTGATTGATTGATTGATTGATTGATTGATTGATGTAATAAAAATGATGAACTGATGCCAGCAGGCATTTAAAAAGAAGCATTGTGGGCAGGGATTTTACAGGAATCAGAGGCTACATAGCGGCTACATTGAAAGCAAAATACTGTAACAAACTGAAAAAAACACTTGAGAATGTTCAGTACCTTTCAGAAACACCATTGATGGCAGGAGTGCAGACAGGTTCTGTGCACAGCGATAAACTAGACTCTCTGCGGAAAAAATAACTTGTGACATGGCCCTCGGGTGGGGGTAAGATGAACTGCTCAAGAAGAGAGAGATTACAGAGGAAGAGGCCGTGGAGTACATCTCGGTAGATTTCTGAAATCTCTCTCGTACTGTTAACCACTTTCGCCTTTCTCAACCCAACTTCAGCATGATATAAGGGTTCATATAGATAGAATATGTTTTCATCTTGTTGGTTGAAGAACTGGCCCACAAATGAGGAACCTGTTCGTGCATAGGCCAAGATTAATATTTGCTTATGCTTATTGTAGGTGTAGTTACCCAGATCATCCAGTTCATGCTCATCTTGCTCATTACCAGTGAATTTAAAAAGCAGCCTTTTGAGCATTGTCATGGTGCCAGTTTGTGTTGCCGTACTGTTATCCAGTGGCATTGCTGGGGTCATCCAAGGAGTCTGCTTCTGTATCAGCCTATCGTAGACCCTGATTAGAATCAGAATCAGAATCAGAATCAGAATCAGAAACAGTTTTATTGCCATTGTCAATGAATACAGGATTCACTGACTAGGAATTTGTTTCGGCATACAGGTGCAACAAGGAACAAAAAAGACACAGTAAGGAAAAATGTAAAAGATTTAAATAAAATAAAATAGAATAGAATGTAAAAAAAAAAAAAAAAAAATAGAAATATAAATTTATAACGGATGTTTTTAGTGTTAGTACCTGAGACAAGGCTTATATTTTACATTTTGCATTTGTGGGACACTATGTTATGACCATGTTTGAATGTTTGAGATGGTTACTTTAGCTGAGCAACAAAAGGAGCAATTAGCCTGAAGTGGTCCAACACAAAACTACCAGTGAAACTTCTCCCATTTAGCAAGCAAGATGTATCATTGTGATCAGCAAGTTACATCTTGCAACTTCACTTCTCTGAAGGTGTTGAGTCAATTATACGTCTCTGAAGGAGTGACATTTTCCATTGCTCTCAGTCCGTATCATTTTAAAAGGACATTGAACATTCAACTCTCCTGATATATATCTCCTGAGAAAGTCCAAAAAAAGATTTTATTCTCTTACCTTGACAGAATATTGTTCTCCTTTTCGATGATGACCAGTGTAACAATACAGATGAAGACACATGCATATATTCTCTTCATTCTCCAGTCCTGGCTTTGCTCTTGGCTGTCGATATTCGTGTCTGGGCGAGATAGAGTTGACGTCAGCAGAACTAGTGTTCAGTACAACGTAAACAGAGTGAGACAAGTGTGGCTGTCTTCAACTGTGGTGAGTTGAAGACAGTCTTCAACTCAACGCCGGACGAGCACACACACTGTTGTTCCCCTTTTCCAGACGCCGATCACTGCGCGATCAGCTGATTGAAGACACACCGAGGATGACCGAGCCAAACCAGGTACCTGTTCCTCATCTGTGATCGTTCCGGCTGCCCTGAGGAAACCATCACACTGCTGTCAGGAGAGCAAATGACACCACCAACAGAGCAAGATAACAGACCGCCACGGACGCTGTGGACACGCAGAGCGGATCTTCTATGCCACATTCCAAACTCCAACAGATTGGAGCAACATTCTTTTCTTTCCTCTCTCTCTCTCTCTCACACACACACACACACACACACATATGTATATAGTCACTGTTGTTACCTATGTGTTCGCCTGTTAGTAGTGGCTCAGTTAGTGCAGAGAATGTGCGAACCCAGCATGAAGCTGTTTGGGTACAGGTTTGTGGAGATAGTTTTGAACTGTGATGTTTGATTAATGAGGAATATTATTACCTCAAAGTAATTATCTCTGTGTGTTAATAAATTCGATTATAGTTTACTCTGTTGCTGTTTGTGATTACTGTACTGTGTGTTTTTATGTGGAATACTTGCTGGATTACCACAGTCATTGCTCAATTTCACACCTTCCATTCATATTTTGAGACTGTTAAAAGGACCAATAACCTGCCACCAGGTTATTGGTCCCTGGTGGCAGAGTGGTGGCACGGTGGTGCCCCCCAAGGTTACTGTTTATAATAAACACTTCAAAATTTTAATGTTTATCAGAGATAATCATTAAAATTATTTAGCTAATAACCAAATTGAGTACCGACAGCCACCTGCAACTGGGTTCTGGATTTTCTCACTGGGAAGCGGCAGATTGTAAGGATGGGAGGAAAGGGTCTCCACTGTGCTCACAATCAGCATATAATCACCACAGGGCTGCTGCCTGAGCCCCAAACTCAGCCCACAAATTCCTCAGCCTGCATGTATCATCTTCTCCTTAGGCTCAAACATACAGACTACAACCTGAGGAAAAGTAGAGCAGGCAGCAGCATCACAAGGAAACCCTTGCTTTCTTTTCCTCTATTCTGTATTTTATTTTTTAGACTTTATTTCTTTTTTATATTTCATTCTTTATATTTTCTTAAACTGTATGAAAAAGTCTGACTCGAGAGTTCTGCACAAGAATTCCTTTTTTTTTCTGCACAAGAATTCCTATGCACCCGAACCTGTGTGAAAGCCTGAGCTAAACGTCTTATTTACTCAGGAGCCACTGGAACATTTGGTTAGACTATTTTCTCAAGCAGAAACACCCCTGTTAGTCAGCCACATCAATTATATTAATTCTAATATATAATTATATAATTATATAATTAATTAACTTCCTAAAAAAAACTTGAAGCATGTTCTCAAGTAGACACTGAAGATTAATTCCCACCGAAGGCTTTGCTGTTCACCCAGGGGTATTAGTGTAAACAGTTAATTTATATAGGCAAATATTAAAACCTGCTTAAATCTGAAATTATAAATCTCTCACCTACCACACAAACCGGATGCAGATGGCGAATAGGCAGTCACCTGTTCACTGGTCTCTCTGCAATTGAGCGTAACGTCCCAGATCTTGACAGAAGAGGCACCTTGCCGCATTGGCTCGGACAGGTGCTCATGGTTCGTTGTTTGTTGGGACGACGGCTCCTCCCCTGTGCCAGACGGGAGAGAGGGAGACAGCGCACGGACGCGGGCGACGTGGCGATCAAAACGGACGCCCATGGACAGTTGTGTGTTAATACCTGATCAAATAGCGAGAGGAGAAAGATGATCCCTGTTTCAACTGAGTACTTGACGTGTTCCCACCCCCGCAAATAGACGCTCCCGATCTGCTGGCAAATTTGATTGATTGATTTGTTTAATATTATCGCTCCGGAACTTTTGCTACAACTTTTCTCGTGCACTCCACGCGCCACCTCACTTTAGGCTTCGCGTTTTTTAGTTTTGCACTGGCACCAACATCTATCTGTTTTTTTCATAATTTTTAAGACTTGGTTATAGTTTTGGAATTTTGTATTGTGTTTATATTTAGCAAAAATAATTAATATGGTAAAATAAATTACTGGTAATTTTAATTTCTCTCATGCAGGGAAATGAAGCTCATGTAGTGATAAAATTGTAGCCACTTTAAATTACTGAGGACATATCACAACCAATGTTCCCTGTAATTGTTCATGTGTCTGCGCAAACACACAAGCTCCCTGAGCACACCGAGGACCACTGTGAGCAACATCAGATGCGCACGCTGTGGCCACACACCAGTATTACACCTGTTCAAAACCTTGGATCATAGCAAGTTACATGGCTTATTAAAAGAATGAAATTACAGCAGCAGTTTTCATTAGTTTACCTTTACTATAAGTGATTTTGCCCACTTAAAATGAAAAAGACAACAATCTTGTTCATGAGATGTGTAGTATGTTATATGTGAGAAAAGAAAAGAAAAGAAAAGAAAAAATCGGACCCAGTTTCACCGCTTGTTGTTATTTGCACATTCTCCGACAGCCATTCCATCTTAAAAGAACCACATTTCTTTTTTACTTTAGCTTGGTGAGTGGATGTGTCGCTGTCCGTTCGTTTCGCCATGGTAAGGGTTGTTGTTAGCTAGCTAGCCTGCACGGCGCGTATGGGCAGGGCAGATAGACAAGCACTGTCAAGGCTGTGATTGGCTGCCTAGCGGAAGTGAACTGTATCGTATCATTGGGTGGACACCTGTCACTCACTGAGTTACGTTGCAAAATGGTGCAGAAAACAATATTATTGGTCTAATTAATTAGATTAGATTAGGTCTAATATTAGATATTAATTAATACGTTTATGTTGAATTTTATTTTATGCGCGGCATAGATTTTCTTGTGCGCTGAGAATGTGCAAGCAGTGCGCGATTGCGCAAGCGCGCAGCTTAGAGGGAACATTGATCACAACACATATTTACTGGTATTCTGCTGAGCTGGTTAGCTGGTGCCCCTCACAGCTTAACAGCATCTTCTGTTGTGCGTTGATTTCCTACATCTCTTTAGATGTGGGAATAAGAGCTGTGCAGGTGATCATGGACTTATTTTAATGATAATATCTGCTACAGTCACAAATGTGGCTAAAGATATACTGTACATGTCTAAATATTGTCTATTATCTTGAACCCATGTAAATGGAGCTGCCTAGACTCAGTGGTATCATGTCCAACTTTCACCTTGGAGACTTTGGTTCAAATCACAGAAAGGCCAATGTCAGCAAGGGCATGAGATTGCTATGGGCTCCAAACGGCAAATCAAATGGGCTCTAGTAAGTCACGAGGCGCATCAGAAGCTGTCGGAGAGGTGGTATCGTGACGGTGCCCACCACCAGTTTTTTCCACTTGGAGGCAGTGGTGTAAAAGACTAGAATATGGAGCAGCATGTCAACCTAAGTGCACAGTTTTCGTTTGCAGGCCTTAATTTGGCCATCAAGATGTACTTTCAGCCACCCATCTGTTTCATTTGAAATTCAGCTGTGGAAAGTACAATATAATTTATTTTTTTTAAGTTTGCAACTGTTTTTGTAAAATACGTTGTGGACAACAATAACAGAAACAAAGTAAATTATTTTTACTTAATTATACTTTTTAAATAATGGATTTTAGGTTTGTTGTTAATTATGCAACACAACGAATAATGTTTTGTGTTGGTTCATTTAGAAATTTGTGTGAACTACTGTTATGTATGTTGTGTTGTGAATGTTGTGTTCTCTCCCCCTTTCTGTTTGTCTTCCAGAGCAGGCATGTGTGTCAGGGGGTGTGGCTGGCACATCTCTCAGTATATAAGCTTGCTCTTCTCCCTACTTGGTTCTGTGTGTTGGGTAGTGTGCAACTACCATTTCTTGTCTGCTAGTGATTTTTGGATTAGAGTTTTTTGCTGCAAAGTTGGTTTTCCACTTTTGTTGGTGATGACTCCTTTAGAAGTTGTGCATCATATCTTTTAAGAGTTTACATGATTCATGACTCTGTGTATTCACCCTGTGAACACTCTGAGAGGTTTATGAAAATGAAGAGCTGTTAACCTACAGTATTCTCTACATGGAGAGATTAATAATGGAGTGGCCTAGTTTTAGTAGTGGAGGGGAGTGGACCAGGACTAAAAGCAAACCTTTGCCCTTAGCAAACCTCACTAGAGATTATCAATAATCCAAAATGGTAATGCTGAATTGGGCATCATGAAAGCAGGTGCTCTTACAGTCCTGTGTAGTACTGTGGGCTACGAACTATTCAAAGTTTCCATTTCCGTTTTAACTTGGTAAATCTCATTGTTCCAAGTATGCACTGGAATATAGCTTTTTTTTCTAAAGCAAGGTTTTACTAAGGCGTTTTTTTTTTTTTTTGCATTTGCCAGACACAATGCAAACTACTGGGAACATGACATTGTTTAAAGGTTAATGTGTGCATGCATGCGGGAGTGTGTGTGAGATGAGAGTATGGATTCTTGTAATCCAAAATGTTCTCCGTGTCTTAGTGAAAAAAACTTCGGTTTGGTCATCTGCGTGTTTACAGGACATTTTCATGGAGGATGAGCAGCAAACTAATTCCTCCTGCTGCTCTCTCATTTGACATCGCTTTTTGATAAACAGCCAGAAATGTGACTTAAACTATTGCCACATAAAGTCATCATACACAGCAAACCCAGATGTTGCCGAGTGAAATAAATTCTCAGATGATTCTTTTATGTAGTTTAAATCTAATTAATGTTTTAACTGCTTATAGGGCCATTGCGTATATTATCTTTATAAACATTATTGTTTCTGCTTAATTCATACCATAACTATCTTTAATTTCGTATTTTTAGAATTGAGCAACACATGTAAAATGTTATTAAATTCAAATTATTCACTTGATTGGACAGTACAATCCAAGTCAGTTCTACTTGTTTTAGATGAGGACCTGGGGGGACAGTCAAGTTGATTTCATAGCAGAAATTTCTTGATAATTTGTGGTCCAAAAGATATATGTCTTCTGAAGAAAGAAAGAAACAAAGAAAGCTTTTTATTTGTCATTGTCACAGTACACTTATACAGCACACAAACAAAATGTGGCCTCTGCTTTTTAACCCATCACACACACGTGTGATCAGTGGGCTGCTGTCAGTACAGGCAGCACCTGGGGAGTGTTTGGGGTTAAGGGCCTTACTCAAGGGCCCAGTGTGGTGCCGAGAGCAGAATTCGAACCCCAGCTCACTTGGTTTCAAAACCAAAGCTCTAATCATTAGGGTACCACTTCCCTCCATTAGGCTATGCTGATCTATATTCTTAGAATTTTGTTTTATCATGTGGATGCTAAATCCTTGAAGGACAATATCCTTTTAAAAGAAGGACCATGGATGAAATGGCCTATCTGGTCATGGCAAGACATTTTTCAGTTATGTTCAGTGGCAGATTTATATCAACCAAAATATCACAAGTTACACTGGGCCGATTTAGATCCAGATTATGACTGTGTCTACACAATCTTATGGTTCTGTCCTCAACAGGAACAAAGAGGTCAGCATGTGTTGCTCTGATTGAAGGCTCAAGATTAGAAAGTAAGAAGATGACAAAGGATGAGCAGTGAGCTTCTATCCTAATGATTTTTTACAGTGCTCATTGCAATCACACTTGTATTAATAGGCAGGATTTTCTTATTATAAAGTTTATGCTCAGACACAATTTTGTACTTTTTAAAGAAAAGTCACATTCAGTACGAGGTTGGCAAACATGGTTATTTGTTATATGTTATTTGTTATTTGTATGTGAAACTACAACACATTGCGTGCTATATGCAGCACGTTCACCAGTTTATTCTATGGCCACTTGGAGCAACATTGTGTGTTGTCGTGTGCTAATTGTGTTTTACATTTATGTCGGGTGGAGCCCGTGTGACCACAGACAGGCCCATGCATTACAAGATGAAGAGGGATTAGAGCGCAGTGGGTTAATCTTTAGGTTTGCCATCTGCCAGTACTATGAGAATTAAACCTGGATGCACAGCCCTGACTACCAACGTACAGAAGTAAACACAGGTGATCTTTTTCAATGAATATATTACTTGAAAAGATGAACATCCTAAATACAGTACTTGGTTTGGTTTGGTACTGGTTTGTGGACATAGTCAATCTAAGAAGTCTCTAATGTAGGTAAAAAATAACAATGTGGGTGATTTTCACCTGCTCTCACCTCTGTAACATTGTGCAAATATATCTTTAAAAAAAAACACTATTTGCATACAGTGCAATAGGTCCTCCTGTATAGCCTATTGTACATTCAACCCGCACCACTTAGATTACAAAGTAGATTTAATTTCAGCATGAGAATGGACTGTAAAAGGTTTATTCATGTGTATAAATCCTCTTGCATGCAACATGTTTTAATGCATGCACACAGTTGTTTTGTCTGTACGCTAGATGCATTGTTACTTCACTGGGAAAGAAATATATCACAGTTATTTTATTTTTACAGTGTTCATTTTGGATCCTATTAATTTAATTTGAATCTCCTTGTAGATTATCTTTGTATTTCCAAATGCTGCATGTAAACTGAAAATAAAATTGAGAGATTTAATTTTAGGGAGAAAAAAGATTATTATTTCTGGACCATTGTATTCTGTTTGTATTCAACTGCATTTTGTCAGAATTCGACAGTGGTTCCCAAACTTTCTCTGCTGGGCCCCACTTTGGTTGATAAGAAACATTTCCTGGATTAATATTATATAACATTTGCTTATAAGAGTTTCCCTCCAAGTGGCAAATAAGATTATAAAACAAGAAGATTAGTCAGCTTCTGTACCCAAAATACTATTCAGAAATCCCAGAAAGACATTAAATTAATCAGGGAGGGGTTTTAAGTAGAGTATCTTAAAAAAAACAAGAATTGTATGAAAAATAAAACACACTCTCTGATATTGTAAAATTTGCATCTCGTTTTGTTAGTGATTGTTATTGAAATCAAATCATTAGTCCAGACATTTGCTAAATGATTCCTACCATAACATCCAAACAGGAATAATAATCTCATCAGATCACTCACTGCTTCATCCTTGCTTTTATGATTATTCTGTTAATTGAGTAAATAGTAGAGTTTTGTTTCCCCTTATCCCTTATTCCCTTACCAACAGATGGTTGCGTAGAGCATAGCAGATGGTACCATACAATATATGTGTAATGCTGACCAGTGTTACAGTATAGATTCTGACCATTTTAATCCCTCTGTACTTTCTCCACAACACAGCAATATATGTAAAACTATATGTATAATTTAAAGATCATAAGTTGTGCAAATACATCATTGGTATCAGCGAGCCGTATAGAAACACAAACTGATAATTTGACATGAAGTCATAACAGGCTTTCTTACCTTCACACACAAGCATCACTTGATGCATGTTTTGATAAATAGAAAATGTTTTATTTAGTTCTAGGAGTAATTGAAAGCGGTTGATCTACATCAGGAACAAAAATGTGAAAAATATATCTGTCCATCATCTGCAAAGTTGTGATATATCCATGTCTTGTCTTTCCTTGTAAACACAACCATCCCTTCTGTATTAGTGACTGAAAAAGCCATGTTGGACTGAGGAGGCCCAGGAGTCACTCTTAAGATGTGTCATTGGATTAGAATGTGAGCATATGCCTTTAGCCCTCTCCAGTCACTTGATAGCTGCATCTCATGTACAGGACTCTCAACAGAGCCGTCTTCATGGTGCGGTTTCATCACTTCATTCTTTAGGATGAAGAATGTAAAGATATTACATTTGCCACAGATTTTCGTGTTTGTACAAGCCTGCTTTGGTAAGTTTCATAACCTAATTCTCTAATTAATGTAAGATCATGTTGTTGTGATGAGATTGTAAACAATGTTTAGATATGTTTAAGGTGCTTTGAGGCCAAATACTATTGTTTTTAGTTAATTTGAGTTTGCACTTTGTGGACCTGTCATACTGTATTGTTGGAATTATTATGTTGATCTCAACGGTACGGCTAATTTGGTATAGTTAGAAAATCTGAAAAATTGGAATCGCATTACTGTGAAATTATAAATAAAATGATTTGGTTTCTCTCTCTAGAGGACTCAGGTCTATGTATGGACAAGGTATCTTACAGGGTTGACGTAACTCATTTGTAATCCCGGTCAACGTGACCAAGAAATCAGGGTGGCAGTATAGATAGGTTGTTTATGTCACTTATGTAAGCACTGTATGTAATATAAGTATGTGTTTAGTTCTCTTCAAAGTTGACTAATCCATCATCGCTCACACACACACACACACACACACACACACACACACACACACACCATATGCATGTGTGTTCAACTAATTCAATAACATTTATGAATTTCAATCGTTAATGTTCAAGCGTCTAGATTTGGTTAATGTCTCTGTCCTCAGCTCAAGCAGACTATGCCCCCTACTTCTATGACAACGGACCCTACAGCTACAATGGGAACCTGGCATTGTTCAGTCTGTCAGAGGACACACCTGTTGGTGAGACTGATAAATGACAGTCAATGTGAACAGTCAATTTTATGGTGGAACAAACAAACAAAATGTGTGTTTTGGCAGCCAGTGTCTGGGAGGCCAGGACATAAAATAGTCTTTGATGGATGAACAGGTTTTGTGTGGTGTGTACACACTGACGCAAATTTGCAGTTTGCTAGCTGTGAATATGGAGCTGCTGATCAGTTCAGTGTTCTTATCTTATCGCAACTTTCTGGTTTGTTCCGTTGCATTTTGAACACTGACTAAATCTTGATACAAAAGCTGAGTAGAATCAAGTCACACATACAGCATGGTCATCTCCAAATGGAAAAAAGATGAGGGTTAGATGATGAAGTCATTTCTGTTCCTTTAGGTACACAGATCTACTGTCTTAACGGCACAGACCCTGAAGGGCAGGAGGTGAGGTATGGCCTTTCCTTTGATCCTGGGTCAAAAGAGTACTTCAGGGTTGATCCCAAATCTGGAAACATCACTTTGGTGGAAAAACTTGACAGAGAGGTACACTTAAGAATGCAAAATTATCAGTTTGACTATTTATGTAAATTTAACGATATCATCATTAGAAATATTATTTATTGTCTTGCATATTTTATATTAACGTTTGAATTTCCATCTTCGTTCAGAAACAAGATTCTATTGACGTTCTTGTCAGCATTACAGATGGACAAAGCAGGGTAGAGGCATAGTCACATTTTTGACTTTCATAATAAGTCAGAGTAGGTGCATGTTACGTGTGTTATATTTACTTCTGTTTTCCAGGTTGTGGAAAGAGTCACAATATTTGTAATGGATACAAACGATGAAAAGCCTGAATTCCAAAACATGCCTGCAATCATTAACGTGCTGGAAGTAAGTTAAGACAAACAAGTTATGAACTGTTTAATTATGTGCCACTCTCACCCCAGAAAATATACAAATGAAATGTGCATTTCTTTACGTGACTTATTCATTGTGATCTGAGTTATTTTCTATGTTTCGCGTTTCAGACAACCGAGTCTGGCAGCAGCATCTACAAAGTGGAGGCAGTGGACGGAGACACAGGCTCAGGGGGCTCAGTCACCTACTACATCCAGGTATCATTTGATGTGCCGCTCACATCTCATCCACTCTGTCTTCTACTGATAATAATTAAACTACATTAAAAGACCAAAAAAGATATGCAGATGAAAATCTGCATATGTAAGATAACAAGGTTAAAAATCACTTCTTTTTTTTCTCGTGTACACGTGCGCTAACATGATGGTGTAGTTATGACGATGGGGATTAAATCACAATTACATTTGTGTCAAGTATTGGAGGCTTAGGGGGCTGCTGTGGCAGCATGGCCGTAAATGTTAGTTTGCACTTATAGGACCAAGGAACAGCTGGCTCGGGCTGATACTGACAGGCGGGGCAGTGCACATCTGGACACAGCAACTATCACCTGCCTGCCCTGTCCATGTGCATATGGCTGCTTCACAACCAGATGGACTAAGAAAGAGATTTTACAAAGGATGTGGCCTAATGAGTGTTTTTATGCTACCATCTGACCACTCTTCATTATATCTCACGCGAGATATGACGTAAATAGGGTTTAGTTTAGTTTCAGTTGCAGGCTTCTACTAATGTGATCACTGTTGTGTTCCTGTGTGTACTTACAAAATCTGTCTTATGTTCCGTCCTCTGTTGCAGAATCCTCAGCCCGCTTTGTTCGCCATCGACAGACACAGTGGTGTCCTTCGCATCAAATCCGGAGAAATGTTGGACTATGAGAAAACAAAGACACACTTTGTCATTGTTGTTGCAAAGGTAACAAGTATATCAAAGCTCAGGACTTCTGTTTATGCAACAGTGTCCATTAGGGGCCCTCTCAGTGCAGCGCACATATATTCCACCCATTTAATATGGCGTGAGAAAAGAAACCGTAAACATTTGCTTACAAAAAACCTTCCCAGAGCAACCTCAGGTACTCACAATAAAGGGTTAACGCCCATGGTAAGAAAGTAAACAAGGGAGATGTTTGTCTTGTTGTAATAAGACAAGCATCTCCCTCATTAAAAACATCTCTATTATTAATTTGTATTAGTGAGGGTTGAATATTGAACTTTACATATAAATTTAACATTAATGAAACACTAAAGAAAATTTACAGTATTCTGGTGAAAGGGTATACAGTCTTCTACAAAGTGAAAATTGAAATGTTTGTATCTTCTCCTCCAGGATGGGGGTGGTAATTATAACGGCAAGGAGCAGTTTCTGTCTTCCTCTGCTACTCTGACGATTAATGTGATCGATGCACAAGACACCCCACCGGCTTTTATTGGGACACCCTACTTTGGCTACGTGTATGAGGTCTCAGTGCCAGTGAGTATGAAAACATATTCCAGGGACTTTGTGCTGCAATTTCCCTTTTTGGGAAAGTAAAGACACAAAAACAAATGATCACATTATCAAAAGATTAGGTTTAGGTTAGTTAAAGTTTCTATCAACTATTATTGTATCATACACTGATATCTTCAGTGAACATTGAATGATCAGGGTAAAGCAATAACAAAGTGAACACATCTAATTTCTGCGCAGAAAAAGTGACACCCAGCACATCATGTGTGTCATCACATTGTTTTGATTGCTGGCATTTCAAAGCAAAAGCCGAAGCTGCTTTCTTCAAAGCTTTTCTCATAGCGGTGGAAAGCCACATTATCTCCTCAGTTACAAAATGTCACTGCAGGAGAAAGATTAGACAGTGACTTTTACCCAAAAGGAAATAATTACAAACATGACAT
Organism: Trinectes maculatus; assembly: GCA_016785345.1. NCBI lineage: Eukaryota > Metazoa > Chordata > Actinopteri > Pleuronectiformes > Achiridae > Trinectes > Trinectes maculatus. The sequence goes on from JAFBJQ010002954.1 coordinate 228,473, forward strand.
TTCCATGTGTCTTTGAAGACGCAGTGAAAACTGCATGCAGAAAAGATTTTGAGTGTACTGTGATTTACTGCACCAACATGACTCAACATCTAGTTATATTTCAACCAACTGAACTGCACAATCTCTGACGTATTTCTTTCCCACAGGGATCTGAAATATTCACTGTCATCGCCAAAGATGGCGATGTGGGAAGTCCGAATCCAATCCACTATTCATTTGATGACGGTATGAATTTAGTTCATTTCAAGACGAAAATGACGGAAAAGAAGGATGGACCAAAACATGAAATATGTTCATCTGTCCGTTGCTTGTCTCTGCAGGCGATGATGGCGTTTTCAGCATCAATAAAACAAGCGGTTGTATCACCCTGTTGACACTCCCCAATTATCTGAAGAGGGAGATCTTTAACATTAAAGTCAGGGTAAGTTGCCCTTCATTCAGCCATGAGGCCAGGCGTTCTCTACTTTCTCTTAATTATCAACTTTTATCACTTTACTAGGAGAAAGCTGTAAAATAGCTCTAATATATTCATTCAATGTGTCTTTACTGCTTGAAACAAAAGAAAAGTCTAAGAATCTTAAAAGAAATAATTGAAGAGATTATTATAATCATTGTATATCATTTATTTGGGATTGGATGTAGATTTGAAGCAGAGGTCAAATCGTAGAGCTTCCCTTGTGAATCTGTCCCATTGGTTTTATTTAGTGAAACTGATTACATTTAATCTGTCCAGGCTTCAGAAGTAAGCCCTGAGGGAAGACGGCTGGACTACAGTGTAACAACAGTGGTGATCCGTGTGGTGGACCTGAACAATAATCCACCTACATTCTATGGGGAGAACGGCCCACAGAACATGTTTGAATTGACCATGTACGAACATCCACCAGAGGGAGAGATACTCCGGGGGCTAAAAATTACCGTCAATGACTCTGATCAGGTGGGCTCACATTGTACAATATTGGTAGGTGTCTACCTGTCTGTCTGTGAAATTGCTTTAAGCCTGCCATAATACAGACAATCCTTTTTAAATTTCACGGGGCTTAAAATAAATCAACACAAAAGTGGTGCCTAACTAAGCCATTTGTCAAAATATGCAAGTCTCTCTCTGTTTCCATCTCCTTGCATGAGCCTGGTTCATATGTGTTCTCCAACGATACTGTTACAACATCAGGGGGACTCTCTCTATCTACTAATATGTTTTCATCAAGAATTATATCTCTGCTACTGATATTCTATTGATTTCCCTGACACGATTGTAATATTTAAAAGGGACAACGCTTTTATATTGATTGAATAGGCTCTATACCTCATGGATTACAGTCAATGTCTGCTTCATAGCAACTGCAGATTACTATAAATAGGCTCATGCATATGTAATATACTTTTTTCATTTTCACTGATGAGACATTTGGAATAATACGATGATCTTGTCCTCTAACAGGGTGCAAATGCTAAATTCAATCTGAGACTGATTGGACCAGGAAGGCTGCTGCGAGTCGTTCCTCAGACTGTACTTAATGAGGCCCAGGTCACAATCTTAGTGGAAGACTCTGCTGCCATGGACTATGAGAAACACCACTTTCTTACATACAAGGTTAACTCATTACAACAGCTCAGTCTGCTGAACCCCATAACCACAAATGCACACATTCTCAACAAATGACAGTGATATATTTACTGCATCGTTTCTATGTTCTTCTTTTACGTCTCTTTATTCCTACTCTCTCCCCTCTTTAGCTACTAGCAGTTGAGATTGATACTCCAGAGAGATTCAGTGCCACAGCCGACATTGTCATTCATCTCCTGGATACCAATGACAATGCTCCCAAGTTCTCCTCGGATTACTACATTTCCAGAATTCCCGAAAACTCACCCGGTGGCTCCAATGTGGTCTCAGTCACGGTGAATAAGTCTTCATCCTGTCTAAAAAAACATGTCCTCACCAGTGTACGTCACTCTGGGCTAAAGAGGAATGTTGATTTTCACAAAATGTCTGAGCAGGCCATTAATTCCCCAAATGTAGACTTTTTGGGCTGTGGTGGTTGGGATAATATGTGTAAACATGTTAGATAAAAGCTCGGCAAGGTAAGCTGCCAGATGGCTATCACTTTCATTTAGTTGCGTAACATCAAATTCCCAGATTTTTTTTTTCTAAAGCTTAGTAGCACATGCTGCTGCATCACAGAAATAACATGAACACTGAGGTTTAGTTTGTCAATTTATAACAAGGCTGAAAGCGACAGGGAGGCTCACTAATAAATCCTGCCCTTGCGTGAACACCATAGAGGCTCGCTGCCTTGATCCCAGGCAATTTCAATCAGATAAAAGAGCAGCCAGCAAGTGACCTTGGACGCATGGAGACAGCAAACAGGCACCCCTGCAGCGACAGACAGACAGATTAGCTGATGCCCACGATGATGTTGTGATGACATCAAAAAACGGTCTTTTTATAGCTGACCTCCGTAACATCATGTTCCAATCCACCACAGATTCATTCTCTTTGTGGTGGTTGGTTGTTCACTCAACTGCTCATTCAGTTGAAGACAGAACAGTATGAACAAGTAAAAAATTTAAATAAGGAAAAAGAGAAGGAAAAGAAGCATCTTGAGTTTAAGACAATATCAGTCCAAAACAATGTACTGAATGTGTCCTAGCCTATATGAATCCTCATATAACACTAAAATCCTTACAGAGAAAATTTACATTTCACTGACTAAAGCTGTGTTGATTAATATCATTTCAATTTGCTACAACGGAACTTATAAAATATGTTTTTTCTTCATGATCTATCTTCTTTCTGACCACAGGCAACAGACCCAGACTCAGGAACATGGGGCGAAGTGAAGTACTCGATCTATGGATCGGGGGCTGACCTGTGAGTATGAAAAAGTAACTGAAGATGAGTTTTGGGTTTTTTTTTCGGGGGTTTTAAAAAGAAGTAGCTCAGCCATTTTCAAATTCCTTACATCTTCATTGTGCTATTGCTCTGGTTCCAACCAGAGTATCCTTTTAAATTCCCTGACTATAACAGACTTGTTCTTCATAAGAGAACTTGGTTCAGTTTATTGCACCTAAGCGCTGTAGTCCCTCAGAGGATTTGCTGGCATGTTCTCTCATCTCGATTTTTATTAGATCTCTAGTAGAAGTCTGAAAAAAAAAAAAGGGATCATAAGTGTTTTGACATGTATGCCTCAGGGGATGTTTAGGGGACGTTTCCAGTAAACTACTTTCTTTGCATGACGAGTTGGAAGTGGAAAACTGAGTATTATGGGACCTCTAAGGACAGAGCTCTGTAGCAATGAATTAGTGGAGATGTGTGGTGTCACATGGTATCCAGGAGAAGGATTTCCAACATAAGCAGAGGAGAGAGATTTGGAGCAGTTTCAGATCAGTGGATACTTGTTTGGTCAGAACCATTTTGAACCTGAATCATTTCAGATTAGTCTCCAAAATAAAAAAATAAAGTATGTGGCTATGGAAATTCAGCATTTTTATCAAAACATTTCTAGCAGAATACTTCAGTGCTTACAGGAAAATACTGTCCTGATCTTTGCCTGCTCATCCTCTGCCTTTGTTAATCCTGTAATGGGATTGGAGGAGAAAATAGACTGGTCTTTGATGCCATGCCGACTACCTTACTCTGTGACCCTGACTCCAAAGTCAGCCAGTGAAACAAAGAAATTCCATTCACTGTCTCTATGTTAACAGTTTAGCCGTTAGTGTCTTGGGTCAATGTAATGGAAAATACATCAGATATAAAATATTTCAATATTTTGAGAATGGTTATGGGAAGATTCAAAATTTAGATGAGGAAAAAGAAAACATTCTCATGCATGTGTCAGGCGGATATATAGAGAGGACCCAGGAGCAGAGACTCGTTTCACAGCCTTTATTTACGTGAACCTCTTTTTTCAGAGTGGCAAATACAGAGCTATGAAACTAGATTATACTTTCATTAACCTAATGCTACTAGGGAGGTATCAATACAATTATCTACAAAAAACACTCCAAAAGGGAGGAAAAACAATCTGACAAATACAACACAAAGGCTATGACAAAGTAACATAAACTATGAAATTTACAAATGAAAACTCACTCTTACAGAGGTAAATCGACTTACGTACTGCGATTGCAAATGCTATGGCTTGGAAACAGAATGCTCGTGATATCAGGTCCATGGACAAAGACACACTGGCACAAGACAAAAGGAAACGCAGACTATTTAACAACTGAAGGTGAGGGGAACAGGTGGAAACAATCAAGGCGGTGATGACAATCAGAACAACGGGAAACACCTGAAGGGAAGTGGGAAGTGACCTAACGTGAGGAGAGTAGGGTTTCACAATAAAACAGGAAATCATATCAGAACACAGACATGACATGACAGCATGTGCACAAAGTCAAGCCCTCGAGCTAAGAAGTGGTTTGTATGTGGGAGCATAAAGAGGGAATGTCTTGCTGGTTATCTCAATTTTTTCAAGCTCAACCTAAAAAGTGAGGTCAAGCTCACTGCTGCCTGATCATGATCACAGAAAACCAGCGCTGTTCTGCATTGTATGCATATGACAAATCACATTTCCTAAATCACATCTCCATTTAAAGGTTCCTTATCCAGCCTTCATCTGGGATCATCTACACCCAGCCCTGGGCCAGCCTGGATGCAGAGGTTAGATCCAAGTATAACTTCTACGTGAAGGCGGAGGACACAGAGGGGAAATATAGCCTGGCTGAAGTCTTTGTGACAGTGCTGGACCTCAATGACCACCCACCTGCTTTCAACGACAACTTCCTTGAGAAGACAATGGTAATTGGAGCACCGGTGAAAATAGAGGTAAATGGTCCCTCATTGTTTTGTCAGACAAAGTGAAACGGAATGTCAGTATCATTGTGTATGTATTTGAAAGCATCTACATTTACACAGGCTGTGGATGACGACGCAGAGGTACCCAACAACGTTATCGAGTACGCTATCATGAAAGCTGAACCAGACAGCAACATCTTTGACATCAACGCAGACACAGGAGAGATCATGCTTAAGTCGTACATCAAGTCAATGGCAGTCATACAGAACATCACCAAGCAGACAGACTTTACCTGGTCCCTTGTAGTGCAGGCTAGAGACCGAGGCCAGCCGTCCTTCAGCACCACTGCCGTCGTCAAGATCGACATCACTGAGGCTGTAAGTTAAAACACAGTTTAAATGAACAATGGTTAACCCTGTTTCTTGAAATGTACAGATTGTTCTAAAGTTTTACAGTTGAAATATATGAATAATACAATATGCAAAGTTGTAACCGTATCAGCATCATAAACTGTTTAAATGTCATTCCAGTATTTAATACAGGTTATGAGTTGTATACGACAAAAATTATGCAGTTTGACACCAGTCATTTGCTTTCGTAGTAAAATTTAATGAAAAAAAAAAGTCTCACGAAAGTGCAATTGTCATGTTTTCAGATCAAGTCCAGATTTTTCTCATACTTCTTGGGCCTAAGGAAACGTCCAGGGACTGTGTTTGGGATTTGTTTGACCCTTGTCACCTTCGCCATTTCACTGACAATCATCATTTCAACTTTTATTTACTGGAACTCTGTGAAAAAGTCCCGAGTACAATCTCAGGGCAAGATCAGAAAGATTATTAGGAGGCCGGTGCCATAAATGAAGATTTCCTTGAGATTATCAGCACAGTAGTACTGTTGTTATGACTCTGTGGTACCAAAACATGTAGTAATTCTTTTTCAATTGATTTTTGTAGCAGAATAAGGCTGTGTCTGTAAAAGAGTACAGGAGCACAACATAAACTGTATCTTTGAACACGTAGAATTTTTTATTGTTTTGATTATGATATCAAAGATAAAACAAATCACCTCGCATTTTATCATTTCCACCTCGCTTTTCCAGTCAACCTCTCTGATCTTGTCGTGACAAACAAAAACTAGATGAACAGCAAATTGAATCAAAATTTATTTTGCAAACCATGTTAAAAATGAAAATGAAAATATATGTGTATATATTGTTATATACAGACAGTATAGTGGCGGTACATTTGCATTAATGATGATATTTTTGGCCTCATGTTGAATATAGTACTGCAGTAAATATGCGGGAGAAAATATAAACATTTATCTCTGTGTGAAAGATTATGACTTCAGTCCCATGGATTTGAATTCTCCCTGTGCTCTTTTACAGACCCATGTCAAAGGGGGGCCTTTGGGATCATTTTTAATGCAGAATAGAAACAAGCCTTTGCAAATCCTAGGTATGCTTGCTGGTGTCATTAGTCTCGTGGTCATACTCACTGTCATCATCTCAACGGCTACATTCATGCGCAACAAAAAGTCCAACCGGATCCTTCCTAACCGGCGAGTCAGGAGGAGACCACGGAAGCAGCACACCTGGAATTTCAAAAACCCCTTCAAGGCACAGCCAACTGCTGGAGAGAAATTCAGAGTTGAAGAGGAAGAGCAGGAGCCCGAGGCGATTGTGGAGAATGTCAACTATAACAACAATGTCAACAATGCTTTTAGACACTGGCCCCCACCGCCACCTCCGCCGCCCTGCGCCCCATCTCTGCCCCCACCACCACCCTCATACATCCCAGGGGAAAGGCAGTGGGCCGTACCTACCATCTCAGCAACGGTGGCACCCAAACCAAAAAAGAAATCAGGGATAACCAGACAGGACACTGTGAACAAAGCACTGGTTTCAGAGCTAAAGATGAGGCTGGAGCAGAAGAGGATGCTGAAACACCAATAGTGCTTGACAAATCTCCTCAAGGTCCATTTAGTAGTTTGTCCTGCAGTCCTTCAAATGGAAATTTGAATGTCAAACATATTTTGACAATGAATGCAGATCATGAGGATTACTGCAGAGCCCAGAATGGCCACTCAATGTACCTTGAGATAAGTTGATTTTATGGACTGATGTTTCCAAAGTGAAGAATGAACTTGATCAATAATTGTGCTGTGTGTTTGAGTGTGTGTGTGTTGTTAGAAAGTTTAAATACACCAAAAACAGCTAACAATAGTGGCTTAAAGTTCGTCATCCCAGATCCCTTGTTGGGAAAGAAGTCATTCAAATTCTACCAAGCGATGCTGTTTATTTCCAAACAAGCTCCTTACAAGAGAGTTCATGACATTTGAACTGACTAAAGAGATCAACCTGGGGATGGAAACCAAAGAAATCACATTAGGAGCTCCATTAATCCCACTGAGCAGCTGTTTTGGCGACAGTCAATGTGCTTGTATATGTGGTGGTTGATTAGTTTTAATCCTTTTTTTTTTGTCAAAAAAATGTTCAAAACGTCCGTTTGATTTCACTACCAATGAAAGAAAATATATTTTATTTTCCTACCTCTTTTATCACGTAGTTATATAATAATATACTGTATGGCTATGCCTCCACAATAAGAGCCTTGCAATCAAAATTTTGCTAAGGAAAAATTACAGATGTATAAAATGCACCGAATGTGTAACATATATGCAACCTTACATTATATGAAGTGTACTCTGTTTTATTTGGTCACATACTTTGTTTGTGAAATCATAGAAAAGCTACATGGATTAAACTACAGAATATTTTTCTCAGTGTCACAGAGTAAGAGCTTTGTAAATTTTACCACAGCTAAATTTTAATTTTAGATTAATATATAGTTTATTATTAACAAAAATAAGCAAATAGCGTGTTCCTTTACACTTACACACAAACAAATATTAAGGTTGTTCAGATTTATACACTGCCTACAGGCCATGGGCAAAAAAAGACAGGGAGACTATCATTTTAAGATTAACACCTGGTGAGTCTGCAAATGTGCTGCACTGCATCCCACTGATGAAGAAGGAGAACCTACTAAGATCACAACACTCGAGGCAAGAACTGTTGTGTAAAAGATTTAAGATCACTATTCCCAGATCTTCATACAGAATGAAAAGGTGGGAAAAAAGGGGGAATAAAACAATATGAGCAAAGAAGTACAGCCAATGTATATTCAAAGACTAAATAAGATATTTGTGGACCATGTGTATTTGTGTGACTCTGAATTACAATATGGAAATATGAGGAGCAGCCCAAATGATAATGCATGATGCCATGTAAGAGGTTGCCAGGATTACTGGGCTATCTGATGGAGGATTATAGGGTTGAAAGTTGCAAAGTGCACTGATGCTTTAGAATGAAAGGAAACTATGCCCAGGTTTCAAAAATTCTGGTATGTGTTTTAAGAAAGGGATTTCAAAAAGGTTGCAGTAAATTAAATGTTTTCTCTGAGGAAAACAATATGAGTGCAGGGTTAAATTTGAACATTGCTGCCCATTAGATAGGGCTGACTGTTAGCATAATGTATAAATAATACACTGTTTTATCTAGCATTAAAGCATGTAGGGGGAAATGTAGGACAAGGCCACATTAAGATACAATAACATGCTTCTGTATTTAAATAGTTAAAACTGAATGTATACAGAATTTATAGTACCTTGTCATGTGTCATACACAGCAGATGAGGATTACAACAAAAAGAAACATCAATCCCTCACACGCAAATGATATAAACACATCTGAGCAAGCAAGAAAGCAGATGTGCCTGTGCTCCAGAAATGAGAGCTGCCAATCTCAGCCAGCTGTTTAAACCCCTCATCTTAAGTCAGCAAGAGCAGGCCCCATCAGATATGAACTGATCTCTTTTTGCGTCACAGGAGAAAACACATGGGGATGGAGGATGGGACTTGTGTGATCTGATCATAAAGTGACGGCAGTAAGGGATATTGGAGGGGATGCCGGTGTTTGGGTATTATGCCAAATGAACAATGCCATTGGCCGAGGCATACAGTATCTGATGCGCCATCTGTCTGGGTTGGACAGCACAGATCATGTGTGTGACGCATGGCGGCTGTGTATTCGCAGATGTATGAGACAAGAACTGTGACGTACACGTACAGCAACGCAAAGAGGATTAAACATATGTTAATGAAACCGTACAGTTCATATGACTATGGTGGCAACTAAGTCCTATGTCTATCATTCTCAATCCTTTTTGTACTGTGTTGTTAAATACATGGTCTGACACCATGTACAAACATATAGTACATGAAAGAAAGCAAGACAGTTAAAGAAATATTTTTTCTGTTGCATATTTTCCAGGATCCACTAATATATGATGAGGGTGGCTGCAGTTTTTAAAAGTAGAAAAACAATTCTTAAAGGAACACTCCACCATTGTATGATTTTTGCCCTTTTCCCCACTCCTTTGCAATTAACCAAGCAATTAAAATTGTTCATGATGAATGGATCCGAACCTGGAACTATTCTCGCTCTACGAGAAATGTGGTGCTACATCTTGATCTTACAAGCTCACCCTCCCTACTCCTCCTCCTGCCGAGGAGTTGGAAAAGGTGCAAAAATCATAAAATGTTGGTGTGTTTCTTTAAGATATACACTGACTCACACACATTCATTGTATTCATACACTGTGTGTACAAATTGTGTATGTACAAATGTATAATGTTTGTAGAAAATTTAATGAAAACATTTTCATAACAAAATTCACACTTGCTTAAATATTTCAGAAGCTCTCTATCAGGTTTCAGGGAATGTCCTTTTCCAGATCCAGTGTAACTGTACAAAAATATGCCAAAATAATTTAGTGAAACATTCAGTTTTCATCAGTCTTGTCTTGTTGAGGTCAAGCAGCAATTTAAAATGTGTGATAATTTTCACTTAAACGTATGATAATAGGACTATTTTAGAAAACAATCACAACAAACACATTTCCTGCCCTGTTGCAAATCCTTGAATTACACTCTTGATATAATGGTCGTGATTCACATCTTTGCAACACACTTCTCGGCCTAGAACAGAGGAAGAGATAAGATTAAAACCAAGGCAGACAATATTGCTTATTAACATGTGTTTGTGCTTCTGTTGTCTTTTACTATATAAATAGTATACAGCAAGTCAATAGTCTATTACAAGGTCATGTTCATGTGTTCTCTTGTAGATTTAACAAAATGGTAATTTAATACAATTCAGCTGTGAGTCTGCTGTGGTCAGATTTGCCCTTAAGGACTCTGTCATCCGACCTCCTTCTCACCTTCCTGTCTTCACTGGAATCTTTATTAACCAGGCCTTCGTCACTGGCGGCCTGCAAACTGTCAAAAGTGCCTTGCCTCTCCCGCGCCATCCCTGTGGAACTGCCTTCTCTCCGCGTGTTCCTCCAGAACTTCATGATACCCTCCAGACAGGCAAACCTAATGTCAGTGGTGCAGGCATACATGCCTATAGGCACTGCCAGCACCATTGCTAAAACTATCACTATTATATGAATCAGTTTTTCCCTCTGTTCCATCTCAGTGACATCACTTCCTGTTACAAATACAATGCACTGACCTGGATGTGGTGCCTGATTCTTAAGGGTCACACAGATTTCATATTTGGTAGCAGGCATCAGGTCAGAGACAGAGTAAGAGTGAATCCCCGGACCTATGTAGATAGTTTCTTTTTTATCAACATCTGCACGACCAAAGTGGACGGTGAACCAGGTTTCAGCAGGGTGGTCCAAGGCAGCATACCACTCAATGGAGATGCCACGGACTGTCTGTTTGGCGATGCGGATGTCGATGTAGACGTTTTCATCACCAGAACCTGGTGCAACAGGGTAACTGGGGAGGCTTGATGAGTGGGGTCCATCAGGAGAGTGGACATCCAATAGGATGCTGACAGAAGAGTTCCCAATAAAGTTGACGGCAGTGCAGGTGTAGACACCACGGTCAGCTGCATGGAGGGAGGGGATCACGAGGATGGATCTGATGGTGTCTTCATCCACTCGTTCCTGAGACTCTGGGAGGACATCAAGGCGTATTCAGGAATATTTTAATGCACACTTAAACAATAAAACTAATTAATTAATCAAAATGCTGTGGGAATAGTAATGTCTGTATGTATTATATTGCATTGCAACACATTAACATTCTGCCCCATTTGTTGCCTCTTACGATCAGCAAGGGTCCCCACAGCGTGAATAAATGTTTCCTCCTCTTTCTAATAAGCCTCAATTTGTAAAGAGTGTGTAGGTTGTAAGGAATAGCTTTATCAATCATCAATAATTAAGTGGTCACTGATCAGGCACTGACAGGATAATATCTTTGAGCTGCCAGAGTGGAGTTTCGAATAGAGGGCAGTTATCAGTAAGAGCAGAATATGTGAGGGGGCAGTGGTGGGAGCAGCAGCCTGTTTTTGATGCACAGGTTACTTTCAGTCATGATCTACTGTAAGCAGGTCAAGTCTAATGACGCAGATGTTTAGTTATTTACACCGTATCCCAACACGGTTAACATTAGGTCAACTACAGTTGACTGTAATCCCCAACACTCTTAATCAACTGTGATGGCGCTGTGCAGCTTGAGAGATTCCGCGCTGAGTGCGTTGCAGTGGGCCAATCTCCAGATATACTGGTTAGAGTGGTCTGCGATTAGAAATGTGTGCTTAAGTATCTAATTTACCACGAGACATCGCTCCAGCTGATGTGTGGATGACACGCTGTGAATGTCACACACTTACCGTGAAATCCTCTGATTATCTTCAGACCATATGTCCACCACACCGCGGGCTCCGGCCGGGCCTTGGCGAGGCAGCGCAGTGTGAGGTTTGCGCCCTGCGGCAGGCTGACGTTGGAGGATGGGCTGCTGACCACGGGCTTCACGCACGCCTGCAGCTCTACCTCGTGGAAGAACTTGCCCGCCCTAAAGTCCGGCTCTGAGCAGGTCAAGTAGGAGTTCATCAGTATCATCGGGGGGCGAAGGGACCTGGTGAACTCCACGAAGCCCTTCAGGCGGCAGTCGCAGAGCCAGGCGTTGTCGTGGAGCGCCAGGACAACGTTCGCCCCGAAAGTGGTCGCCTCCCGGTCTTTCGTGATCTGTAGCTTTTGGTAGAGAGGCCAGTTCTGGAAGACCTCCTTCGATATGACCGTAAGCCGATTGAAGGATAAGTCTAAATAAGTCAGACCTGGCAAATATTTTAACGCGTGCTCCGGCAGGACGTCCAGCTGGTTGTGCTTCAGGTCGAGGACCTTGAGGGCCGGCGTGTCTTCGAACGCTGTCCATGGTACTGAACGGAGCTTGTTCCCTTGCAGGCGGAGCTCGGTTAGGTTCCTCAAACCCTCCAGACCTTTCGAGTTTATGACCGTTATATCATTAAAATTCAACCACAGGTTCTCCAGGGAGGGCGTCTTTGAGAAAGCCCCTCTGAGTATTTCAGTAAAGTGAGATTTTTCTATGCGTATTTTGGTCAGATCATCTGGAAGGTTCTCTGGTATGGCCCCAAACGCGCTCTCCTCCATACATATGAGCGACCTATAATTATACGGAAAGAGTCAACGTGAGCGTTTGCTTTCTGTGTAGCCGAGTACCACATGAACACAGACTTATTACATGTGGTGGCTCCATCGCTCGACTTTACTGAGAAAATTTTAATTTCCAATTTTCCAATAATCATATTTTCCGTCTTCCTCTGTCATCCACTGATACAGCTAAATAGATGTATACACCTATGTAAATAAAATGATGATTAAATCAGCTCTTACCTCCCATGACGGTCCTGTACACAGCTGCAATGGCGTAAACATTGAGAATAAGTCTGGTGCGCCTGGATGTTAAACAGAGCTATAACTAACAGGTAACAAAATATGTCCATAGTCCGCGACAAACTTCCTAAAGCTGAGGGCTACATTCGTGCTGAAGACGTGTCGAGAGAGGCAGACAAGAAAAAGCCTATTAGTCCTAATCCCTGACGCACCGCGTCCTGGAAAAACGCGCAGGATTGACACTTGATCCACTATGTTTGATGTGGTACCAATCTCTGATTAAGTCCAACACCTCCTCTATTTTGTGACTACTGTAAAAAAAAAAAAAACTACTAATACATAATATATCACTTCAATTGAAAATTAAGAAATTACACACCATGAATTGAGACGTTTGAAAAAAAAAATAGGCTGAGGTAAAAAGAGAGACGTACAGGCAAACATCATAGCTAACTGGGTGAGTTTATATAACAGTTTATGTAATTATATTTAAATAAAATAGTTGAAATAAACAGATCTACATTTAATGGGGTAATGATGCCTCTAGGTGGCACACAACAGGTACATAGAGATATTTGTGTCTTTCTCATTGCTGGGAGTAGACATCATCTAACAATTCATCTTGCATCGTGTCCACGCTATTTACAATGTGTCATTGTTCAGTCCTCTCTGTACTTCTCTCCAGCTCCAGCTTTTTCTCCATTCACTGGTGTTGTACCATGCCTATGTGTATATCTTCTCTGAGAACATATGACAGATATATACAGAGGCACAGACTGTATATGTAAGTGTACATCATCCAGTAACATATTTACAAATCATACAGATACATATATGATATAAACAATGTTGTATCTACCACTGAGTTCCATTTCAAACAAATTCGGTTGCAGATGTTTCTTTGTTGGTATTTTAAATATTTGAGGGAAATCAAATATTATTTACAATGATAACTGGAACTGTTGACTTATTTTCTGTTACAGGGTAAGTGATAGAAAACTTTATTTTTGAAATTTGAGCATGACTGTATTTGTCAAGTAAAATATTATTACTTTACTTGTGTGTACGTACATGTGTGAAAGTTGAGTGGGATTCACTATAAATCCAGAAAAAGGTTAAATTAAATGTTATGTCTTCTCTAAACGGATATTTCCATGATAGTGCAGCGTGCAAAAGTTCTTTGATAGAAGCTGGCTCTGTGTGGTGGTGGAGTGGGTGGCGTGATGCAGCGAGCAGGAACAGGTGGGGCAGGATCCCATGGTGTAGGTGTATGGGAGCGGGTGGGAGGGGGGCTGACGTCAGGATGTCGCTGAGGGTGAGAGTACGGGTAGTGATGGGGATATGGACGGGAATGGAGATGTGGTTGGGGATAGGAATGGTGATGGGTATGTGAATGGGTGTTGAGGTGCGAAATGGCATGTGAATGGGGGTGAGTGCGAGGAAGATGGCGTGGAGTAGGAGCCGGAGCTGGAGCATGACGTCAGCAGAAGTACTCATTGGGCTGTCCCTCTATCTTAGCTGTGGCCTCAGAATCCAGGCTGGAGCGGGCTGACAGCAGCCTGTTGGACTCTTCTGGGTTCAGTCTGTTTAAATACTCCCCCTCGAGCGCTTTGGCTTTTGTAGCAGGTGACAGTGTTTCAAAGGTCACATATGAATCTTGGATGTCCTTGGATTTCTTTCCCCAGTACTTCTGAACACGTCTCTTCAGCGCCCCACAGCACACGATGACAGTGAGTGGGACTGCGATGATGCAGGCCACTGTGATCACAATCACATTAATTAGCTTCTGGGTGCCAGTGGCACTGGCTGCTTCATCGGTGGAAAATATCACACACTGCTCCTTCTTGGGGATTAGCCCCTTGACACACACACAGGCAATGTACTTGGTCCTGGGAACCAGCCCTTCGATGGTCACACGGTTCTGTCCTGCCCCAACATTAATCTTCCTCATGTCCCTCTCTCCAAACACAGCATACAGCACACTAAATGCTGTTGTGTTTTTGGCTTTAGGGGCTCTCCAGTTTAGAGAAATTGTATTGTCTGTGTCACCAACTACTTTTACTGAGCGGACCACCCTGTCCGGGTCCTGCTGCAGCGACGAGGTGTTGGCTGCCAAGTTGCTTAGATTTGTCTTTTCCAGATCCAGTAGATCATCTGGGTTGGAGGAGGTAGCAGGACCTGGTGTGGCTCTGTCAGCCAGGCTGTAACTGGCCAGTCCAAGTTCTGGACCAAGCTCAGGAGGCAGGCCAGGATCCAGGGGAGGCAGAGTTGAAGGGGTAGGGGTTGTAACCATATATCTGGCCACCAGCTTCTCCTGATAAGCAGCTTTGCCCATCTGATTGGGTCTCTTGACTTTGTTTTTTTTGTCACTGCTAGTCTGGTTCCCCTGTGGCTTTGGCGAGTTTGAGACAATGAGAGAAATGACAGCCTCAGCATTCCCGGCATAGTTAGTGGCCTTGCAGATGTATTTCCCTGAATCACGATAGGACACAGCAGGGACACTGAGGATGGACCAGGTGATTCCTTCCTTTGAGGTTTCCTGCTGGACTGTAGCCACAGAAAGCAGAAAATATTTTGACACAAAAAGTACAGTATAAAAAATAGTTATTTTGTGAGATCTCAAAAATATCGCCAATAATAATATGCAAATAATATGCAATATGCAAAGAGCAGGTGTTTAGTGCTGCGGAAATTATGGTTGTGGCCAGTATTGCACACAAAAGCATCTTATTTCCAGCACTAAACACAAGACCCTGACATCCAGAGAGCTGCTCTTTTACCTGTTCCATTGAGGGTTTGTCCATCAACCCTGTGCCATGTCAGGTCTGGAATGGGGACTCCAATGGTCCCACAGCGGAGCAGCACGTTGTTTCCAACAGCACTGCGGACACGTGCCACTGCAGTATGGATACGTGGGAGCTGACAGCGCCGCAGCTCTGCGTCACTGAACAAAACCCCTGAGACACTCTCTGGAGATGAACACCGGAGCCTTGTGTCAATAAATGCCACTGAAAGAGTTGGAGACTTCTGGAACTGGACCAGGTCATAGAGCCGACAGTCACACACCCAGGGGTTGTCATGGAGACCTGAGGGCGGGAGCAGAAGTGAGGCTACAGGATGAAGATGAGCATCCAGCTGTGCAGTCATTGACCAGCCAGCAGATGGCTGGTGTGGATGTTTGGATGTTAATCCCATAAGAGGATTAACATTTAATTCATAAACTACATTATGACCATGACTACGGCAATGACAGTGGTGGTCATCATCTTGTGATTGAGGTCAGGTTTTGCCGTCATTTCACCTGCCTGTCAGCAACTATAATATATGAAGACATTTTGCATTATGGCAGCTATATTTTACGTTTTGACATAAATCATCTATAAATACAGCACTTATGGGGGCGCATTTGGGAGATTTATTTGTTGACAAATACATTAATTAACACTAAACTGCAGTTTAATGTGTTGCTTAGCAACAGTTCGCTCCAGCTGTTGTTCGAGAACGCTGCTTTAAGCAAAAATCAATGTGCACGTTTTCCTTTACGCACGGTGATTAAACGGTTTACGCAGGCACGACCTGCACGCCGGGTGTTAGGATGTCCCTTACCGAGTATCATCTTGGAGCTCTCTGGCCCTTGCGCTGGCTTTACCGCCAGCCACGTGGACAGCACCTGGACAGGCAGGGTCAGCAGGTTGTTGCTGGACAGGTCCAGGTAGGTGAGGTTCTTGATGTAAGTAGCGGCCTCCACGGGCAGCGAGGTGAGCTGGTTGTTGTGCAGATCGAGAAGTCTCAGGCTGGGCATGTCCATGATAGATTCCCACGGAAAGGCGGTGAGAGCATTTCCGTCCAGGCGAAGCTCTTCCAGGTTGAGCAGTCCCCGGAAACTATCCGGGTACAAGGCGGACAGGGTGTTGAAAGACATCCACAGGAATTCCAGACTGGAGAGGTAGTTCAAGGCTTCGCTTGGTATCCGCTGGATGGCTGTCTTCTCAATCCGCAGCTTGGACGTGTCAGCAGGGAACCCGACAGGCACGAGAGATACCTCGGGGTCGTTGCAAATCACGCTCCTACATGGAAGAAGCACGCGCATTTGTGTTAACCTCCAAACAATCCTTTACAAAATACGCAATGGAGCCTACTGTCAAAAATAACACAGTAAATTAGACACAAAATAATGAAAAGTGGAATTAAAGTATTGAAATAAATGTAACACGCTGTGGACAAGTTTCCAGGCAGCAAAGCAATAATCCTGAAATACTCAGTCCTCAATCCATCCAAACACATAAAACGCATAAAATGGGAGGTTGAAAGTGCACTTGGGAGATAATCCTGCATTAAATAAAATTGGACCGACATGCATTCCCTGAATTATCTGTTGTACACGTGTTCACCGCTGTGTTAAAAATCTGTCCTCCTGTGAGGACAGGTCCGTTAAAAAATGTGCGCCCGTGCGCACAAACCAGACCGCACTGAGTGTTTAGGATGTAAAAGAATTTTATAGATGTGGACATCTTCCTTACCTGGCCTTTGATCCATCACTCAAGTTGTGGTAAAAACAGCTGCACTGAGACGGACAGGAGCCCACTGGGGAGACAAGTTCACCTGTGGCCAGGTAGAGCCCCATGAGCAGAACGAGGAACATTTTGGCCCACTTTTACGCAGACGCAGCTACATGCGCCCAGTTTGCGGCCACTGGAGTCAAACAGACCTGCCCTTTTCTCTCATTTACCGGAATATCATCCGAATGGCTTTGTCCCACCGCTTCGCTGTCCCATAGTGATCAGACTGCTATGAGTCCCGAGATAAAAAGGATATGCAAGGATTAGTGAAAGGACTGGCGTTCGTTTCATTTGGATGCGTATTGCATCCCGAAATCCGATAGGCTGCGCACAGACGTCCCTATTCATTATCACAGAAACACACTTCCGAAATGGACATAATCCACTATGATGCTGAATATGATTTTTTTTTCTTTCCCTCAAATGTTACTTGTTCATTTGATCCCTGTCATGATTGTTGATCTGAGTGGGCAGCGCTACATTTTGCCACATGGTGGCCCCTACATCACAGTCCCTGGCTCCCACCATGAGGCCTGTGTAACTCACTTGTGTTCACTCTTCATTTCCCGAATCATATTCTACATTCTTCACATTTTTGTCTTATTTCATTCATTTTCACCCCTTTCTGATGTTTAGTGTCCATTGGCATAAAACTCGTAAACCACATTTTCAGCACATATACTAAAATGTAATTATCCATCAACAGGAAACTTAGTATACTTATGTAGTATTTTATAAACAATAGTAGTAACAACAGTGGCTCACATCAAACTTTAGATTACAGCACAATAACCAATGTGGAGACAATCCAACACTACATAGGAAAAATGCCACAAATTGTACCCTATGTTGTGCAATGTAGTGTTGTAATGTTGTGCCTTGTATTTACTCACAGAGGAAGTTCCGTGTTGCACTTGGCTGACATTGGAAAGTGTGCCAGCTGTGCTTGGAAAACATGGTGAAACACAGGCTTTGAATGTGTTTGAACAACTAGTCTGCCAGAGCCTTTGTTATGTCTGACCCACATTTAACCACAGTGCTATGTCAAAGGCTTCAGCACACTGTATAATTTTGAAGTAGAAAGTATTACTTTACTTTATTCAGAAATATTCAACATGTCTGTGCGTCTGGTATGCCTCATTCTTACCTAATAATGCCTTCCTTTTACGCATCCTGCATATTCAGATAATGTATAGCTTAGTCTTATTGAACTCAAACATTTTGTTTTAAGTCCCTGTGAGTCACACATTTTTCAGTATGTAAGGTTTTAGGACGGTGCACGTCTGTACTGAGACCTTTAACGGGTTGAGCAATCCTGTTCCCTTGTGTTAAAAAATGTTTACATTCCACAGTCGTTAATCTTATTTACTGAAACCAATCAAGCTGCTGATTTAAATGGTATATGAGACAGAAGTCGGCATGTTAGTGGAAGTGCAATGTCATTCTTAGTGTGCAGAAATTGAAAGTAAAATAAACTGGCTTTGAGGCACAGTCATTCAGACAAAAATGTTATCATCAAATATAAATGTGTTTGTTCATATTTGTGTCAGCATTTCTCCAGATACAGGGTTATATATATAACCCTGTTTAACCGAAGGTGATAAAAGCTTAAATCAAATTCTAATGGCACACCTAAATTATATGTTGCATGGGTTCATCCTAGAATAAAGGGACATTATAAACACACAAACATCTTTGTTTATCTTAGTTTATTTATACTATGACCATCTAAAGAAGCTGATAGAGTTCTTAAATAACTATTCACAACTACCCATTTTCATTACATAAACTAGATGAAAGCATCCAGGCATATAAATAATACATCTGAATTGATCTTGACTATTTCTAGTCGCCATATGATTAAGCACTTTATGAAGTTTCACCTATATTTCACAAGATTCCTGATCTTATAATCCTTAAACTGAGAGAGACCTCAGCCACACAATGTCAGGCTTGTTTCCCCTCCGGCCCTATGGCATGAAAAGCTGCAAGTGATGTTGCAACAGAAACATTAATCGAATCCACTGAGAGGCCGGGGATGGTGGCAGGATTTCGTATCATTCACACATTTGTCAGTCAATTGAAACTAAAACCCGAAGATGCACTTTTCACTGCACGCCCAGTTTCACCCACATCACACAGCAAACCTCAGACTGAAGTTTCTGTCAACACATGCTGTCTCTGCGTGTCCGAAAAGTACAATTCCGCTTTGTCCTTTATCATACCAGACAGATGCAGAGGTAGTTTCATCTCTCGAGGTCAACGCGCCTGTCCACACATTTATTCTGTAGACACTGTCGAAGAAAAACAAAGAAAATAATTGCCAATGTGTCAGTTTCATTGGTCATTAGTCAAACAGAGCCCCTGTCACGTGGGTCAACGCATTAATAAAGACCCACAACAATAACACTCACACATATCCTCTATAGTGCATTCACAATAATTACTTTGTGGTGGTCAATCAGTGAATGAGCAGGGTTATGTAATGAACTGAAACACATTACATACATTTCCTCAGCATAGGCTGCTGTGGCTAAAAGGCAAAGCGCTGATGGACATAGAGGTGGACTGTAACCTGGAAATAATAAACCATGAAACATCATTTACCAGCAGATTAGAGCAGTAGCTCACACACACGTGTGTTGTGAGTGGCCTGGTTGGAGCTACAACAAACAAGATCTGGGATCTGGTAAATGTGTGTGATTATCTGTGCTGAAATCATAGTAAGGGTTGAGTGGTGTCCTGGTTGGCAGAGGGGGGAGGGGATTGTGTAGCTTTGCACCCACCTGTTGTGTCTCCTTAAAGCGATGCAGAGCCTGTGGGCTGCATCAGAGGCGTCGCCTCGACATCATCAGCATCAGCAGCGACCGCATCTTCAGAGGGCCGCAGACACAAAGGCTTGTTGTGCGGGAGAACTAATTGAGGGCTTTGCTGATGCGGTGGGGAAACAGGCATTAAGGGTTACTGTTTGTGTGGTTATGTTCATTAAGACATTCCAGCACGGATTGGGGCGACACGAACAGAGAGAGGGAGTGTGTGTGTGTGTGTGTGTGGTGGTGGTGGTGGTGGGGGTGGGCTTTACATAATAAAGTGCATGCTTTTCACGTGAAATGTCCCTTTAAAAGCGGACTCTCCTCGGTCACACGCCGAGGCACATCGTAAGCGAGCGGCCAGAGAGGAGTGGAAGGTCTGCACAGGCGCTGTGTTTGGGTCGAATCGGCTTCAGGATGGTCTCGTCTTACCCTTTACCGGAGGGCTTCTCCGACTTCGATGTGTTCTCCCTGGGCTCGTGTCTGCTGGTGGAGGGTGAGTGTTGCTTGGCGCCGGCATTCAGCCAAATATTAGGAGTAGCAGGAGGCTCTGATAGAAGCCGGCACCCGTCATCTGGTCGCCGGCTTGATGGTGCCTGCTGGGAGCAGAGCGCCTGCAGCCCAACTCACCTGTCAGACTGTACTTGTATAATTGCACCGCGGTTTTTGTTTACTCTAGTGCTCAGCTGCGCGTGACGCGGTGCGCGCGCTGCTCCCATTCATGTTTTTCTTTTTTTTAATATATATATATATACAGTATATAACAATGTATTTCCGGTCCACTGCAGGTCTGATGGGCTTCTTTCTAAACGCTTTGACAATCGTCGCTTTCCTCAAAGTGCGGGAGCTGAGGACCCCCAGCAATTTCCTCGTGTTCAGCCTGGCGATGGCTGACATGGGCATCTCCATGAACGCCACCATCGCCGCTTTCTCCAGCTTCCTGAGGTGAGTGATGTAACCGCCACTGTTTTCATAACGAGGGCGGACCATATGTCGACCGGCTCGCGAGCAAGCAATACCGCTGATGCTCGCGGCTCCTTGACCTCGAGGTGAATCCTGGAGCAATGCAATCGATAAAGGGTGGAGAAATCAGGGGGAGGGCAGGGCAGGGGGGGTCAATGCACGGCTGAAGCTGTGTGAATTTTCAAGCTGTGATCAGGTGATGACACACTGGTCTCACTCAACATGAGTCCAGGGATCACACACGTAGGGTTATTGTTAGTAGGCTATATGTAGTCCAGAAGCTAAGCTGATTGTTGCTTGCAGGTTAGTTTTTATCAGTTTAAGTATGTTTGGTCAAAAACATTAGCACAAACGGCTTCAGGGACCAAACCCTGAAGGCACCAAGCTCATCAACACGTGCATGCATCTCTGACTGCAGGTACTGGCCATATGGCTCTGAAGGATGTCAGACCCATGGTTTCCAGGGTTTCGTGACTGCTCTTGCGAGCATCCACTTTGTTGCTGCCATTGCTTGGGACAGATATCACCAGTACTGCACCAGTAAGTAAACACCTGCCTCAGTCCCGGCCCAGATAATAAACAGACACAGAGGCAAATACGTGCCACTTCCCCCTCCTCTGTTGACACAAGCTCTCTGTCTCTCTACCACAAACACACCCTCCACACACACAAACAACCTTTATATGTACCCTTTCTTATTCTGTTGATTCTATCTCTCTATAGTATAGCTGGACTGTTGTCTTAAGAATTTGAATTGTCACGACTGAAACGTAATGCAGCAAATAAACAATGAATCATTAAAAGAAACCAAACCTTCTTTACAAACACAACAACACATGCTCCCTTTTCCTCCCTTTCGTTTTTCACATTATACCTCAGAGAAATCAAATCAGCCCCTAAAGCTATTTGTGGGATGCGGCGAAAGAAGGAATTTACCTACATGCTTATTAGACAGTTACTGTTTGAACTCTTACTGCATGACAGAACATTTGCCTCGCTGTAATATAAAACATGTATTTAAGCTTGTGTGGGTGTTTTGGTGGAGGTGTTTGAAATGGCCACAGCAAATGATTTGGTTCTGTCCAGGGACAAAGCTGCAGTGGAGCAGCGCCATCACTCTGGTTATATTTGTCTGGCTCTTCACGGCCTTCTGGTCTGCCATGCCCCTCATTGGCTGGGGAGAGTACGACTACGAGCCCCTCAGGACCTGTTGTACTCTGGACTACAGCAAGGGAGACAGGTACTGTCTGTCTCCCACTCCCGCTCAATGATAGATAGATAGATAGATAGATAGATAGATAGATAGATAGATAGATAGATAGATAGATAGATAGATAGATAGATAGATAGATAGATAGATAGATATAGATAGATAGATAGATAGATAGATAGATAGATAGATAGATAGATAGATAGATATGAGCAGTTTATACTAATTTGTAAAACGTATATTCTTTTCTCTGTGCACAGGAACTATGTATCCTACTTGATCCCCATGAGCGTCTTCAACATGGGCATCCAAGTGTTTGTGGTCATGTCCTCTTATCAATCCATTGCACAGAAATTCAAGAAGACTGGAAACCCCAGGGTAAGTATCCTACAAATGTCAACAATAATAAAGCAGCCAATGGGTGCTTTCAGCAGGAATTCAGTATACTGCAGTAGTGTAGTATGCGGTGGCAGATGTCTGCTTCACATATGTCAAACCCAAGCTGAATTAAAAGCATGATTCTAAATTATTCTTAAATCCAAGGAATCAGCAGCTAGAGTTGCACCTATTGCACAAATGCCTGTAGTTCATGGAAAGACTGTGAAAGATTTTTATACCATCCAAGTGTAAGCAATATTTCTCCTGAGGTCCTTATTCAGCATAACAAAACAGTGAATGGGGCACATGCAGGCAGTAACATACAGTATATAGGTCATTGCCACAGGGGGAGTGCTGAGTGGGACTGTGGACAGTAGCTCATCTGAGTGAAAAGAACAACGCATCAGTGAAGAATTCAGTAGTGGAGTTCCTCACTAACTGAATCAGGTTGCTTTACTATTTGTTGCATAAGACTATTACTCACAGTCATCTGAGCTGGCTGGAGACACTTTCATTTACAAACACAAAGGCTCCAGAATAGAAACAATGCAGTTCCTACTGCTTATCCCAGGATCTTGCGCTAATCCCAGCAGACACTGGACGAGTGAGAAAGTACATTATGATAGTGAATGAACAGGTCGCCAGCCTATCACAGCTGTAGAACTGAAAATGTAACCCAGTGTAAAATCATACTGAGTTACTTTAAGACAGTGGTGAAAACAAACAACATGGACAAAAATGAGTTTTTAAAAGACCTCAACACTACTAATGGGGCTAAAGTTGGCAGACTGGACATTCAAGGGTTAAACTTTGCACTGCCTCAGAATAATGTCTCCTTTGACCCCTGGATTATAACAACCTGCCTCCTTACTCACTGGCTGATTCTGTTTTCTAGCTGAGCCTGAATTGTCTTAACACAGATATTGCCGTTATCCCAGACATTATCCCAGGCGTGTGATTTGTGAAAGAAAAAAAAAACTCAGTACATAAGGCGTATGTGTCTCCTTTACTTTTTATGGTTAATCTGCAACTAATCATTTTTGTTCTGATCCCCTCTCCCTCTCTTCCCCTTTGCTCATTCCATTCCTTGTTAATCCGTCTTGTTTTACCTCCATACTCTCCATTAGTTCAACCCCAACACTCCTCTTAAGACTATGCTATTCTGCTGGGGCCCCTACGGCATCCTGGCTTTCTACGCTGCTGTGGAGAACGCCAACCTGGTCTCCCCTAAGCTCAGGATGGTAAGGACAACCAAAAAGTACATGCGCTTGACTTTTCCTGAGATCCCTTTAAACTCCCCTGAGGTCTTAACAGTCACACTTTGCTTGTTCTTGTCCCTGCAGATGGCTCCTATCCTGGCAAAGACAGCCCCGACCTTTAACGTCTTTCTGTACGCTTTGGGTAATGAGAACTACAGAGGAGGCATCTGGCAGTTCCTCACTGGGGAAAAGATTGATGTGCCTCAAATTGACAACAAGTCCAAATAAACTAAGGATGAAATAATTACACACACTTACTGTCCTGGTGTTTTCTCTGAGGTATCTAGACGTTTATTTTTGTGAGTGAATGTGGTTGTGTTGTGTATTGAACAATAGTTGCCATAGTCCCTTGCACATGTCTGTGCTGGATTTTTTTTGTTGCTGTTGTTGTTATTTTTCTGCATTGTGATTCGTGGAGGATTTTGTAAACAAAATTGGCACATTTAAATTGGCACATTGGCACAACACAAAGGGGAATGAATTTGAAAATAGAAACATGTCATCCTGTGACTGGATTACTCTGGTGCACAGGTCAACACTTCAAAATACAAACAGTCCGTTTGTTTATGTGCGTGCCACTGATGTCTTGTAGTGATCTGTAAAGTCATGAGTGATAGCTGTATCCAGAGGGGACCTGCACTAATCCATTAAACAAGAGGAACATTCTTCAATACACAGCCCCCACGGCAAGTTAGAGATTAGTCGTCGGCTACAGATTAACTGGACAGGCTTCTCGCCACCAGATTTGCATATGAAATACAGACAGAGTTTTGTGTGACATTTTAAAAGAAGTCACATATAAAAATTATATTTAAACAGAAATGATTCCTGGTATAGTAAAAATAAAGCATTACAATTTAGTCTTAAACATGATTACGTTTTTCTCTTCTCCTTGGGAACATCATTAAATGATTATTATTATGTTGATTTAACACATGATTTTACAAAACACAACCAAAGAAACGGGGCGTTGCTTTGAGTCTGAATTGTATTATCAAACCACAGCGTTAAACAATACAGAGTAACATACTGGTTATCATATAATCAGTGTTCTTACAGTAGGTTTCAAAAACCAAACAGTCCACTGTTGTGGGGTTGTTATAATGTTAGATATTATTAAGTATAGCTCATATATTCACATAAATGTAATCAGCCATGATCACAAAGTCCTGTAAACTTGGAAGATAGTAATTCAATATCATTTTTGAAAACTTTTTTTTTCTGTTAGTTAATTTACCTAAAATTGTAACCTAAAATGTACAATGTGTAGAGAAACTGTAATTCTTGGATAATTAATCAAATAAAAACTACCCAAAGCCTTTGTCCTTTTGTCTTTCCTGTCTTTTTAAATCCAATCCCCTTTAATTAGTGACGTGACTAGTCATGTAACAGCGATTATGATTAGTTTGATTATTCTAAATTTGGCCTCATTTCATAATAAATATTTCTACATTTGTGAATGCTATTTAGGATAATTTCACCCTGTCTTTTAGCCATTTATACTTCATGTATGTCTCAGTATATTCTCCACAACTGGATGTGTGTCAGTGCAATTAAAGAGAAGTAGCGTTCAACCAGTGAGATGAAGATAACACAGAAAGGTTGCAGCATACAGTAGATGGCCCCACTCGGGATTTCTAAGCAGATTAATTGTTGCCAGCCTGTCACCAGGGTGGGCTGTTGTATAATTATGCAGTAATGACACATGCACAGTGGGCAAACCCAGCACCAGTATTGTCAACTTTGTTCTTATTAATTCTACTTAATTTGATGATCAGCAGGAAAAAAACACTTCAGATAAGACTTTTCAGATTTTATGAAAAGTGCATAACAATTAATGAATTAATATCTTAATGATATTGTTAATTAATATCTATTAATGACACATTAGATATGATGTTCAAAGATTAATTATTTGAACGACAGCAGAGATTTATGTCAGATAACCAGATGTCCAGTGAGGGCACTGTGATTTTTTTTTTTTTTTTTTTTCCTTTTCAGCTTTCCCTCTTAAGCTCAAACATATTCTGGAACTTAAAAGTTGACTGAGGATTATGTCTGGTCAACCAATGAAAATTTTAATACTAGGGAGGATTATACTGCAACATGACCACAAGTGCAGGAGAGAAGATAGAATCGCAGAAGAAAGAGACAAGAAAATCAAAGTGAATAAAGACTGTTGCAGAAAGAGAAAAGTTATGAGTTGGAGCTTTTGGAATCCGAAAGGGGCTGATGAGAATAGTAGTAACTGAATAATAATGTTAATACTCTTAGTCACCCCAATCAAGAACAGATCACGTGATTTTTGTATGGATGCTCCCAATACTATCAAATTTGAATCAGAATTAGAAATTAGAATCAGCTGAGTGGACAAAAATGTTAAATTGTGCTACCATAACATAATATTATGTTGCATTACTTATAGTAAACAAAATAAAGTTATTTCACAGGATCAGGGGATTCACATACTGTGAGCAGAAAGCAAATAGCCATAAATTAATATAATATATATACGTTCATGGTACCTTTAAAATGATTTACCTCAAAGGTCCATAGACATAATGAAATAAATGTTGCTGCCAACTGTGTGTGCACAATTTTGCCAAATCAGTGTCATTCCCCACTTCGGATTAATTAAATGGTGATTTTACACCATCCACACTTCGTGACTGACCTCAGGTTCAACACAGCACAATAAATAGGTGAAATGTCAGTCTGTGGCCTCAGGCGTACCACACTTTACTCCACCAGTGATTTTAAATGTCAGATGTGAAGCTGATTATATAATCCCAGTGCCATAAGACTACACACACACACACACACACGTGTGTGCACATGCAAGCGAACACACACGCTCTTGTTGAGCAGCCACAGGACAATCACTTGTAATGCTGGACACAGCTGCTCTTCCAATCAATCCACTGAACCTGAGAAATCCCACTATTTGTGCACAGTGTGATTAACATCAAATAAGTGGATCTGTTGGTGACAATATTGTAGGCAAGTACAACCTTACGACAACAAACACACACCTAACATGTAACGTATGAGAAATATACATATTTGTTTTAAAGAAAGAGTATTCTTACCGGATTAATGTTGCAATGTAATCTGGATTAAAGTGGAGCTGTGCGTCACTGCTCTTTAGACATCACTGTTTTAATTCATTAAATCGCTCACTTCTAACAGTATAGGGTGGATAGGGTTGTGACCACTTCATACTATTCACACCCTGACTTACACCACCTTCCCACACACACACATGCACACAAACACGCACGCACGCACACTTTTGTTTGTGGTGTTGTGCTACTGTTGCCATGTTTATTTAAAGAATGGATATCAGTTTGTCTGCAGTCTCTGTAGATCACAGCTGCAATGCAAATCGTGTGAACTTTGAGAGTGTGATAATAAAGGAATCTGAATTTAAAAAGGTGTCTATCTTTCTGCTGCAGCAGGCAACAGGGTCAGATTTTATTGTACAAAAACAGCAGAGTTATTTTTATATGTCTAGACTGTGTGCATGTGCATTTGGCTGCAGAGGCTTGGGATTTTGTATAACCATAAGATATTAATACTTTGGCCACAACTCAAGCTTACATGTTGATCTTGAATCTCCTGAGCGAGTTTAAAATCAGAGCAGAGCAGAATCACTGTAAAAGCAGAAAATAATCCAGCCAATCCAGTTATGAGAGCGGTGCTGACTCCACCCCAACAGTGCTCAGGAGGACACTGAACTAAAACCAGATAGTTTCCCCTTGATAGGAACATGATTGGCAAAAACATGTAAACAAAGTTAACACATGTGTTTATCTGTAACATTTTTGGGGTCAAAGTGTGTGTGTGTGTGTGTGTGTGTGTGTGTGTGTGTGTGTGTGTGTGTGTGTGTGTGTGTGTGTGTGTGTGTGTGTGTGTGTGTGTGTGAGTGTGTGTCAGAGGCCAACACAGTTTCAGCCTTCATGGTGATGAGTAAGCTTTCCGGTATGAGGGGGAAAAAATGTGATTATCAAAGCTTTACTCCCAACTGATGTGACGTAACATTTTGTCTAAAAATAAAAATAAAAAGCAGCCCCCTCTGGTTTGATTCCCACTCTTGTGTCTGTATTTGAATCTGTCTACGTCAAACAGGGCTCTGGGGCTGGATTTCTGAGATTTGTTCCAGAGGGACTGGGGAAAGAGCAGCGTGTTTAGTGGCTTAAAACTGAGTCCATGTATTCAACTAAAGACTAAATGTTTCTGAAGGACTGACAATCTCTGTCATAGATAGGCTTTGTTCTCAGCGAGGTAGCACTGGATGAACAGTATGGGAGTCTAATAAACTGTAAAAAAAAAAAAAAAAAACAGTCAACACATTATGTCCTATATCGTCACAGCACAACTGGAACATTGTTCGGAGGATGTGAAATAGGACTATTTATTTCTGAGCCTGCTTTTATAGAGTTGTATTTGATCTTTCAAGTCATATGAATAAATCAACTGAACATCTGGACCTTTTATCTGCTCTTCTAAGCTGTAGATTGTCATTAACAACACTGTGCCTCTGTCTCCTATACCCCTTTACTTGCCTCTGGTTTTATTTTGATAACTTGTGATCTCTTTAACTTAAAGGTAAAGATGCAGATTCAGTTAAGATACAGAGTAGTTGCCATTGACTGTCACATTATACTGTCATATACTGCCATTGTCAGTATGACACTGTACTGACAAATATAAAAAAGACTGTTAATCCTATGGCTCTTCCAGCTGTTACTGGATATGTATAAGGAGATGAGGACATCTACTGGCTGAACAAGGACACACAACTCTAACAAAACAGCAGGGGGGTGTCCGAGTTTTAAAGTAACATGACTGGAAACAGAGATTGTGTCATTAATAAAAATCTTTTATGAATGAATTACTTAAAACATTATTTAATTCACAAGAAGGATACTCGTAATAGGAATTTCTTTTTTTGTTTGCTTGTTTAGATTGTGTCAGTGGCTTGCATTTTACCTTTATTTATTACTTTTATTATCATTAGTATTATTATTATTTAGAACAATTACTTAGAGATAATTAGTGTCTCAAATTTTAGTGGTTCTTCGACCAGTCTACTCTTCGTCCACTAGATGTCAACACTGCTCTGTCTCATGTTTCAGACATAAGCATCAGTCTGCAAATTGAATTTATTCTGAAAACAAATAGAATGCATTTAAATCTTGAAAAATGAAGAACGAAATAAAAAAAACAAATGTAGAGAGATAATTATGAACAATTTTTAAATATATTCTCGTGTTTTAGATGTGATTCTAAATATCATGAAATATCGTATAGAGACCTCTGACTCATACTTGATTCAAAATAATTAGCTAAAGAGGTTGACTGGCATTGGAAATCAAATAATGTATCCTCATTAGCAGATTGCTTTCATTGAGTAC
Organism: Trinectes maculatus; assembly: GCA_016785345.1. NCBI lineage: Eukaryota > Metazoa > Chordata > Actinopteri > Pleuronectiformes > Achiridae > Trinectes > Trinectes maculatus. The sequence goes on from JAFBJQ010002954.1 coordinate 257,640, forward strand.
AATAAATGATGACAGCTGCTACACTTTTTCTGCACCGGAAGATGGCAGTGCCAAACTGTTTATAAATCCTCACGCGTCCCTGAGGCAGACTGAAAGTGAAATGAAAATTATCTTTTGGAGTTTTCTTAAAATGGTGTAGTAAATTTAACATCAGTAATATAAATGTAATACATTAATGCTGGGGGGCCTACTGATAAGGACCCCCCCACCCCCCCTCTTCGTTATGAGTAACATCTTTGGTGAAAAAGCCAAGTAGTAGCTGTAAGATCTTTTTCTCCTAAGTACAGGAAGAGCTTCGATGGATCAGACTTTAAGTTTTAATTTGTTGCAGTTACACTTCAGTATAGGTTTTCCTCTCGTATCTAAATAAATTGAACTTTCTGTTGGTGGAGGAGAAAAACGATCCATTCGGAAACATCTTCTGGGGAGCTGTCCGCTAGGAGGTGGTGCTGAAACGCCCCGACTTCGACTAGATGAACGAAACGTGCGTGTTTCTTCGCAGCAGTATTTTTTTTTTACTGAACTCAACTATAAATACTGCAGATTTCCTTATGTTACTGAGTTCAAAGTAAGTAAAAATCGAATCATAGTCGGTGTAGAGTTTTAGCGATTTTTTGCAAACGTGTCCTCTGATTCTAAGACTGAAACCAGCGGTAAACTGTGGATACTTGTGATATAAAACTGAGACGAGTCAGTGAGAGTGAGACAAGCGTCGCCGGCTGTGCTGTGAGGGAACTGACTGGACAGCAATCCCCCTCTTCGTTATGAGTAACATCTTTGGTGAAAAAGCCAAGTAGTAGCTGTAAGATCTTTTTCTCCTAAGTACAGGAAGAGCTTCGATGGATCAGACTTTAAGTGTTAATTTGTTGCAGTTACACTTCAGTATAGGTTTTCCTCTCGTATCTAAATAAATTGACCTTTCTGTTGGTGGAGGAGAAAAACGATCCATTCGGAAACATCTTCTGGGGAGCTGTCCGCTAGGAGGTGGTGCTGAAACGCCCCGACTTCGACTAGATGAACGAAACGTGCGTGTTTCTTCGCAGCAGTATTTTTTTTTTTTACTGAACTCAACTATAAATACTGCAGATTTCCTTATGTTACTGAGTTCAAAGTAAGTAAAAATCGAATCATAGTCGGTGTAGAGTTTTAGCGATTTTTTGCAAACGTGTCCTCTGATTCTAAGACTGAAACCAGCGGTAAACTGTGGATACTTGTGATATAAAACTGAGACGAGTCAGTGAGAGTGAGACAAGCGTCGCCGGCTGTGCTGTGAGGGAACTGACTGGACAGCAATATGCACTCGGGACTGTGTGTTTAATTAGCATAAAAGATCCGCTGGAGAGCAGCAGGACTGTGCGTCACAGCCATCGGCTAGGGGGGGCGGGGAGGGGGCACCACTGGGAGTCAACTAACTGCAGTGAGTAGTCCTCCTACGGCCGACAAAAGCCAGTCCGGCTGATGTGACATGATGACTTAGCTCACTGCGTTACAGGTGACTGGAGACAGTCAGACAGCCCGGAGCGTCTCCGAGTCGGAGGAGCGCTGATCAGGCGGCACGAGGTGAACCCACAACCTGTGAGAGCTGCTCGGGACCGACACCGAGTCTGAATGACGGGATATGGAACAATGAAGCAACGAGGGCTGACGGGAATAAACCGAGTCCAAGTCACGAGCGAAGAAACGCGCGTGCCATGACGGACGGCGCGAGGGGCGCGCTAGAGGTAAAGCAGAAGAAAGTTATCTTGGCGCATTAGTGCTCCGACTCCCGGTGCCGGAAAAGGGAAGAAAAGAAAAGACAGGACAGATGTGCCAGGCGTGCGTGATTCTATAGAGAAATCAACTTGGAAAAGCCGACTGCATCCTTCAATAGACAAAACCTGAGGAAGGAAAGGACAGAATCATGGAGCCGGAGGAGACCGCAGAGGGAAAGGGGGCTAACCTGGCACAGACTGCCGCCTCCAAACTCTCCCAGATGAGTGAAAGAACTAAACAACTGGGCAATGTGATCCAAGACCCAGAGCGGCAGAAACGGATTATTCTAGTGATAGTCTGTATAGTACTTTTTTTAGACAACATGCTTTACATGGTAATTGTGCCAATTATACCCGACTATCTTGAAGAGCTACAGAAAGCAGCGGACCGAGCCCAAGATGTTCCCCTGCACACCAACTCCACTAACAGCACCGTCCACAGATCAGCGAAGGGCAACTTCGACTTACAGATCGGGGTCCTCTTTGCCTCCAAGGCCATCGTGCAGCTCCTGGTGAACCCGCTAAGCGGCACCTTCATAGACCGGGTCGGCTACGATATCCCGCTCTTCATCGGGCTCAACATCATGTTTCTCTCCACGCTTATATTCGCCTTCGCTGAGAACTACGCCACCCTGTTCCTGGCGCGCAGCATGCAGGGCCTCGGCTCGGCTTTCGCGGACACCTCGGGGATCGCTCTCATCGCTGACAGGTACACGGAGGAGAAAGAGAGGCGCACATCGCTGGGCATTGCCCTGGCGTTCATCTCGTTTGGCAGCCTTGCGGCGCCCCCCTTTGGAGGGGTGCTCTATGAATTCGCCGGGAAGCGGGTTCCCTTCCTGATCCTGGCCTGCATCTGTCTCGCAGACGGGGTGATGTGTCTGGCCGTGCTGAAACCCTTCTCCAACCGAGAGAGGGGAAACATGCCAGTGGGCACCCCCATATACAAACTGATGATTGACCCGTATATAGCGGTAGTGGCTGGCGCTCTGACTATTTGCAACATCCCCCTCGCCTTCCTGGAGCCCACCATCGCCAAATGGATGGAGGAGACCATGCACTCCAGCCAGTGGGAGATCGGCATGACGTGGTTCCCTGCATTCTTCCCTCATGTTTTAGGTGTATACCTCACTGTCAAATTAGCAGCCAAGTACCCTCACCTGCAGTGGTTCTACGGGGCTATTGGCATGGTGTTCATTGGCGCCAGCTCCTGCACGCTGCCGGCTTGTAAAAACTTTGGGCAGCTCATGATCCCGCTGTGCGGAATCTGCTTTGGTATCGCCTTCGTGGACACGGCGCTCCTGCCAACACTGGGGTTCCTGGTGGATGTGCGCCACGTGTCAGTGTATGGCAGCGTGTACGCCATCGCGGACATCTCGTACTGTGTGGCCTATGCGTTGGGGCCCGTGGTGGCTGGACAGATAGTCCACGACCTGGGCTTTGTACAGCTCAACTTGGGCATGGGCCTCGCCAATGTACTTTACGCACCGGCGCTCCTGCTTCTCAAGAACGTGACGAAGATGAAGCCTTCTTTCTCCGAGCGAAACATGCTCCTGGAGGACGGTCCGACGGGACTCTATGACACCATCAAGATGGAGCAACGGGAGAAGAAGAGAAAGGGCTTGTGTACAACGATCGACGAGAATGGCATTGAGACCTTTGTGCAGCGGTCGCCCTCGGAGGAGGAGTCCTCAGGGGGAGAGTACGCGTAAAAGACCGTTAACTGAGCGACAAACGATCAAAGTGCCCATGTAGAGTTGTGTGTATCCCGTCTGATCAATTACATAACACGATTAGGATTGTGTAACAGCATCAATTATTTACAGCTTTTGGTGACAGCCCCTCCGGGCACTGTCAAATCAAGTGGCTTCAAGCTTTTGCAGTGGCGAGGCGCTCGCTGGCGCGTGTGTTCATCTTTAAGTGAGAGTATTGTGGAAGATTCGTCGAGATAAATGTCTGTTCATGAACAATATTTACCACTGTGTCCGCAACCGACTCATATCGTATTCAGGGACTCTGTGTAAAAGTGTTTTGACTGAAGAGCAACTATAATGTATGCGTCTTTTAATGTAATGTGTATTCATGTGCTGCTAAACTTAATATGCAATGCCGCGTGTGAAATGTACAGTTGTAGAGAGATTTACGAGATAGAAATGACCTGAATTCTGTCGTGTGCTTATTTTGGATGATGTACTTCTGGAATGCAAAGCCTCACTGTATGATCTGCGACTGTACATTCGTGTATATTCATGTATATAATTAAATCCGTATTATGTGAATGGCACTGTTCACTGGAGTTATTTATTTAGGCAATCGATTAAAATTATCATTGGGGCATATGACACTTCTTTTCCTCCGCAGGTGAATGAATCCAGATCAATAAATATATCTATGACGATACTTAAAATATGTTTTTTTTGTTAGCTTGTTTTTGTTTGGATTTTTGTTTTTTGTTTTTGTTTGGATTTTTGGTTTTGTTTTTTTGGGGGGGGTTTTGGTTGTTTTTTGCTTTTTAACGCGTAAGGCCAATTGAATAAGTGGAAATACATACAAAACCCTGCTTTAATGTAGTAGTCTGACGCTCATTAATAAGCAGCCGGAAGTAAAAGCGTAAATTCATTATAGAGGAGGTAATTTCTCTCAAATAAAAATAATAATAATATTTTCGTGAAGCCCAATTCAGTGATGACACGACTGTTAAACAAATAGTCTCCTCAAGCACATGCACGTGTCCAAACACTGCATTCAATATTAAATACATAAAGCCAATTAAATGAGTCAGATCCTGACAGTGATGTGGAAGCAAGGAATGGAGCGAGGTCCATATACTGTTCATCGGCCCGCCACGTGAGCCCCCGAGGTGTTCTGTTGGCGACTAAATAAGGTTGGGTGAAGATGTGAGGTGCCAAATAAACTTCTCGGCGAATAGCAGGACTTCTGGGAGGAGCCTGGCAGCCGGGTGGGTGAGGTACCCTCTCAGCATCTCCCCTCAGCCTGCGAGGGAGATGTGCACTTGCAACGCTGGGGACTGAGCCATGATCAAAATGAAAACATGATACAGGACCGAGGTGGTGAGATGTAAAGAAATTTGGCCTCAAGTCAAGATGGAGAAAAACTAAACTTCTAAGCCCCAGGAGGAGTGGGAATGTCCCTTTTTCTTGGCCGGTGAGTAAAACACCATTTCTTTAAGTGACGGATTATTTAGTTTAGTTAGTATATCAGTTTGTTTGATGTAACTTGACAACATGAAAAGGTTTTGGATACAGTTTGACCATTATGGCGCATGTGGAAATATTATATTATATTATAGATCTACGTGCATGGTTGCAGGCTGCTGTTTACTCATAGCACTGCTTTATCGTCTTGTCTTAAATGTGACATATTTAAATGCATCTGCTGTCAGACTGTGAAACTGTTCGTTCTTTTCAAACCAGACATTCACTCGGATTCTGTTTTATTTGCGAACACAGAGTCTGTAACACGAATCAACGTGCGTGAGCGTCTACAAACGTCAACATGCCAGTTCTGGACCGAGAGCCCTCCAAAGATTCGGGGGGAGGAGATGTAAATATCCTATATCTGACTTATATGCATATATACTTAATTTCACTGGCTCATGTATTAGAAAGTGAAAATTATAATAGTGTTATTTTGACATAACAGTGTTTTTTTTAATATAAAATGTGAAGTTTTTCAATGAAAATTTATATTTAATATTTTAAGTCAGAGGTGCCTTTTGCCAATCCTCTGTAAACTGTATTGTATTATTTATACACATTATATATTATTATGTAAATGTGTAGTCGTTAATATTATTTTTTTTTAAATGTAAGTTTACTGATATGTTCACATCTCCATGCTTCACGCTGTCCAGGGTTTGCCCAAGCTGCCACTGCCCATTCTGAAAGACACACTGGACACATACCTGAAGTGCATGAAGCACCTGCTCACAGAAGAACAGTTTAAGAAGACCCAAAACATAGTGAAGCAGTTTGGAGCCCCTGGAGGATTAGGAGAGCTACTACAGAGCAAACTCATGGAGAGGAGGGAAAAAAAGGCAAACTGGGTAAAAAAAAATTAAAATAAAATAAAAACTGATAAAATAAAATAAAAACTGTTTTGATGTGTGCAAGTATAGGAGCCCAAACTAAATTCTTTTCAGTAAGCAACACTACGATAAACTGAAATGGATGGATGGTTTTTTTTAACTTTCAAACGGACTATGACTGATTTTAAATGTTCAATATATAAATGTGTTGTCTAAATTATATACATCATAGAAAAGTTTAAGTTAAGTATGAAAATCAATTTATGTGATTATAAATCATAGTCATTTTAACATCATTGTCACCACACTAACAACAGCCTGATAGCCAGTTTGTGTATTGCTCCCCTTTTATTCATCGTTAAATCACTATTACTATTCCATGTAACCTTGATTAAGTTAATGCTTCTTTTAGGTTTATGACTACTGGCTGAATGACATGTACCTGAACAACAGGCTGGCTCTGCCTGTCAACTCCAGTCCTGTCATGGTCTTCCCACAGCAAAACTTCAGGGCTCCCATCGACTCTTTAAGGTACGGGACACTGTACAACCAGACCACACAAATGAGTCATGAATATGCTCCACAAGAGACACTTTGGAAAATACAACAACTGCAACAGCCAAAACTGCGAAAATCAAAATCACATCACATCATAGGAAATTATTGTTCACTATAGCATGAAGTATTGAGAAATTATACTGACATGTATGAATTACTCTGACACCTTGTTTGATCGATTAGAGCAAACTGAACACTTCCTTGCCACACACTGACAGATAGGGTCATTAACCAGAACATCCTGAGGGCCGAGAGGCCAGGCCAGGCTGCTGGTGGTAAGGTTAATAGACAGTGAAGGCTGCAGTTTGGTTAACGTAGTATTGATCTAAGTCAGGCTCCTTAAACACATGATTTGCATAATAACAACAAGTGTTCATCAAGCATTAGGCCAAATACAGAGATTTAACATCCAAAACACAGTGAGTAAACAGGAGGAGTGGTCAAGTGTAGTGTGTGTGAGTGTGTGTGTTGTATAGTATTTATATAAATGTAAATGTTTTTCTTTTTTAGGTTTGCCGCACACTTAATTTCTGGCGTCTTAGAGTACAAAACTCTTCTAGATGCGTAAGTAAATGCACATTCACAGCACAAATAGTCATCAGTACCTTCTGAGATTGGTATAACAAATAGTTGTGTGTTTCTCTGTGTGTGTGTGTAGACACGCTCTGCCTGTAGACTATGCCAGGGGCCAGCTGGCTGGAACCCCTCTGTGTATGGAGCAGTATTATCGACTCTTCACTTCCTACCGCCTACCAGGACCTGAGAGAGACACACTAGTGGCCCAGGAAAGTAGCGTGATGCCAGAACCTGAACACATCATTGTGGCTTGTAAAAACCAGGTAAGAGAAATGAAATATATATATATATACACATACACATACACATACACATACACATACACATACACATACACATACACATACACATACACATACACATACACATACACATACACATACACATACACATACACATACACATACACATACACATACACATACACATACACATACACATACACATACACATACACATACACATACACATATATATATATACACACACATACAGTACATTACATACAGTATGTATGTAGAAAATCCCAATATAAGTTCCAAAAACAAGAAAATAAATACAAAAGTAATCACAACCACTGATGTGGTAGTTCCCAGACAGTGGGTGTTTCCTGGGTTAGGGTTAGGGTTACACACACACATACACACAGCTAGTTTATTGGCCTATACATCTGTGTCATTCTCTGGTGTCTGATGGTAGCTAAGAGGCTCTGCAGGCACAGTCCTGACTTATCTCACAAAGAGTAATTAACAGCCCAGCCCACTGGCAAGCCCTTTCTATTGACTAATTATCTATAACGTGTGTGATGTTAGCACATCAGCCTGTAACCCCTGAAGGTACCACGAGAAACATCAGTGTGGAATCATTTATTTAATGTGCAAACACATTTCATCACCATTTGAATCTTCATAATTTTGTTGTTCACCAAATTTTGTTGGTAGAAACTTACCAAGTTAAATGCTGGAATCTTCAGCCAAGTCTGAGGAGCAAAAAAACAACATTGTTAGACAGTCAGACAAACAGTTTTCCTGCAAAATGAGAGCTCAATTAATTCAGATGACCTGACTGAACTGTTGTCTTGTTAACAGATTTGTTTTTTGCGCCATCAGATTGAACTTCAGTGAATTTATCATCATTAGTGAAAGAAATGTTTTCGCACTGCTTCAGAAAGCAAGACCCAAGTTTTAATTAAGCAGAATTATTCATTCAAGGATTCATTCATTTGCAAAATAGACCCATGAGGGAGCAGAGCACGGTCATGTTATTCTGTGTTTACTCTAAAACTCTGCTCAGTTCTTTGTGCTGGATGTGGTGATCAACTTTCGCCGACTGAATGAAAGAGACCTGCTGACTCAGCTGGAGAAGATTGTCAAGATGGCTGACAGTGAAGAGGAGCGGCTCCCACCGATTGGTCTTCTCACGTCAGATGGACGGACCGAGTGGGCAGAATCTCGCTCTGCGTTAATGAGAGGTACATTTTGTGATAGAAGTCAAACTGATGCTTCCAATAGAGTTTGTCTGACTAAAAAGCCTTTTTTAAAAACTTACTGCGCTGTAGAGTCTACAAACAGAGATTCTCTGGACATGATTGAGCGCTGTCTCTGCCTGGTTTGTCTGGATGATGCCAGCGGCCCTGAGCTAAGTGACACCACCCGTGCCATGTTGATGCTGCATGGAGGTGGCGTGGCCAAAAATGGAGGCAACCGCTGGTACGACAAGCCAATGCAGGTGAGTGAGTCTAAAGTTATCAATTCAAGATACTTTCTTAAACTAGTTGTGCATGACTGACCCTGCTTTATCTTTAGGAACTGGCTTATGCATAGAGGATATGGTGGATGGTGGATGTTCTAGAGCAGGATCAAATTAACTTCTGTAATTATAGGGAATCGTGACATAACTGATGAACAAATGCAACGAAAGATCATTTTTATTTTTGTGATGTCAGTTTGTTGTAGGAGCTGACGGCTGCTGTGGAGTCGTCTGTGAGCACTCACCATTTGAGGGAATTGTCCTCGTGCAGTGCACAGAGTATCTGCTCAAATACATGTAAGAAATGGAATGGATCGTAACATTCATATATTTTAGTGCATGTGTGGAATAAACAAGTTTAATGCATTTGACATCAGGATTGGCAGCCCATCAAAGCTGATCAGGTCTGCGAGTGTGAGTGAGCTACCTGCTCCACGCAGACTGCGCTGGAAATGCACTCCAGAGGTCCACAGACTTCTTGCCTCCTCTGCTGACAAGCTTCAAAGGTCTGGCGTTACGATGCTTTCTATATACAATCAGAAACAGCGAACCATGCTTTCAGATCATTCCTGGGTTTATTTTTTTTCACTTAGATTGGTGAGAAATCTGGACATGAACGTGCACAAATTCTACGATTATGGCAAAGAGTTCATCAAGAAACAGAAAATGAGTCCAGACGCTTATATTCAGGTTGCTCTTCAGTTGGCTTACTACCGGTATGACAGAGTTATTATCATAAGACTGACTCTCACACGTCACCTTTACCTGGGCGTCCAGCCTATAAATGCTTCTCTTTGCCTGGCGTTCCAGATGCCACCACAGACCTGTGTCAACCTATGAGAGTGCTTCAATACGACGTTTTCAGGAAGGCCGAGTGGACAATATCCGCTCAGCCACAGCCGAAGCACTGGCGTTTGTCAAGGCAATGACTGATGGGACGCCAAGCACAAGCGTAAGATGTTATACTGTATTTTGAATGCAGCAGTCATTCTGTTCATGTTAAATGAATGCACCTGCAGAGTGAAAATAAAAAGAGAGTCAATAGCCTGTTATTGATTCCCAGTTGTTTTCTTCTCCAGGATACAGAAATGATGGAGCTGTTACAAGGTGCCATAACAGCACAGACAAAGTATACTATTCTGGTAAATACTCATCCACTAAAATTAAAAAAAAAATGAAGTTGATTTTGCTTTTCAAAGTCCAAAAGCTAACAAATATGCATTTCATGTTTCAGGCTATTACAGGGATGGCAATAGACAATCACCTACTAGGACTACGTGAAATTGCACATGAACTGAAGCTTGAAAAGCCAGAGATCTTCAGCGATGAAGCCTATCTCATCAGTAACCAGTTCGTTCTCTCCACAAGTCAGGTATCTTACCTCAAAATGTTTGCTTTGACCATTGTTTTCTTCTGTAAGTAGTTACTATTTTTGGTCAAGAAAGCTTTCACGCTTTGTGAAACATACCCAAACCCTTCTAACTTCAACAGTATTTGAATACAATAGTGAATCTCTAAGTACAACACCAACGTGTTTCCTCTTCCCACAGGTCCCAACTACGGTTGAGATGTTTTGCTGCTACGGACCAGTGGTTCCAAATGGATATGGAGCGTGCTACAACCCTCAGTCAGACCACATCATCTTCTGTGTGTCCAGTTTCCACGAGAGCCCGCAGACATGTTCAGCAGAATTTGTCAAGTGTCTGCAACAGGGACTCCTGGACATGAGGGACTTGTGCAATAGATGTAACTGCATCTCTACACCAACCAAGCAAAGAAAGCGACAGACACTGGAGACCCACACGCAAACGGAAACAAACTGGCAAGCCAAAACACAGCAGAGACCATCGGACTTGACCAAGAGTCAGCAAACACTGCCACAGGTGGTGGTAAAGACGCCAGACCAGACTAAAGTTGAGGCTCAAACCCAGACGTCATCACAAGAAGAGGAACCAGCTTTAAAGAACAGAAGTAAATCATAAGAGCCAGCAGCCATAGATATTATAGACAATAAAAATAATGGTGGTGTGTTTTAAGTGTATGTTTCTGTGCTGCAATAACGTACTTCTATTGAGTCATTTGCAAAATATACACTGTAACGGTGACACAAATGGTTAAGTTGTGTTGTGAACAGTATTGTAAAATGTATCACAGGCTAACACATATCTAATTAACGTGTTCTCAGAGAGTATTAGAGGTGTGTGGTTATTATAAACGTCATTCATGCTATTGTAACGAAAGATATCTCATGTAGAGCAGGAAATCGGTGGATGTATCTAATGTACGTAGGTAGCAACTCCAGCCAGATTTGAGCTTTTGATGTTGTTTTGCACTAAGTTGAGACGAATCAGCCAAAGAAAAACAGATTGAGAACAATGACAACCCGGGTTACAGTTGCTGAGAGAAAAAGAAATGCAAATACCTGGGAGTCATTCTCCTGCATTTCTCATTTCACCCATGAGGCCTGTCAGTCAGTCTGACAAGGCAAAATCAGTCTGTGAGTTATGACAAATGGCTGATTGTCTCAGTTAAAGTCACTTTGCAAAGTCGCATGCTGCTAGCCATTGAGTTTCTGAAGATTATGGTGCACTGTGAAAAAAAAACAATCTTCTATGCAATTTTCAGGTGTGTTGTCTTCATAAATTGTTTTGTCTGTTGCGCCAGCAGTACTCGTGGTATTACTAAGTCATATGTTAGAAAGTATCCTATTAGGAAACCATTTTACATTCAGTTCATACTGCTGGAAAAGACACACATATAGGGTGTTTTTCAAAAGAATAAACATTAAAAGCAAAGATTCCTAAAGGATATTTTATGGAGGATGTGTTATAGTGAATGTCAAATGTGATCATAAATTCATCGTAAATTAATTCTTTATTTTTGTATAATATATCTTAGTGTTACGGTGTGAAAAACGTATGAGTGAGCAGAGGAAACTATAACTATGACTGTATTCAATGGATTTAAAAAGTCGGTTAAGATCAAATAAGAAATGACAATAAATCAAATAGTTCTGTATACACATCGATTACAATCAGTACTGTGTTTTGCTTGTTATAGACACTATTATATCACTCATGATGAATAATGTTTGCTTTAACAAGTGGAGCTGAACTTGAATCAAGGCCGCATTAAAAGCGTGTGTGCGTGCGCGTGTGTGTGCGCGTGTTGCCTAGGTGACCACAACAAACAATGCCAAGAAACGCGCAGGTGACAATTTGTTACGGACCTTATGAATCCTGCGGTGTGGTGCAGCACAGGAGCTTCCGGCTGCAGGGTCTGCAGGGTGCGTTACTTTTGTCCGCATTCCATTTCTTCTCCATAAGAGGAGTTCAAACACTGACCGTCCAATGTGTCTGCAGCCGCCCTGACTGCACGAGGACACCGCTGCTTCCTGGAGGAAACGCTCGACTGGAACGCGGTGAAGCTCGTGGTCAACGGGGAGCTCGTCTTCACCTGCCAAATACAAGAGCTGGAGTTTGGTGAGTTTTCGTGAAATCGGAATTTTAGTTTTAACCGATGGTCTTGAATGCAGCATCACAATGTTGTTACCTGTTTCTACTGTGAAGGTGGAGATGGACGACTGGACCCTGTTTGCAAAGAGGCGGTTGCTGCTGTGGAAAACGCTTTTTGAACACAACAAAGGCCGGTGTTTGAATATTTGTATAAAATTGTAGGGGGAAATAACATATATCACATTTATTTTCAATTGGTGATGCTAATTATTTTTTGCCTGAATGCAGATTTGTAAGTGAAAGAGCAACACAGACCAACAATGTCAACTGAGCTGGCATTGCATTAACTTGTGGAGCAAAAGACTTTTCGTATATATTGGATCGACATGATGCAGACTATAAAATCAGACATAGAGGACACAGAAATATGAAAAGTTAATAGAATCCGAGCTGATTTGTGGGTCAGCCAATTATTGAGACGTGTGCGTTGAAGAGACTAAGAGGCAATAGGGCATCACCAATGAATTTGTTTGAGAAAACCATTAAGCTTGTTTTCTCACAATATTTATAGTATCACAAGTGACTAAACATCACACCCAAAGCAAGTAATCCAACTTAAACGTTTTTTTATTGCTTATGTCATTATTCCTGATTTAAGTGCAGCAACCTGTGCATTTCATTACCCTTGTGGTTATATGGCCACACTTCTTTCCATCAGTAAATTAAAATACATGAACCTGAAACGTCATTAAAGTATAGAAAATAATGTCTGTGTGTCTGATGATAAAATCCCCCAGTTGTAATTGGAAAAGGAAGGCTACAGTGAAGCTAAACAGGAGGCGTCATTTCATGGAGCATTTCTACACAGAGTAGTAACTAATATAAATTCTGTTAAACACCTGGGGATTTTAATGTGACAGCCAGGCATCAATACTGCTCTCCAAGCGTCCAAGGCTTTGCTGTGTTGTGTGTGTGTGTGTGTATCCCTCAGCCTCTGAAGAGGAGGCTGAGCCTTATGTCCTAAGCAGAAAACATGGCTACATGTCTCTCTGCCAGCTGGCTCATGTCTTCTCGTGAAGTGAGGTGTGACAGTAAATACACACCTCTTCCATAACAGCTTATGTAGCCACAGCGAATGCAGGCGCTAAACCAACCTGTGTCTGTCTTATCTGTTTTTCTTGATCATCCTGTACAGTTTGTTAAGCCCTATGAGGCAAATTGTTATTTTTGATTATGGGCTCTAAAAATAAAACTGGGTGGATTTTATTGATTGAATATCCTGTTGGAAGTGACAAGGAAAGTGATCCGTGCTATGATAACATGACTGTCTAATAATAACATGATTATCCCAAATCTAAATTTGGGCATGTAAATGTTATTAAATTTATAAACGTGCTACTTCACCATTGATCTTCAGCATGGGCTCAAGTGACACTGACATTTTGAAATAAACGAGATGGGGGCTTCGTTGTAGTATCTATATGGTGCACAAATCTTTGTAATGGCTTTATGCTAACATTGTTGATGGATTAACGAGCCGATTCTACCAGTTAGGGAATATCATGGAAAGACGAGTGTACACTTTTTTGCTTTTTCCTACCTAGGCATATACTGTAACATCTACGTTGTTACAGCTCTACAATGTTTCCTGACAACATAGTGGGTTAGTGAAAAACAAGTGTGCAAACTTTATCAGGTATTAAATTATGTTGACTAAAACCAAACTGTGCTTGATATTGTTGTTGATTTATAAATTGATCATGACTACAAATCCTTCTCCTGGAAGGCGTTTAGGTTGAAAGCAGTATCCATGAACCTCTTCAGCTCATTGAGGTGGGTGGACTTGTTTCCTGTTGCAGGCGCAGCAGCAGGGTCCCGCCCCACATACCTGGAAGACACATAATGTTAGTCTCTGGTAACAAGAGATCAGATCCTTTACCAGATTTTCCACTGCTATGAATAAATGAAATGAGACCCTTACCAAACTGGTTTCTTGTTTGCCACCACTGTGAGGAAACGGGGCCGAACATAGTCGTAGTAACCCATGTTTTTGTGCTCCTCCTGACACCAGACCAGCTCAGCGTCGGTGTACTTCTCTGCCTCTGCTCTGACGAGGTCAAACGGGAATGGAGAGATCTGCGGAGGACGACAAATTGGAAGAAGAAATAGCTACATCAATCTATTTTCAAAATCCTCTGTGCATGACATGCTCAGACAGAGGAGAGGGATCAATAAACACCTGTTCCAGTCTGATTATGGCAATGTCTCTCTCCAGGTTCTGCTGTTTCCTCTCTTTAGCCAGCTCATAGTAGACTTTGCCAGTGCAGAAGATCACCCTCTTCACTTCACATGGGTTTTGACTTGCTGGCCCCTCATTGGGAATAAGTCTCTTGAATCTAGTGCCTGCAAACATTAAAAACTCTATTTTTGCTATAGCTACACACATTACTCATGACATGCTATAATGTTTGTTATCACATGTCACAGTGATGAAGTAAAACTTCACTTTTGGCGAGGTCATCAAAACTGGATCTGGCATCTGGTTGCCTCAGCAGAGATTTTGGAGTGAAAATAATCAGCTGTGAAAAAAAGAGAAAAGTGGGTGTCGGTGACAAACAACAGATTGATTCTGTCATCCGTATCTACACTGAAAAAACTCCAGAGATAAAAGTTTTTTTTATCTCTTTTCACGCCATATAGCCTGCAACATCAGAATTGGGAAAACAAAACATTCCTTGAACAATCAAATAAATAAAACCCTTTGCGCTCAGTCAACCAGATCCAGAATGTGAGGGTTTTCATACAAAAAAAACAAACAATATTATCCCCTGTTGGCCCTCTCGCTAATTTGCTCAGGAAGTACTTTTCTCATGCTTCACAAAGCATTGCATTTATGAGCGACGGGGGATCAGTTAAGACATTCACCGTGGCTGAAAACAGAGAGTGAAAAAAGAGCTGTGCACATACAAAAAAAACAGAAATGCTTTTTATCCCACAACTTTATATCTAAACTTGTATTGTCTGTGGAGTTCAGAGCACAAAATAGAAACATACAGAGACGCACACTGTATGTACTACATACGAGTTTGGGTTAATATTATCACAAGCTTGGCCTGTTTCTTAAAACTGATTTGACGGACAGGTAAAACACTGCATTGTCAGTTCACTGACAAATATCAAAACATTTCAATTGTTACACGACAAACTGGAGATGAACAAAACGCAGACAAAGCAAAGCAAAGCAAAGATGTTACACTTTACCGGCTTTCTGAATGGCAGCAGAATCTGCCGTCTGAGAACGTGACAGTAGTTGGCAGGTGTGGAGCAGTTGACCACAATCAAGTTGCAGTCGTACAGCTGCTGGACTTCAAAATCCCCATTAATCTCCTTGATTAAAAACAGATAACGTTAAGATAATATTAATAATGAGATTATTTTCTCGACTGAAAACAAGAAACGTAACTTCATAAAATAATATTATGAATGAAGCATTGGTTGCAGCAACGTTTTTTTTAGTCACGCTTCAGTGCATCAGTGTGCTGACGCTGACACACACACACACACGGGATAGAGAATACTAATTCCTTAGTATGTTCCCACTAATAGATTGATCAATATCCAATTTGAAGATGAATCTGGGAAGCTTGTGCTGATTCAGCCTGCTGAGGTTTCCTCCTTGAATGTTCCCCATGCAAGCTGAACCTTAGACCTCAGAACCAACACGCTGGAGGCCACAATGAAGAGACTTAAAAGCTCTTGAGGAACTGGCAATCATCATCATCATCATGACGCAAGTCCAGGCATTAAAACAAAAAGCCAACGGATGTTAACTGCGGCACTGTCAGTGTTTGACATTTATCATTAGGCAATCGCCATAATGTACATTATATATGTGAACATACAGGGAAGTGATCAGGGTCGTCTTTGCTCATCTGCAGAAATCGCTCCGGTCGAGCTGATGAATGTTCTGGTCCCTGAGGACAGCAGAGAAGAGGTGCAGGACACGTTATGGAAGAAAGGGGCAATTCTACAAAATCCAAAATGCTTTTTATTGATAAAAGAACAAAATATTTGGTTTTATAATTAACTAGTCCAGTTTTTAAATTTTAAATCTCACCATTCCTTCCATCCCATGTGGCAGTAGGAGTACAATACCATTGTTGCGGACCCACTTGGCCTGACCGGAGCTGATAAACTGGTCAATGATACATTGTGCTGTGTTGTGGAAGTCACCAAACTGGGCCTCCCATAGGATCAGAGCATTAGGACTGGCCATGGCAAAGCCAAGCTCGAAACCTGAAATCACAGCCATCATCAAACACAACAAACAAAAATACAGGAGACTCTTTCTTGCACACGATGGAACCAGAGCATCTTCAGTCTCACCCAGCACTCCATATTCTGACAGGGAGCTGTTGCACACTGTGTAAGGAGCCTGGCTGTCCCACAGGTGATTCATGGGGACACAGGTACGTTTGTCCACCTGCTGATCATGCAGAACATGATGACGGTGACTGCAAATCATTAGAAAGGAAAAGACAGAAAGGACTATATTGGACAATGTCATGAAATTTACCTTTTTTTTTTACAAAAAAAAATCAACATTAAATATAATTTACATTAATAGGAATCAAAGAGAAACGGTTTGATTTCACATTTAAGAATCTGGATGTAGATCAGGTCTGTGGTTTGTGCTCCATAAATAACATCAGTAATTAGTTCAATATTGACATCTGAATTAATGAACAATGGTCTCACTCACACACAAGCAATTTTAGCCTTTGAGGGGCCTCTATGAAAAGTATCCCCCCCCCTGTGCTGATCTTCAAGCAGCAATAGTTCCAACAGGAGCTGATGGGACCAATGAGCCAGGCATTAACAAGCTCTGCCAGTTCACTCACTCTCAGTGTAGACATCAGCCTTCAAAACCAGCACGATCAGACAATCACGTAAACCCCTCTAACATCTCTCTAATAGCATCTACACACACAAACCTACACAGAGCTGGAGGTTATGTAATAATAACACTGCAAGAAATCTATTGATTATCATCCTGATCCTGAATGCTATATATTACCTCCTGGAAGACTCTTAGTTGAAGGCCTCTGAATAATATCAGTCTTATTAACAAATGAGGGCACAGAAATTACTGCATAATTGTTTTGGTTTATCCTCGGTCCACACTTTCTCTTGGAGAAACCCTTTGATGCTAGAAGAAAACCCAAAGCATCCAGCATTAATTAAGTTATCTGAGTCGCATAATTTCATTTCCTCAATCAGCTTCCACGCAATCATAGCCAAGAACACCACACAAGAATGAGGACATTCTTTAGGATCATCTCACAGACTGGGTAGCCACCTCTCTCCTTCTGTTTTTTCATGTACACACACACAAAGACACACACAGTTCCTCTGCCTGGGGGCCCCATTAGTCAGGGAAGGGGGTGCACAACACCGCGCATGCAACCCACCCAAATATGACGACTGAATCCATTAGTCCACGCCGTTACGTACATCACTGAAACGCAAGCAGGTCCACTCAACTGTAACATGCCAATATGCTCGGCTCCTGAGATGGTAAACAAAGTAGTGGGGGATGAAAAGAAAACTGTACGTGGAAAAAAGAAAATAGGAGAAAGTATAGCTGAAATACGGCGGCAAAGAAAATGACACGAATAATAAAAATTGGGGGAGGGGGACACAGAGGTGAGGTGACACAGAGATAAACGGTGCATGTGGTGTTTGAGAGTTATCAAACACCACATGCAGGGAAATTGCGCTATTGAAGGGGAGAAGTGGATGTCAGTGGTAAATGAGAGGCAAAAGAAAAAGGCCCGTAGCCTCTGGTTAGTTAGTGTGATGTATGTCGCTGTGAGGTGTGGGGGGGGAGATGGGGTGTCAGTAAAGATGAGCCGGTGGAGAAATGATAGGGGACAGAAAAGACAGGCGCACTGAAAGGGGGAGCTGGTTTTGTTCATGTGTCACTTGTTCCCTCCACACCCTGACAACACCATGTGGGTTTCACAGACCTCAGGAGACAGGACTGACGTCTTCTGTCTGACAGACACACTGTGTTACCCCACCCCCCACACCCCCACCCCCAATGTCTTAATTCACTATCCTCATGAGAGTGTTATTCGCCCTTTAACTGTGGTCAGGCACAGTTACCATAACATACACAGCAAATGTGCCAGTTTGAAACAACACACTTTGGGGAATCCTACAAGTTTTGCTTCGCAGTGTTTTCCAATATCGACACACACTCATGCGCCACTTGACAGAGTTCTGAGTTGTGTTGACGCGGACCCACCTAAAGGTGCCGCGCTCCACATCCTGCCCGCTGAGTCGCACATGGATGCCATCTTTGAGGAGGGACCCAAAGGCCATGTACTCTCCTAGAGCCCAGTCCATCTGCCGATTCTTCACCAGGTCTGCTCTGCCACGCAGGATACGGAACACACCTGGACACACCGACAAAACACCATGGACCCATGTACTATCTCCTACATTAAAGACCTTATCAGCTGTGCTGGCCAAAGACCTTCTGTTATGAACATAATAAAGAAGTAGTCCAAAGGTAAAATAATTGTGGGACAAGGTTTGTGTTTCTTTGTGTCAGTTTTACTTCTGTCACCCTCTCTTATTAGGTCTGATTATTGTAACAGGGCCTTATTTTCTATGAGAAATCAACCAGACTAACCAGGGTGGATCTTAAAATCTTCCAGAGGCACGGAGCTGGCAGCTTGGCCAATATGCTGCAGAACCTCCTCCTCCAGGCCGGTGGGGACACAGCTCATGCTCTTGGGCTCCCCGTCTGCTGTGAAGAAATCTGAAGAGAGAAACAGTCTCACCCCAACAGGCAATGAAAGTATTAACAGAAAAAGAAGAGATCGTTTGAGGAAATGGACGGTTTACCTGGCCACGGTGAGTCAAGCCAGTGTCGAATGTGTAATATCTTTTCATCCTTGGAGCTGGTGTATGCCTCCTCACATATCTTGTCATATTTGGCAACTTCTTCCTGCATCCACATTCAGTATTGTGCAACAAAAGATACACCACATATTAGCTGAGGCACAATTAGGTTACTTTTATTAAAAGGACAAGAGCTGACAAACCAAAATATATTTGTAGCTGAGACAGAGAGGAGGAGACACAGGAAAAAAGGAGGAGGAGGAAAGTCGACAACAGTAATTGCTCAGCCTTGCTTTATTACCAATGGTGCTTTTGCAAGAATCCAAATAGCAAGCGACAATACAAAAAACAATGTCCATCAAACGCACTCCACAAAGGCCCTTCAGTATTTCTCTGACGCATGGAAAAAAAAAAAGTTCGGAATGAATGTTATGATTAAAGTTTATGTGTAGGATGAAAAACCTGAGCAGTTCCATTGAACGGCGCCAGAAACTAAAGTATACTTCAACTTCATTGAGCAATATATACTCTACGTGAGGGATTGTGAGGCTGGGAACTGAAACTCACATACAGCAGAGCTGGCACAACATATTTACTTGAAGGCTAGAGTAATATCAAAGTGTGATTTAATACACTATATAGCCCAGCGGATGGTGATGCCAAATAAAAGCGCAAGCAGCAGCAGCAGCTGCTACCACTGTACAGTATATTTAACAAGAGCAAACAGTATTAAACTACAAACCTCAAATTCCTGCAGTGTCACCACTCCCTCAGCAATGAGCTTGTCAGAGTACTTCTTAAGTACATGTTCCTGCCGACGGATCTGTTTGTACATCAGCGGCTGGGTGAACATTGGTTCGTCCATCTCATTATGGCCAAACCGTCTGTAACAAACCTGTAAAGACACACACACACACACACCTTAAATAAATATGTCTTATATGCAGCAGTTAATCACTTAAGACTTGTCTCTGCCTAACCAGGTCAATGACGACGTCTTTGTTGAAGGTGGACCTCCACTCTGCAGCAACCTGACACACATACACGACAGCCTCAGGGTCATCAGCATTAACATGGAATATGGGCGCGTTGACAACCCGAGCCACATCAGTGGGGTAGTGAGAGGAGCGAGCGACTCGGGGGTCTGTGGTGAAGCCAATCTGAGAAAAAGCAATCAGATGCTAAACCTCATAGTACAATACAAGAGTTGGCATTTAAGTGCAAAATACGATACATTCTGGTAAATGCTATAGGTCACATGTAGCGGTGACATGTGCCTTGTACCTGGTTATTGACCACCACATGGATTGTACCATGCGTCGTGTAGGAGGGGAGCTCACTTAAGTGAAAGGTCTCATACACAACTCCCTGTCCCGCAAAAGCGGCGTCACCGTGCATCAAGATGGACATAACCTGGTAAAATCACATCACCAAGATCTCATCTCAACAGGACAAAGTACCTTCCCATTATGCTTCCAAAACAGAAACGTAGTCACAGTGTACTTGGGTTAATAGCCGTTACCTTCTTTCCTTGGGTGTCTCCTCTGTAGAACTGCTCGGCTTTGGCCTTTCCCTGAACCACTGGATCCACTGCCTCCAGATGGGAGGGGTTTGCCATGAGTGACAGTGTGACGTTCTTGTCAGTCTCACGGTTAATCCTCTCGTGGTACATCCCAAGGTGGTATTTGACATCACCCGAACCCTACGTGCAAAAGAATTAGAGAAGACGTTGTAAGTTTTAGATTTTGCTGTCTGATAGTTCTCCATGTTGCCACCCAGTATCAGTGTCCTCACCTCATCAGCTGCCTCTAACTTGGGGTCGAACTGGCAGAAGATCTGATCAAGGTCTTTACGGATCACATTTGCAAGGACATTCAGTCGACCTCTGGAAATACCATTTCATTGAGTCTACATCATACATGTACAGAGGAAGAAAATAGCTGCACACACGGACTGAACTGAGAGATGGCATAAAGTGTAGTGCACGTTACCGATGAGGCATCCCCATGATCACGCTGTCGATGCCCGCAGAACTTGATTTGTCTATGATGGTTTTCAGTGCAGGGATTAGCACTTCACAGCCCTCTAGACCAAAACGTTTCTCTGACGACCACTTCCTGGCCAGGAAGTCTTCAAACCTTACCAGAAAAAAAAGTTCAGTTTATAACAACTAACAAATAGGGTTTAGAGATTGATGATAATAACGTAATGAACTAGTTTTTGGAAAACCATTGTGAAGGTTTAGGGTACTTGCACACAAGTATTTATATACCTCTATACCATTTTATTGCAAACAAGAAGTCAGCACATATTAATTTACTATTACTTTCGTACAAAGAAAGAAATAGTCACAGGAGAATAATTTGCACACGATAATAAGCTTTAATGTCTTCAAAGATCCATTTTTTAAAAGGTGAAAATGAGCTCACATTATAAGTTTTGTTTATGTTAAGTGAGTCCATGACGTGAGCTGTAAATGTAAAGTATGTACTGTCACCAAAGTTTAGGTTGGTAAATGTTTAGTCGGTGCTGACCGTGTGGATCTGACCAGGCGGGCGAGCAAAGTTCGCTTTTCAGCATTGGTGAACTGCATGATCCCCGGAGTCTCAAACTTCTGACGAATCCACTGACACTGCTTCACGTTGTTAATGAACATGAATTCGACTCCTATGTGACCACAGTAGGATGTCTAAAAACGATATTAAAAAAAAAACAAATAAATGTCACAGTGACATAGCTTTCCCTCACTATCAGAAGAATCTTTAGGCACAAAGGATCAAACTATATACCTCAAGTCTGCGTATGATTTCTCTCAGAGGGAGAGTGGTGTTTTCGCCTCCGATGAAGGTGGTAGGAGGAAGCTGGAAACTTCTATCCAAGTCCGACTCATCAAGACCATAGAAACCTACAATGACACCAAAGCTGATTAGGTTTATGTATTGATATAAATATGCTATAAATGGGTTACAAATCTAGTTTTCTCCTACAGTCTCACTATAGAGTAAGGAAGCTGTCAATTTCTAGGGAGAACTAGTGTAATGAGATTCATCAGAGAAAAGGAAATCCAAAGAGTCAAATCAAAGAGCAACTAAAACAAACCATTTTCAGCACCTGACTTCCTCCATGTTTAAGCAATGACCTTGAATAATAAAATATTTCAAACATTATCAAACATTGTTTTTCTGATCTCCTCCAATGTGAATGTTAGCTATTTTGTTCTGTTTTATGTCATTGTAATCTGATTATCGTTGGGTTTCGTGGTAAAGGTTAGTCAAAGCAGGCAATCTGGTGCAATCACGCTGGGCTCCGGGAAAGCGTGATGGATATTTTCTCATTAAACTAATGATTAATTGATCTATCGCAAGTAATAATATAAAAGATTGATGGAAAATGAACGAAATAATTAGCACCGGTTCTAATTGAGAATGTTGATGGATTTGAAGGCTGAAACTGAAGAAGGAAAAACAAAAGCTTGACAAGTTCAAAAAATTGTGCAAATTGGGCAAAGTGTGATAAGTCATCGGGTGAGATTGGCAGCTGGAGCTGTGGATACTCAGCATCTGTATCTGTAGCCCCACATGCAGAAGGTTTCTGTTCTAACAAAGCCCACCTGAGAGAGCTGCACAAACTCAACATCACAACCAACATAAGAGGAGACAGGTGCAAATCATATTAGGAACACAGGAAAGATAAGGAGGCCAAGAATAGCCTTGTGCACTATCATCTGACCGAATAAGGGGCCAAGGAGGCCCTCATTAACTTTCATTAAGGATCTACAGCCCTGATGACAATACATAATGCAACGCTATGTCCCGGCACACAGTGATCACTGATAACATCAGAAATCCTGTCTCTCTCTCTCTCGCTCTCTCTCTCTCGCTCTCCTCCTTACGAGCTATCACTATAGATTTCCATTGGCGCATCGCATCTTTCGACTTTCAATCCACTACATGGAATAAAAAATGACAAGAACTTGGCCACAGATTAATGACTGCATTAGGCTGAGCGACCCGAATATGGACTTGGCAGAGAACATGGAGAGACCATTTATAATCAAACACGGCTAACATTCTTGGGTCTGACGAGTTATACAGCCCCGGGTTGGAACGTATATGAAAATGCGCAAGAAGAAAATACAAGTAAAATATTTATAATTATGAGGACGAGAAAGCGTTTGAAGTTAGTGCGTCAAAGAGAATAATATGCGTTTATCTGAAATCTTTAATCGCAACATGTATCTTGACTTAATTAAAAGATAGGCATTCTATAATGGAAGTCTAATCAGCATATGTACCGCCTGTGGGTTAATTCCATATTTCTTTATTTATGAAAAGGGGATATATGTAGGGACCATATTACATATAGTCAAAACAAGAAAACGTAAAATTAGAAAATTAGTAAATAGAACAGAAAAAAGACAACTACTGACACTTTTTAAAATTATTTGTATTCTAAACATATGTAATGGTTTAACGGTTAAAAAACTACCTCAGTCAATTAAAAAAAACAAAACTATGAAGACATTTGACTTAAGACATCAGCATCACATAAACTTCCCCTTTTCAACATTCTGATTCAATGTTGTGTGTGACATGCACCTAATTTGTCGATGGTGGTGATCAGGTCGGCGGGAACAAAAGAGTCAAGGTCAGCGTCCAGGATTCCCAGGGGGTCTAACTGAGCAACATGATGACCACGAATCTAATCAGAGGGAAAAAGACGGGACAGATAGGAAGAGATGGGAAGAGTCTGGTTAGAATAAAATAACAAGGAATGATTCAGGCTGCTACCATAATGTTGCTGTTATAAAGAGTATGAGCACTTGGAGTATGAGCACTTGGTTACAGGTCAACCTCTAAGAGAAAAGAAACCCAAACACACACACACACGCACGCGCACTGACACACACACATTCCCACCAGGATTTCAACAGACTGGGAATAAAAGTGACGCCTTTGCCAAAAGAAAGAATTTAATCAATCCCTCGGATAGTTGTGTGAATTAATTTGAGGGCAGGGGGAAATGTTGCCACCTGTTTTGTTTAAGCAGTCTCTTTGATATTTCCACTTTCGAAAAGGAGCCAGGGTAAGTGGGTTAGACTTAATCCGGCAATTTGCATAACCTCATGCAGTGACAAACAAATTGTATATTCCTTTTAATAAAACGACACACGGTTTAAACAGCTCTCATTGCCAGTTGCTTCCGCTTCATTCCACATACTGCAATTACAAATAGTCAGCATGTCGCAGATGATGACAGATGATATTATAATTAATCTAAATGGATGCTCATGAGTGGAGGGATCGAACTTTGAATTTGTAAATAACATAAATCTGCATTATTTTTGTGTCTTGCTCACAGCTGGGCTGGGTCATAGTACCTGGTAGGCTCTGATGAGAGTGTGCACAGCCAGGTGGTCCTCCACCACCTTCTCTGTCATGTTTGGCGAGTGGGATAGTACACGGCCCTGGAGCAGAGCAGAGGGGCGTGTCTCAGCCGCCTCATCAGGTGGGCCAGAGGTCTGGATGTTACGGAAGAAGGTATCCCAAGACTGGCAGACAGAGAGACACACATCCAGCAGAGGGAAACAGGTCGTTTTCAAACATAGGCCTCAGGTATCCGTGTTATTTGGTGACCAATGATTAAATATGACTCAGTGGAGAGAGGCCGATCACATGTCCAGGACATTTACAGCTGGAAAATATGTTTACATGCCACAAGCAGCTGAGCTACCAGCAGGTCCTGGTTCTCATTTATTCTGCTCTGTCACACATCGCTGGTATCACTGCAACTAACTGTGATTTCAGGAGAGATGTAACGTTCCAATTTAAAAAAAAGACTTTTATGCAATAAACAAACTTTTTATTTGACTGACCATTGGGAATTAGTTGCACGTGCTGGCCACAGTTACCTTGTGGACGTTTTTATGATCCTCCAGCCAGGCAAAGTACATCTCCTCCACGTAGCTGGAGCTGCTGGCCACCGCGGAGTGAGGCGGAGCCCCGGAGGAGCAGCCTCTCCTCGGGCCCCCTCCACGCCCTCGCACCCACTGGCGCCCTCCCGCACATCTGGCTCTCAGCAGACCCACGAGCGCCCGGATCTGACGCATGGCTGGTGACACACACATAACAACAAAGTTTTTTTTGCTTTTTTCTGACACACATTTATAAAAGCACTGTATGCATTAGTGGTTTGGACGTCACATCGCAATCAATATTTCACCTGCACACTCTGATTGTAGGTTACGCATAGAGCGCATATTGGACTATAATTGCGCACAGAGTCGTTATGGATGAAATGACCTTTACAGGCGTACATTTTAAATGGCATTTCCACGGATGAGGCAGCATACAGTTAATAATAATAATAATAATAATAAAATACCGGAACAGCATTGTAACATCACAGTAAAAGGCTTGTGCGTCGGTTCCTGCGCAAACTATCCTGCTGCAAAAGGCGCAATAACGCGCGGAGTGCGAGCAAGTGCGCAGTGCAGCGAGCGGTCATTACCGAACGTCCTCACCTCTTCCTGCAGGATGTTCTACTGTTTCTTCCTCTGGGGACACAGATCACGACCAAAACAGTGCGTGATGAATTCCGGCTCTGTTACCATTCCCCCCCACCACTAATCCCTCCACGTCAACACAAATCCCCATAATCCCCCCTCTTCCCCCCTCCCNTTCCCCCCCCCCCCCCCCCCCCCCCCCCCACTCTGACACGGCCAAAGCGCGACATCAAGGGGGAAAGGGAAACGATGGTTCAAAACGTCATCCCAATGTTTATTTACCACAGGCTCGGACTGAACCTCTCCGCCATTTGACCCTACTGTCGTCGCCGGACAGGTATCAGTGACGGGGGGGCGCACGTGAGGGGCCAGCAGCCGGGTCTCGACCCCCACCTCATGTGCCACGCGGTGCTTCCCCTGCAAAGTCAAACACACCAGCTCAGTGACGGAGAGACAACAACCCACTGACTCACTCCCACGTGCGCAGCAAAGGAAGGACAATCAGGAATCTGTGAATGATCATCCAGTCAGTGATGTTTGGGTTTAGAACAGCAAACACTTCATAAGTTACATGATTAATCCTGTCACTTCAGGCCTCCACGTCAACACAAATCCCCATAATCCCCCCCCCCCCCCCCCCCCCCCCCCACTCTGACACGGCCAAAGCGCGACATCAAGGGGGAAAGGGAAACGATGGTTCAAAGCGTCATCCCAAGGTTTATTTACCACAGGCTCGGACTGAACCTCTCCGCCATTTGACCCTACTGTCGTCGCCGGACAGGTATCAGTGACTGGGGGGCACACGTGAGGGGCCAGCAGCCGGGTCTCGACCCCCACCTCATGTGCCACGCGGTGCTTCCCCTGCAAAGTCAAACACACCAGCTCAGTGACGGAGAGACAACAACCCACTGACTCACTCCCACGTGCGCAGCAAAGGAAGGACAATCAGGAATCTGTGAATGATCATCCAGTCAGTGATGTTTGGGTTTAGAACAGCAAACACTTCATAAGTTACATGATTAATCCTGTCACTTCAGGCCCCTGCACGCACCGTTTTTTTCCCCTTAAGTTACACATATGTCTTTCACCCCCCTCCCCCTCCCCTCCACTGGTAATTATATAAGCCAATTAAACTTTTATAAAGGCTGGACATGAATCACTTGAGAGAGTGGATTCAGATTGATGGGCTTCTACCTTGAGTGGGTTAAACAATAAGATAATTGGCCCTCCCTCCGCTCTCCCCAACCCTGCTCTCCTCCTCATCTAGACTGTCATCATTCATACTTGCTGGCAGAGAAGGAACAGTATTATCCATCATGACAAGCACACCACTGAAAATGGGGGGATAGCAGGGGCAAGAGTTGTATGAGGATCTACCCTAAGAGAAGTGAAGGTCCAAATATTCGACCTAAATAATTAAAATCACATGATGCTTGAACACATAATTTTTGAAGTACAATCAAAACATAGAAAAATGTTGTTATTAACTAAATTTACCATTTGACATTCACCACTATATCAATTTTAAACAACAGGAACAAAATATTCACTATACTACCCAACAATATTTCTGTCTGTTCCCATAGAGCAGCTTCTTCCTCGCATTGTTTGCATTTATGCTTGGTGCTGCTCTCCAGCTGACCTAAAGAACACAGGGTCAGGCAATTATGAACTGAAATGCCATTTTGTTGTTTTGGCGTTGCCGCCTGACAGAGATGGAGTGAAGACCAGTTGCTTTCTGGCATTTTATTAATACTGTTCATTGATGAAAAGACCTGTGCCGCTGGGTAACAGGGTTCGGTGTTAAATTACATCCTGTTTAGAATAATTACATCACTATACAGGACAAGGCTGGACCAGGTGTTTGGTGTTGGAACCATTTTCTTGTGTACACAGAAATTAAACAATTGGCTATTGGCTCCTATTTCTAGTGAAATAGTTGACATGCAAAAGAACAAAACAGAAGCAATGGCCAAATGTACCAACTTTGTTTTTGACTATGGTCAATCATTCATGTAGGATGTGCTTGACTCGTTCAGTGTCCAAATAAATATTTGATTCAATCCAAGGGGCACGAGTTACCTCTTAACTAAAAGGTGACTCAGGCTCACAGCAAACAACAGCTGCCAAAACAAATTGACTGTGTGCATGAGTCCAGAGCTCGTTTGGTCAATGCCGGGCTCGGTACAAAGAGCGAGAGAAGCAGATAATGTGTAATCCACTTACCCCACCCGAGCCAAGCCTACACACCATTTATGGAAGTCCACGTCATGAGGCTATTTAGGAACCTTAATTCATCAAATAGAGCATGTTTGAAGGTGAAATTAAATTTTCCTGACAGCCCTTGCTGTGCTGTCACAAAAATCAATCACATTTGAAATGATTAAATAATGTATGATTTCATTAAATTAAGAGACAAATCGGTGGTGCCGAGGCACAGTTCCAAACACAAGTACAAAAAAAGGAACGAATTCTCTCTGATGAAGTCCTGTTCTAAGATCTGTTACGATCTGAAAATTTAAATTACACCAATGTAATCTGAGCAACTTTAAAGGTAAATATTTTAATTAAGAAATTATAATAAAATAGTACATCCTGAAAACCTACATTACAGTACTACGTATCACATTTACAGTCTTTAATCTGTTTATGAACCCATAAACAAACAGAAGTCATTGTCAGTTTATCATTGGAAATACAGTAAACAATATTGATGTAATGTTGATTAAAAATATTAACAATAGTTTCCGTGCACTTATTTTCTTTCTCTACTCCCCCTTTAATTTCTTATATGCACTGTTAATACTGTGCTTAACACTGAATAAGTGGGGATCAAAAGTCCTCACTATATGTGGAAATGATTAAAATACTCAATAGTCAATCAATAGTCTAAGATGACAACAACCATCTGAGATGATTCTCCCACCACTATTGATTATTTTCACTTGTTTAAATATAAACCTTAAGGACCATATGTGTCTTGAACTTTGACATCTTACGACGATATAAAAGAGCAGCATATATGTGTAGAATATTTGATAAATGAATGATACCCATGCATAGACTACAGGATGGCATCTTAACTTCTTACTGTATTCAGGAACCTCACCACAGCCTGGGTAAATCAGAAGACAATGTAGCAAACCCAGTATAGGACAAGAGAACGGGAAGGATTATCACAAACATGCATGATGATGACTAAATGGACATATTTGCAATTAGTATGCAATATATATATATATATATATTCAACATCCCATTTAGTGTAACAAAAGGCCCAACTAACAGCAACCGGGATTTACTATTGCTATAAGTCTCTAAACATTTCACCACAAACAGTGACAGCATAAGACGCTCCTATGATACCATCAGTGAGAAAGGCAAAACCGTGTTGGCAGTTTGTGTGTTAGGATCACAAACTTAAAGGGAGAGTGTGTGTGAAAGAGAAAGAGAGAAAAAGACTGAGAGGACATTGAGGTCTTCAAACCCAGAGTCTACTACACAAAGAAACAGGTAGATGGAGGATAAGTTGCACCTCTCCCTGTGTTAATGAAAGTCTGATGTTACGTGCGACGTCCCGGAATTCTTGGCCGAGTCTGAGGCATCCGCTGTGGCAGAGGAAGAGACCTTCTCATAGATGAAACTGTAGAGACTGATGTCAGGTCGAGTTGTGTGGCAATTCTTACACACCACATTCGAGTACTGGTTCAAAAGGCTGTACAACTGTCCTGTGAGGGTGGAGGGGGAGGGGGGGGCATGAGGACAGAGGGAGAGGATGTGAAAGAGATAGAGAAAAAGACTGAGAGAACATTGAGGTCTTCGAACCCAGAGTCTACTACACAAAGAGACAGGTAGATGGAGGATAAGTTGCACCTCTCCCTGTGTTAATGAAAGTCTGATGTTACGTGCGACGTCCCGGAATTCTTGGCCGAGTCTGAGGCATCCGCTGTGGCAGAGGAAGAGACCTTCTCATAGATGAAACTGTAGAGACTGATGTCAGGTCGAGTTGTGTGGCAATTCTTACACACCACATTCGAGTACTGGTTCAAAAGGCTGTACAACTGTCCTGTGAGGGTGGAGGGGGAGGGGGGGGCATGAGGACAGAGGGAGAGGAGGGAAATAAAACATCAATAGAGAAGTAGACAACAACTGGGTGGAGAGTCAGTGGTGTCAAAATGTCACAGATGCTTTAGTTGTAGAAATTACATGTACCTCAAACCGAACCAGTGAAATGTACAAGCAAAGAACAAAGCAAGAAAGACGAGACTGTAAGAGAAAAAAAAAAACGCTACAAAATACTGACGTGCGTACAGGCTCATTTATAAATCCAGCGCACATACACACATTCACACAAGCCGTGAGCTTTTCCTCCGTAGCTCCACTTTAGGAAATGGATGGCTAGAGGGGAATTTCTCTGAAAGGCTTCAATAAATGTCAGTGGAAGAAAAATGAAAAGAGGGGGAAGGGAGAGGCTGGGGTCAGTTCAGGCAGTAATCCACTCTGTGGCTGGGGCTGAATGGATGGGCTGAGGAAGGGACGTGGCCCATAAAGTGGAATAACTTAACATACAGATGGACAGCATTCTGTTCTTTACATGTACTGTCCCTGTAATGACGCCAGCAAGGACAACCTCCATGTGCTGCAAGGGCCTAAAGAACCGCACAATCGCAACATCGGCTGATATCATCATCCTTCCTGTTCATTATATAATCTACTGTAAGAGCTCGGCAAAGGCAGAGCAGATGAGATAATAGCTTAATGTATGACTGCATCTTGATTGGAAAAATTCAACTAGCGCATAATGGTACAAAATATATTTGGTTTTGCAAGTGAGTCTTACCGACGGTGACTTGTCTCTCAGTGAGAAAGGTGTGCATTTCGTGAACATCTCTCATAAGCTGAGCATCTCCAAATGTAAAGTAAGCCACGTCTCTCCCGGCCTCTGCTGCAGCCATCAACTGAATCAGCGCTGAATAATGGAGGAAGAGAACGATACAAGAAAATTCATACAAAATTAAGTATTATACGTATTCAGTGGAAATCATATATACATAATGGACCACTGAGGAACTAACTGATTGGTCAATAATCCACATAAGGTGCAGCTACTGGCATAAAGCAACATGAGCGACAAGGGCAATTTGTATCAGAAAAGTAAATAATCCACCACTGGTTGTGCAAACCTCATCAACAACGCTCAATCCTTTAGTTCCTGCAAATGGGATGTTAAGACTTTTAAATATTTAACAGAATGGATATTGATTTCAGATTAATGAACGCACAAAACAAATCATCATTTGCAAGAAGGTCTGTAGTCTTTACCTCATTAACAATTTAGTCTTATGTAACTACCACATCTCAAGTCAGCCCCAGGATTTGAATGTAAACTACAGCTACTGCCATCTGAGCGGGGGTCTCCGGAAGCTAACATTATCCCCAGGGACTTTGTCAAGTCCAGTGGATCTATTCATAGCAAATAAACACTTTCGGTCCTAAATGAACTACGTCATTCATAGCATAATTTCTCAAATCTCAAAACAAAAATCAGCACTGCATTGTGGAGATGTTTTACGGCAGCACTTTATGACACCAGGTGTAACACAGCACACACTCTTTAAGTAGCATGTTGTAAAAGTGTTACAAAGTTTTCAATTTACTGCATATACGACTGGAAAAAAAAAATTGCAGGGCGGTATACTCAAGGGGACAGTAAAGGGTCCCTGCTTATCAAGAGTGATGATCTGTTAGCCCAAAGAGAGAAGCATCAGCCTAGATTTATGGTGTCTCTTCCTAGTAATCAATTGCTCTTTTAATGGAAAACATAAACATGTGATAGTTGATCAATAAGGGAGGGAAGGAACGGTTGAGTGACACCCAGGGAGAGCTACTAATTGACTAGCGGAGTGTGCATCTGTGATCGTGCTGTACAGTCTGTACTGCACAAATGCTGCAAGCCCTTCAGTAAGGGTGTCAACAGCTGATGACAGATGAATGAAGGATCCTGACTGAGACAGTGATATTTGGCTGCTGGTTGAGAATCCAGTTATTTTTATTCATTAGCCATGTGATTCATTTGCTTTACAGTTTTATCGTTTAAGCTTTCATTTATGACAAAAATCACTGATTACTTGTTGTTACCCTTGCTGAGGTTGTAGGTCAGAGGATGTCTGTGAGGCAAATTGTAAATTGTAATTTGTGAATAAGGGCTATACAAATAGGATTTGATTGGCTGACTGATTGATTGTTGTTCCACGAAATCTCTTTTTTTTTCCATACTGGGATAAATGCTGTAATTCAGCCAAGGATACCTTTTAACCGTGTGTCTCCACCAAAAGCTCCACAACCCCAGTTGCCCGTGGCGACAGCAGAAAGGTGCTTGCTGTTAGCGTTATTTCGGTAAAACCCACAGTATGCCTGGGAAGAATGCACAGGAAGTAGGAAAAAGTAAGTGTCAGGAAAAAAAAATAAAGGAATCTTTTTCACAAAGCTCTTAATTAACATCTTTGCATGAGGTCCCTGACAATGTGTCAGAGTTCACTGACAGGAGTTTTTAGTCCAAAATGTGTTTGTCAACTATTGACAATAACATCTGTTAAATACTTTTGTTGTTTGGACAGTATAATGCATTACATTGTGTATAGTCACTCTGCAACCACAGACTGCGTCATCTTTCTGACCTTGTTGAGTTCTCTGGTTATCTTCTCAGGGAGAAACTGCTCTAAGAAGTGCCTGTATTTAAGAGCATCAATTGCCACAATCTCTGTGCAGCGTCTCTGCCAGTCATCCCTGGAATTGAGAAAAAAGCAGTGAGAACAAAGAGCCTAACAATGATTAGGATGATCCAAACTTCCCCCATTTTTTCCTGACTGAATTAAACATTTTCAGCTTGAAATGTTAAACAATAATTTCAAAAATGTTAAGTGATTTATGTGAGAGAAAAATACCTGGGCGTTTCATCCTTATAGCTGTCCTTCCATTTGTAACTCTCAGCATAACCAGAGTATTTACTGTACTGTTCAGTGCCTGTGGAGAAAAAAAACAGTCAAAAAAGAAAAAAAATGACATTACTCAGTGTTCAGCAGTCAGGGCACACAGTGGGCCTAAATCTGTTTCAGCGCCTTTTTTTCTTAAATCTAATTTAGTGCTTTCTGTGCTCCCCATGTGAGTACACACTATCAGCTTGCATTGGATTGCTGTGAATAAAGAGCATTGATTTAATAAGTAATCCGCTTTGGGGTTTGAAATGAAAAGCTTTTACCAATTTCAAAAGGAATGGTTAGGACAGAAGAACTTAACTGTGGTCACATTTTCAAAATGCTTGCAAAAGAACAGAAAAACAGCACATCATTATCTATTACCTCTGTTAGCAAGACAATGACATTTTTATAGATACTACTTGTTTATGTTCAGGCTCAAAGGATTTTCATAATTCATCATTACAAATATGGATGAACTCAATTCTGAAAATTAAAAGGCTCCATACATTAAGCATTTAGCAGGAGGTGGTTGCACACTACTTCAGTGAAGAGCATGAGGTAACCATATGATTAACAGCTTTTGAGGTTTTACTGAGTGCACTGGCAGAGATCACTGTGATGATTCTGAGTGAAATTAACTTCAGATGTATTTTTAAAGTAATGCTAAATGTTATTATGTTGAATATCGCTTGAAAATCATTCGTAAAATGTTTTCATGTAGATTTTTACCAATTTTTTGCCCAAACATACGCAGCCCATGCTTTTACATAAAACCCTGGCTAAATAAAGCCGGGTCTACAACACTTCTGATGTCAAACAACAAGATACCACTATCACTTTCTCCATCAGCACATCTATCCACCACCTCCTTCACCTTGATCTTTTTGAGTCTGGCCACCACCCATAACAACATCCTGGCACACAAGTCTCCATTACGAGATTACATCATGGATCTCTACCTTTGATTTGAAAAAGCCTGTGGATACATCTGATAGGACATCAGTTCTAAATGCAATGTAAGACCCCTGTGAGGATACCTCCAAAAAGAAGGAAATATTAACTAGACAACAAACAAAAAAAATGGTAAGAAAGATTGATAAAAAAGAGAAACATAGACGAGACATAAAGAGGAAAAACAAGACGCATGCCAGGAATATTCTAAAGGTTTAATGAATCTATGGCGTAACTGGTCCATTCCATTAGAGGAAGAATGACCTTAGTTGGGCTATAAATTCCTTTCTGTCCAAAATGTAATAAAGTTAAGTGGAGAGGAGGAGGAGGGAAAGCAGGATGGAGGCAGAATTATGGAAGGTAGGGAGGGGGTGACGAACCACTGAAGGTGACTTGCAAGAGATGAGATTCTCAAAGAAGACAACATGGCGCCATACAACGATGATCACACTTGCCTCACTGAGAGAGAAGCACTGAACGAGACAGAGGTCAGTTTTTACATTTATCGAATTTGCTTGAAGCTATTACCAGTGTGGGTCAGGGGCTCCAACACCACACCCATGTTCCCTGTCGCTATTCTGTTCCTCACTACTAGACAATGAAAAACAAGCAATGAAAAGTATACATTGTACCCATAACACCACATTCACTGTCTCTTCATATTTTGTTTGTCAATATGTCTTTCTTCTCTTGGTACTCAAACGAGACAAGGAGACCCCAAAGACAGACTCAGTTAAATGACATTTGGGGACGCCATTTATTTGAGATCCCCTTCACGTACAGCAAATGTGTCTTTGTATCAGGAAGACTGATAAGTCAAAATAGGATAATGTGCCATCAAAGTATAATCTAAAACATAGACCAAGGTGTAAATTAAGCACTGAGGTATCTTCTACCCTTCAAAGGATCCTGCTCAGGGGGTAAAAGTTTAAATTAAGACCAGAAACATTTGATGTGGGACCTGCAGCACTAAAGATGGTTAAGTAGTTTGGTTAAGTATTTATAAAAAACAAAAACCACAACAGAAGAGGCGCTGTCATGTTGATGAGCGAGAGGCTTGATCGTCTTCATATGCTGCTTGATACACAGCCAAGCCATCTCTGATATGGCAACAAAAGTAAAGTAAATTTTATTTCTCAGTGAAATAATAAATTAACATGTTTAAGATCATTGCCATCATGTATATCTGTATCCTCTCTTAGAATTCAATGAGGCGAGAAACAGGAAAAAGGGAGGATGGTCAGAGAAGGAGGAGGAGTAAGGAGGCAAATGAGAGGGTAGAGCACTTAGACAGGTTGACCGAAGCAGAGTGAGTTGGAGGTTGAAAAATAGAGCAATTCTGCTGTGGAGAAATGAAGGATAGCTGGGCAGTCCAAAGTGAATCAATGCAATGGATTTACCTTCGAACCAAATGGAAGGACAGGGAAAAAAATGAATGGAGCCCAATAAACAAACAGGGATCAGTGAACAGCAGAGAATAACTCAGACACATAAAAAAGAGTAGGGTTTGTATAGGAGACAAAAAAAAATACAAGCAGTATGAATGTCTAATACAGGTAACAGGACAACATGATTACAGCCAGATACCCAGCTCTCAGAATGGAATGACAAAAATGGTGGTTTGGATTTCTGTAAGTATTGATCCACAAGACATAAATCAAAAAATACATCATGACAGAAGAACACTGCGAGTATCTGCTCAACAATGGCTCCATTCCCTCTACTCCACGTGGAAAAATAAGCACCATGTCACAAAAAGCCCCTAACTGGGTGGAAAACTATAAATAACCTGTCCTAATAGTTAAACCATGGGCATGGCCACTGTCCTTATAATTTTTTTTTTGATTGCTTCAACAAACATGTAACAAGGCCCAGCACTCTGATATAAATATACGTGATGGCAGCCTTCGGTTTTAGGACAACACCCAATTGATTACTCAAATATTTAAATATTGCAATTTTTGTTTTTCTCTGGTTTTGTTTTTTTCACATTCAATATGACATAAAGTTTCACTTTTAATTGTAGTGCTCTTGTGCAAATACATAACAGGCATAGTGCCCAAACTACAAATGTTAAAAAGTAACTCGGATGATCTGGTGGAATGGAGAACATGAGTCTTGAGGAAAATAATTTGCACGCTGGAAAAAAACATTAATGCATGCAAAGAAAATTAAGAATGCTTTCCAGGAAGCATGGGTATAATGTACAGTTCACAGAAATATGCAAAAAGAACCAGCAGAGTTGTGGAACCAAGTTCGATTGACTGACAAATCAAAAACAAACCCCTATCAAAATGATGGAAAGAGGAAGGTTTGGAGAAAATAAGGAACAGCTCATGACCTGAAGCCACCACATCATCTGTCAAACATGCCGTAGGTTTTGTTATAGCTCTAAGGGTGTATGGCTGCCAGTGCAACTGGTACACTGGCAGTTATTGATGACAGAACCAACAGATGAATGTAGAAGTATAAAGGACCATTCTGTCAGCACAGGTTCAACTATATGCATCAAACATACTACGACAACTAAAGAGCTTTTCGAGGTAAAGGTGGAATATATTTGACTAGTCGAGTCAACCACCTGAGTGGCTGAGCAGCATTCCACTAACTTGTCATGGTACAGTAGCGAATGTGTTACAAAGCAAATCCTGAGTGACTGACTATTTACCTGTGATGATTAGGCATTCGTTGGATTCCAGCGCTTCAGTAAAGAGACGAGACACAATGAGTTCGGAGTTGATGAGGAACCGGATTTCTTCCTGGACCAGTCCATGTCCTGTCACTCCTCCACCTACAAACCTATTTGCAAAGTCCACCTTGGGGAATAAAACAAAGAGATTAAAGCATTTAAGAACAAAGTATATTCACTTAATTCCCATTTTAACAGCTGCCATTATAAATGCATTTTTGAACTATCAAAAGTAGATTAGATAAATTAAATAAAGATATTTATTTATTAGATAAATTAGATTTACCACTGCTTCATGACAAAATAAATTTTGACTAAATATGTCAATTAATTGCCTTTTGTCTTGCCCATTAAATGCATTTGAGATGAACTGTGAGGTTTAGTTTCGGTCACTCCTATTAGTTGGACAAATGACACTATTAGTTTCTCCTTATTATCTGTCACCCACTGTGGCCATTTAATGCAGATAAATGTCTGAGGATCATAACACTGCTTCCTGCTTGGAAATAATTTGATTAGGAAATTAGGGTAAAAGAATACAAGCGAAATCTGAAGTGATGGGTAAATGCCAATAGGGCTCACTATTCAGTGTTAGGTCCACAGAGACAGAAGAAGAAAAATCATCATACTGGAATTATGTCGGTCATCTTACAAGAGTTTGGGATAACTCCTTGTTTTTGTGGCATAGATAAAGGAGACTACTCTCAGTCATGTTGCTATTTAAACAGCTTGTCTGGGGAGTGGGTACAGCATGCTGGTCTACAGTTATGTCAGTCTGTGTGACAGTAAATGTGTTTGTATGTCCATGTGTATGTTTTCCAACAGGCTGCTCAATTCCATGCCTCCACCAGTTATTTACCCCTAACCTCTTGCTGCCTCACCCTTCAATCTCTCCTGACAGGATGACAGCCCACTCTGCCCTATTGAAACCCAGCACACTGACTGTGCCCTGCCTGCTGAGGTAGCCATCAATCCGTCCGCAGGACTTCTGGCCCACTGGGTCGCTGCAGTGAGACAGCTTGTCCTCTTCATTTTTTTCTACATACACCTCCATCTCCCTCATCCCCCACCCTAGGGTCCTCCCCTCCACCCCTGCCTCTGTGAGTTACTCAAGTGTATACATCAGCTGTCAACCAGAAAAAAAGCACCACCCACCCTTGAAGACTGAGGGGTATAAGGGGGGGCGGGGGGGGTGTCAATTCAGACCGATAAAGACCCAATAACTGTTACAGATATGAAACATTAAATAACTGAGCTAAAGTTAGTGGACAATACATGCCGTAGAAAGTCTTTAAAATTTAAAATCAAAAGAGAAGAATCTGACACTCAATGCCAACAATCGAGAAACTTCAGGTCATATGACACTGAAAGATGTAGGTAAAAGGTTTTTATTAGCCAAGTTTGAATAACTAAATACTTTATATTGCATTTTAAAAATTGTTAAAGAAAACCTACCTGCAACATCCCATATCCATCATCCTCAATCGTACCCTCACAAGTGATATGTAGGCGTGTCAGCTGAGTCTGACAGCTTGAAAAAAAACATGTAATGCTTTGAGTTATTTCTGCCATACATTTCACACATTATTTGACAAAGCTTTATACCACTAAAACATTTCTTATCATTATTGTGTAGAAAATTACAATATTTAATCTTTGGATACATGCACAAAATCCAAACCCAAATTCCAATAGCATCGTTAAATATTTGTACGTTACTCTGATCCTTATTTATTTTAAAGTCAGGCCATTAATTCATTCAATTTCATGTATTAGGAAGCAGAAAATTACCTTTCCCAGTTTGGAGGAGTGTTCAGCGTTTGCCTTGTAAATGTAACAAGACCCTTGGGCCCTGAGAGAAAATCAACAAAAATCATAACTAAAAAATATAAAGACAAGCAATCCCTGCAGTACAATGCTTTATTTATTTATACTGATGCTTACGGCTCTGTGTAACTCTCCTGAAGTAACACAGCAGAGTTTTCAATTTCTCAATCTTTCTTGGAGATGAACCTTCAAATAACCTGAAACAGAAAATCAAAAGTGAATTTGAGCTGATTGTGTGACTGAAACTCTAATTATTTATTATCAAACACAATGATTTGTTAGACTGTAGCAGATGAGAGGTAATAATATTTCACTCTGAGTCATTATCTATAGCTCAGTGTGCAACCATGCTACAACATGTGATGAGTGAGGTCAAGCTTTCAAACTGACACGATGTCTCTTCCATCTATCTCCAGCCTTCATACAATGGTACTGCCTGGGGCCCTGTTTCAGTTCTTCTGTTGCCATAAAAACTTGGGTGGAGGAAGGGAGAGAGAGGGAGAGACAGAGAGCATTAGGGGTATAGCTTAAATTACCCCATACTGGTTCTCTCCCTCCATTAAAAGCAACCTAAGCTGATGACTAATCACAGTTCAACATTCGTTTTTCCCTCCTACCGCTTTTTGCTTAGACCAATAAAAAAATAAAAACAGAGGGGATGAACGAAATGAAAAAGGCAATGCACTAAAAGCCTTTAAGTGGGGGAAAAGCTGGATTTATGACAGCACAGTTCCTGCATAACAAATGTGTGGACCCCTGGAGGAAGAGGGTGACGTATCCAGTATCGCCACAAGTCATACTTGCTAAGGACAAGGGTGCAACTAATTAAAAAGGATTTGGTAACAAACTAGTAGTTGTCAGGGACAATTGCAGTAATTATTGGTTCTTGTCTACTTTAACTTTATCACTTTAAAGTGCAGTGGGAGACAAGGTTTCAGTTTCACCATTGCCAATTAAGTTATTTCCTTCTCAACTGGGTCACTCAGTGCACAAATAAAAAAAGGGTGATTTATTCCTAAGTAATGAGCTTTCATTGCTGACTAAATTGTAAGTTGGGTTTTCGATGTCATTTTCTTCTCAAAGAGTGGAAAACACAAGCTAAAGACGTAAGACTTCTCCCCTCTTTCCTCCCCCTCAAATCTATCCATCACTTAATGGAGGACAAACCTTGACATTTCTGCCAAAACAGCAATCAGCAGATTGCTTGCTGCTCTGCTTGTCCAAGACAGAGCGCTACTGTAACCAATAAGCAAAGTGACAAACACTCCCTCAATTAACGGGGGGAGAGGAGGGCCAGTAACGATCCAGGTCCCGTTTTAGACTGGACTGGCTGTCTTGTCTCATCGTCTCTCAAATGCCAAGGCTCTTTTTTTCCCCCCTCCTGTTGTTTCTGTATATCGCTGTAGGCAGACATGCTGATAGTTAAGGCGGGCCCAGATTCCTGCAACCAAGTGCTGGCATGGGTCTGAAACGGCCAACACTGCAACTGGAATCAATACTTACATTATTACAGAGGCCTTGTCACTCAGCCTGCCACTAACTTTCGATGTGAAGGAAGATATCATGTACTCAGATGACTGATTGTGAGAGTACAATTACAGTTCAGATACGGTGTGGAAGTTAAAAGAGATTACAGATAATAAATATGACTGTCTTGCGATTCATAAAATAACACAACTCAACCTCCAAAGGAAGTGCAGATGGCTAATTAGACAATAAATAGCAGATGGAGGCCATGCAGATTCCAGGGAATATCAAAATTATAGAGCTCTAAATCTAGCCTCCATACTCATAGAGCATAGAATAGTGTCATAAAATGGTATTTATAAACCAACATTTCCAGTGTGGCAGGCAACAACACCAGAAGTTACTACGCATACCACTAATGAGAAAACAGTGTTTTCAAGAAATATGAGAAAATTAAGCTGAGGTAAAATCTCAACTATGCCCCATGTATAAACTGGTAACTGGTAAAATCTCATTATAATTCTATCAGCAATCCTGCAGCCTAAACCACAGACATCTCAACTTATATATACATTATCAGCTGTGGCTGTAAAACATGAAGATGATATGTCATAAACACAGACAGATACCGACAATGAAGTCCTTTTCTCCTATGAAGAACAAGCTGAACCTAATTAACAAAGATATACACCAGAAACTAACTAATATTCCCTCAATCTGCTGCTGGCTGCACATTACAGCGGCAGAGTAAAGGTTGTGTACTTGCAGACACAAGAGTTTAATAGCTCTTACAAGCACGGGCCAGACAACATTCATGAAGCATTTCCCTCCTGTTCACATAAAGTGACCGCCACAAGATTATGAGAGGCCAGAGAGATGTAAGACAGTCGTGTACTTTAATAACATCCAAAGTTTTCTTAACAGGCCACTGAGTCTGAGTAGGTGGAAACTGAGAAAACCACTCCTACCCTGAATCCCCCTCCTACGCAAAAGGAAATAACAGAAGCATGGTGCTGAAAGAGTTTCTCTGCCCACAGTCCAGTAAGGTGACAGGGACGGTTACGGCACACTCAAATCCACGCAAAAAATAGTTAAAGTTAAAAATTATATACTGTATGCCCCACAGGTCTTACTGAATCCTTAACAAATAAGTAGAAGCTAAGATCGTCTACCAGGGGGTTTTCAAGGCAGTAGTGCCACCTTATGGAAATCAGTTTACGTTTCTCTGAATGGCTGAATCACTAAAAGCCTGTTTAACATGCAGTAAAAATTAAGTTAATACCGCCAATCACAAATACTCTGTCTGTATTTCTGTCTAGGCTGAGATTTATTCCTTCATTAGGTAATGACTTAAAAAGGGACTGTCTAAAGGACTCAGGGGCAAATCCTATTCTGTTCATATTAAATAAAGAACTATGGCTCACTATATTACTCTAGTGAACTCACGAGCATTGATTTGTGTTGCTTCAGGTTTCTGCGATGGACAGTATGCCTTTTACCTGTAAAAGTTGATCTCGGGATAATTGCAATACTCCGACTTGCGGGAGTTGCGTCGGGGGAATGTGCAGAA
The DNA here is from genome assembly GCA_016785345.1 of Trinectes maculatus. Taxonomy (NCBI): domain Eukaryota; kingdom Metazoa; phylum Chordata; class Actinopteri; order Pleuronectiformes; family Achiridae; genus Trinectes; species Trinectes maculatus. The sequence goes on from JAFBJQ010002954.1 coordinate 298,672, forward strand.
GAAGGCATTGGCCAGAAGACAGGCTATTTGCTCCTGAGACAGAGTAAGAGAATGGTTCATCCTTGACTTCAGCAGGGGAATTGGCTAGTAAAAAACAAAAGAGAGAGAAAAGAGAGTGGTATCACAATCAAAAAACAGAAAACAATAAAGGTGTGTAGTTAAATAAAATAAACAAAATCCGATGTACAGGTAGAGACACAAAGACGGATGCTCATGAAACATACAAGGTTACGTGGGTGTGAGGTCTAATGGGGAAAGATAATTAGTTTAGTAATCTAGCAAGCAGAGGAGACAAGGAGAGTTCCATTAGGTAAATGGGTGGTAGTAATTAAGGTCCTGGTTTTCTTGCTCTCCCTGAGGTTCGTTCAGTCACACACACGAGACCCATCTATCTTCTCTGATTAGGGCTAAAGAGCCTCCCAAGGCTGCCCAGTTAGCAGATCAATACCACCTCTAATAACACACACACATATACATTAGCCCTGATGCTTAATACTGCAAAACAAAGCGGAGAGTCAGAACGTGTCATTATTTAAAAAAAAATACAGATCTGTACAAGAAAACCCCTCCTTAAGTCAAACCAGAAATCTCCATTAGACCATTGTTGATGCTCTACTGGAGGTTTCTGTCTCCGATAATAACAGCTAGAGGGATTTTCCTCTCCAGCACAGGAGTTGAGTTATCTTTATTAAATTGTACACTCTGAAATAGGTAATTGAATAACAAAAATACCAACCTAGGAATTCTTGCATTGCTATAATTGATGGCAGGGAACAAAAATGAAGACAAATGGCAATGACATTTTAAAATATCTGATATGGCTATATGGATATGGATGGATAAAGCATGTTTCCCAAAATACACTACTCAGAGGAGGAGCAGCTAGTGTGGTGGACGGCAGGAATAGACTGGAATTTAAAATGCATGACCAGTTCCAGTTTAGTGGAGCACTGAATGCAATGAAAAGTGAGAAAATTCTTCTCAAGAGCACAAGCATAACACATCGGCTGGTTGACAGGACATGAGACAGACCTCTCCTCTTTTAGTCATCTTTTCTAATGAAGCAGTTCTTGGTGTGGATGAAAAAGGGGCCTTCGTTATTGACCAGCTGTAACTCATGAACTGGTCCTGTACAGCATGTACAGGGAGGAGAGTCACACTCTTTTTTTTCTATACTCACTACACTGCCATACCACACTTTTCAGTTTACTCACACAACTCTTGTAAGCATCTTAAACATTCACATATTTATAAATGTTATTTTAAAAAAAGGAAAGTGACCTTACCATTGTGCAGAGACGAGGAGCGCTGAGTGCCAGGTCAACCATGGCAGGTAAAATGACCTCAAACAGATGTTGTACCTCACAATGCTCAAGATACTGGAGAGAATAAAAAGCACAGGTACATACAGTGCAATCAGACATTTTGTTAAATGGCATATCTGTGTGGATGTGATATACTAGATTGTGATACAATTAATTTCAATTCATTTAAAGTAAAATGTCCTTTCAACAAAAAATAATCTAAGCTACAACCACATAATAAATGTGGAAATGGAAATAATAGTTGATATCACAAAAACCCATCCATTTCAAAATTAAGTACTTTTCTTGAAAAACACATTTTTTACTGTCTTGTCCACTGTAATAATAAAACAACTTCTTTACACTTCATTTGTGCATTCATTTCTTTCTCTCAGGCAACCAACTACTTGAAACTAATGAAAAGTTAAAATGGTGTAATAACACTGAACATCAAGGTCATAATATCATACCAGTAACCTATATCTACAGAAGGATATCTCATATGGAACAACAATAACTCAGTGTCAGTGAAAAAAAAACAGAGGTTTATTGTTGTTATAGACAGAACTCCCACTCCTGAGATATCAATAAACTTCACACTTCAGCAGTGAAAAAAGAAACATAATATTGCAGAGCTACTCACTACACAGAACTTGTTTCAGTGGAAACTGCCATCAATCTAGGCATACCACAGCTGAGACATCCATACTTCAGCCTATAGCTTACCTCAGCATCCATCTGCAATCCCCCCTAAAATAAACACCGTTATTCCATCATAGACCGAGATTTACAATGCAATCACTTATGAGTGTATTGGCTTCGAATGTCACTGTCATCAATCACTTGCCTTATTCTATCAAGGTAAGCAAGAGGGAGCATGCAGTGATTAAATGGACCTTCTGGAGCAAACGCAAATGACCAATTGTGGACAGAGTGGCAGGGCAGCTTGATTCTGAACAGAAAGTCTTCGGTGGGCGATTTGGCCAGGGGCATTTATAAGGCTGCAGAGCAGATCTGACTAAATGCTGTCAGAAGTAATGAGCTGGCAGACATCATAAAGCGCTCCTGTGGGACTAATAGATGGTAGTTAGTGATGCAGCAAGATGAGGGTAGAAAGGTGATCCTCCGCAGCTATGGCAGCCAACCGCAACCCTTACACACAGGTTGGGCTGCATGAACAAATTATGCCTTTACAGATCAATATTTATGACAGACTGAGCATCAGCAGGCTGATCCAAATTTACTGCTGGATAGGCAAATGATCAATTAAATGCTGATTGCTGATCTTCCATTCAGTCTCACTTTCAAAGTGTTTTTTTTTCCTTTCAACGCAACCTAAGCATGTCTTGATTTTAAATTTCAATACAAATGAAAAGGATAGAGCTGAAGTGCAAAACACAAAAGCTATTTTGATGGCGAATATTTTTGTACTTCTGTGAGTCACCTGTACTTATTCCTGGACTTCTTTTCTGCTCAGCCCTCGTGCATTCAGCAGAAAGTGACACAGTGACAGTTTCATTTTGCAGGCACGAAACACCAAGACAATTTACAGGCAAGCCCTAATTTGAATAACACTTTACCTCCTATGGCTATTACATGTTAAATGGATTGTCAATCACTGGTACTAGAGGCAATGTACATCTTGACAGTTACACCAGTGCTGCATCAATGTTGCTCCAGATTTAATTAGGCTCCTCTGGCTGAGGAGTGCAACAGGAGCATTCACACTCACCATAAACTGCAGCAAGAGAGGACTTCATTTAAAAACCAACGACAGAAGCAATGCAATTCCTATTGTCAACTTTAAATCTGGTTTGCTGACCAACCACTGCGTGATTCTTTACTATATTAGATTGTTAGACTTACAATGTAAGTGAAAGACTCGTTACATTACTTATTATATATATCTGGTTTCAAATATTTGATTTCCAAATGGGGGTAATGTTGTGCTTAGGGGGAGTAGACACTTAAAGCTGATGATGCAATGGATTCCTAGAAGAGCAACTTTCCTATTGTCTCAGCATCTGTACAGATTTAATGGGTCTTTTAATTAAACTACATTAAGCTTTACGCTGAGCTCTGTGCCGGAGGGGTAAAGGAGACCATTTTGAACGGTCTCAGCTCAGTCTCTAATCACAGATGAGGATGGACAGACATCAGGTTCAAATACCAATCTGACTGGCCCATAAGAATCTCAACAGAAAAAATATTTATTTCCAATGGCTCTTTCCAACACATTCACTTACTTATCAGGGACTATGACAGTAAGAAAGAAAATGAAGTCCCCTGGTTCACCTGAAACAGATGCTGCCGTCATGCTCTGTGCTCATCTGTCCTAACTGTATGATGCATATTTGCTCCTGTGAGATTTCCAGGTAATGGGAGGGGGCGACGTACACTGATGGGCTTACAGCCAAACAGAGGAGAGCAGACTCCACTTACTATAACAGCTCTAGCTTCATTCTTCATTACAGTATAGTTTAAAGGCAGAGTTAATTATGCTGAATTGAGCATACACTGCCAAAGAAAAAGCAAAAGAAAGCTCACTTTTAAAACTGTGTAGACCAACAATGTCTGCATTTTATAGAGCTTATTTTTATTGTATTAATATTCAGAAATTAGAAGATGACCTAGTACTTCATTTTGTGTACCTGTCCATGTCCAAGTTTTAGATGGCTTACCTCTGTGCAAAGAAGGTTCAGGGCAGTGAAGTCCCATTTCTTTGCATGTGTTGTGTTATACCTCAATATTGCATCCTGCAGAGGACAGTAATGAGATATTCAATTGTAGCAAGGTAAATTTTAAATATATAAAAATGTATTGTTGCAGTTTAACAATATTTTTAATGCAAAATAAAATATGATTTAAAAATGATCTTTCATTACAGCAATTGTTGATGCAAACTCTGCCACCATGTGGCTGTTTGCGGAATAAGTCATATACATTTGAAGCCATCATAAACATGGTTCCTACATAGCTACATTGCTACATGTCCAGCTAGGTAAAGTCTTCTTACCCTCACATCCAGAGAACTTTTGAACCCAGCTTGCAAAGCAGTGTGGATCAGGTCCCACCTACTCTGGACACCACCACCATCCTATTTGATACAATTGACAAATTGATTTTATGTCAGTGCATACATTTTTATGGAGCATATTAGTATGCATTTATGAAAGGTTGTGATGTAGCAAAAATAAACTAGTTTACCTCAGTCTCTATAGGAAACAGGTTCTTCTCAGAGCAGGGCATCTTCACTGACAAGTCATCCCATGCATCTTTAAACTTGGTGGGGTATGGGACAGGGACCTCTCCTTCTCTGAGGAGATCCGTCTGAAACAGGAAAACATAATGGGACAGGATATTAAATGTCCTGACATACTATTGTTGTTCTTCCACAGAAGAACTTGACTTGTTCAAATAAAATGTACTGATGACAGATTAATTGAAAACTAGGACATGACACTATTGAAAAGGGTACTTTTAAAGATAAATACATAGAAAAAGGCATGCAGATGAAACCTTGTTTTACCAATAGCAATATATCTCCATTCTGACAGACTAAACAACTGCAACCAGCCATGGTTTGGTTTTCTATTACAGTAATATAACAATACTTTTGGGATTGCAGGAGTGATTTTCAGAGTCTAGCTTGGGTGGCAGTGGCTGTGCATGGTTAGACCAACATTGACACTGCCCCTGAGGGACCGGCAATGGAGGACACAGTCTGATTGGATCTTTACTGACAAGAGCCCCTTAGGGGAACATAGATGACTTCACCCTGCCCAGTATGAACTCCTTCTTTTTCACTCCCCCTGTCAGTGCCTACAGCCTTTTTTACACTTTCTATGGAAATTATTTGATTATATTTGCTTCTATTAAAACACCATGTAGTCACACCAACAAAAAAAGCACATTAATTTTTTTATGACTGCAATATCCTGCACTCCATAGAGTCCCTCTTCATCATAAATGCATAAAAAACAAGTGTGTTGACGGTGACTACTAAACATATTGACTCACCCTGACTGTGACAGTGTGGTGAGGCACTACTTTCAGGTGAGATAGAGGTGGGGCACACTGGGGCATTCTGTTCAGCTCATCTATGGGGGTCCCCAGCCATCTTCTGTCCATGCTATGTAATGCCAACGAAATACTGTACAGACAAAACAACAAATTAATACTTTGACTGGAAGACACTGTGAGCAATGTGGGAGTACGAAAACACAACAAGAGATTTTCTGATTGCAAAAACAAAAGTGGTAATAAGATGCAAGAGTTGCTGCTAGTACCTAAGACCTGTCTGGTTTCTGATTAAGTCCTGGCTCATATTAGATGAACAACTACACTCTGCTTCATCAGTCCTCATGGCATCCACATGGGTTCTTTCTTTGGCCGTACTTCGAGAGTCAGAGTTGTTGGCAAACGGCTGTGGCTCCACTACCTGTGCCTTTGCAAACCTAGAGTCCTCTGCACAAGCAATGTCATCGTAATCTTTGTCTGCAGAGTGGTTAAAAAGCATGGGTTTACAAATGGGACTGTCAGGACTCAGCATCTCCACATCACTGGGTGTAGAAACACCCTTTCTGGGGCTATTACTAAGACAGAGTGTGAGTTTGGGATTTGGAGAGTGTGCATCTACACAGGTTGTTTTAACGGGATGGGGACCAGGTGAACTGGGCCTCTTAGATTTCTGTACATAAGAACAGTGTGTTTGAGTCATGTTACTGATGCCAGCTGGAGCACACTCATCGTGCCCTGCTGCAGGCCCATAGTCCATTGAATTCTGAGATGCTGTGTCATCTTGTGTGTTTTCTTTTGGTACACAGTCTTTTGAAGTGTCATGATTTTGCGGGGCACAAAGCGGCTCATCCGTTTTATCTATTAAGTGTCTTTGTTGAGCCTCGCTGCTTACACCCTCTGGCTTGACTTCAGCAGTCACACTGTGCAGAACAGAGAGAGAACAAAATAAGTGGAAGGTTTGTGAGCAAAACAAGTCAGCAATGTCCCTCTTTACTTTGTGCTACTTTTCAGCCAGAACATAAACTTTGAGCATAAAACGTTTGCACTTACTTTTTTTGAGAATCCATCGTTTCATCCATCTTTAATTGGTCAAATATGCTGTCTGAGAGAGAGAACATTAACATTATTTTTGAAAAACTAGGACTTTTATGATCATATTACACAGACTCCCATAAGTTATAATCTACCATACACTGCACATAAATCCACGTCTATCGTTTTGAATATGCCTGTTGTTATGATGCTACTCCCGTAGATTTGCTATGGACAATCAGTGAAACTTAAAAACGTGTTTTTCGGACTAAGTTTGGTCGGCTAGTTCGGGCTGAAGAGCTCAATGTGGCGAGAGACAGAGGATTCCAGACGCAGCCGCTTACAGTTCAGCCTCTCATCTCCAGTATCAGTCATTTTGCACAAACAAACACAAAGCAAGCAAAAACAAACCCAAACACAGCCGGCGCATCGTGAAGAAAAGACGATGCTGTCACGACTGACAGCTACAAAGAGCTAGCCGACTAACATAACTGATGGCTCCTTCTAAATTTACCAACCTCGTACAAAATTCTTCCCCCATTATTTACTCCACAATATTTGTGCATTTGTGTTTGTTCAGTTTAAAACCCGGATGCGAAATGTCACGTCATTTCAGCTAGTTTAGCTTTGACTGGCTACAATTATGAAGGTTAGCTTTTAGCTTAGATAATTGTTGATAGCGACAAGGCAATTCAGGCTAAATCAAGCTAGCAGTGCTCTCTACGTCAAAACAAAGAATTGCAACTCACAAGCATGCCTCTCTTTGTGTAAAACACCAGTGCTATGCGCATTACATAATTATATATTTATATCTATAGTCTACCGTTACTCTGTACCTCACATTACTGCCAATGTTTTCGACCAGTTACTGTACTTTCACGTCGTTGCCGCAGCCACTTCTCCTTGACGGCAGGAAAATCGCGACCACTCAAAACGTTTTCCTTGGGACAAGAGGCGGGATCTGCAGTTGGGATCATAGCAACCGGGGCGCAAAGCAGTTTACTGTCGTGCATTCCTTAAGGAGGCTCGAAGAAATGCCAGAGAGATAACAAGTGACATTTTAGTTTATTAAACAATTACATGCGGTGTCTGAATTTTTGTGTAAAGTGAATTCAAATATCATACATTTAAAACAAGTTTAATCAGCAATTCAACACAGAATTAAACATCATAGATAAGTCTTAACATTCTTGGGTTTTTTTTTTGCTAAATTTGATGAGTGAGAATAATTGCTATACAAGTACAAGTAACATTGAGAGCACAAAAAAAACAGACATCTCTGATTATGTGGTAAGAAAATCATGAACAGCATTGGGTTATGGCATCAGTAGAGAAAGCTATTGCTGACTTCTGTGTGACAGTAACACTGAAGAGCACTGGAGATTCGGCCGCTCGAAGGCAAACAGCTTCTGAGCAAAGCATCTCAGGAGAAAGGCTTCACAATTTTCATTGAGATGTAATTCTGTGGAAGGAAGAATTTCAAGATCGCTTAGTGCAAATGACAATTAAAATGATTTTAGAGCAAATATTAAATATATAAATTGTAAATATTTAACCAATTTTTAAAAAGTTATCAGAAAACAGATTGATCTTACAGGTAGGGAGTAAAACAGGATCCCAAGGAACAGGATAACCAGTAGAAGAAGAATCACTACAATGAAAAGACATCGGAATCTGCGCCAAACTATGAACTTCAGGGTTTTGCAAGGGTTTGTAAACCAAAGGAATGATGTGTCAGGGCGGCTGTTGACAAAACACAAACAACAAGGTTTACATATACTATAAATACATGTTACAAAAATCATAGTATTATTTTAAAGAGCCCTGTTTCTCACTTGGGTGGGTCCAGCTTGGGATTCATGTTTGGCTCATCTCTGCCTTTCCCAGCGGGTCTTTCCTCCATCTCCTTCTCTTCCACTATTTCCAAGGTCATCTCAACTTTCCCCTGTGAAAGTTTGGAGTCCATTTTTAAAATAAACCAGAACAAAAACATTAGTAATTTGACCTACTGTCCTGCAGACATATACATACACTCAGCACATGTTTTCCATCCTCCTCCATCATGCATGGCCACCAGCCTCGTACAGACTTCTGGGAGAAGAGAGAGTTGGACAGTGTTTTTTTGGAGAAGGCAAAGCCTGGCATCCCTGGCAGCATCTTGAGGCTGCACTTCTCTGGGCTCTTAGCAGGGGGGATCAGATTCAATAGGTCTAGCTCAAGTGAACCTGTGATAAATGTATGGATAGAAACATATTAGTGTCAGCATATTCATTTTGCTGCACAAATAGCAGATCCCTGTTTTTCAAGGCTTCCACTCTTTCACATTGTGTGGATCAGGGTATAAAGATTTTGGTAAATAAACATGATGTTTCACCTAAGTAGTCATCCAGGGAGAATTTGTCATTGTCCCATATCTGGATGATCAGTTTTGGGGGGATCCTAAATTCAGTTTTGTCCAGATTCCAAAAGTGTTCCTGAAAAAATACACAAAGTAATGACATGTGTCTGAACAACAGCCCCTTCAAGCTTTGTTTCCTGTCCATGATCTTACTTTTCTTGAGACCACACACAGCTGTTCTGCAGGAAGATATTCAAATCCAAAGATGAACCTCCAGTTGAAATTTCCATCACCATCCATTGACCTGTAGTGAACATCAGTCTTCTGCTTTTCATCCTCCATTCCTGGCATCCATCTAGAAAATATGACAGGCATTTATCCACATTAGCGGGCCAATTGTCAGAAAACACATTTAACAAAAATACATATATATATGGTACCAATAAACATTAAAGGTAAATGGTTGGAAATGTATTGTACCCTTTAACGTAAATGTCACTCATGTTTTCACCAGTGATGCTTGTTTCATCCAGAATGACGTCAGTTGTGTTCCAAATGATGACCCGCAGGAAGTACCTGTTTTGAATATATCATTATACTTCACCATTCATTGCATCATGTCTTAATATTATTTAGTTAAAGACTCACTTCTTGGCTTTGCGTGTCGTGATATCACATGGTGGCCCTGGCAAACCGACGCTCTTGGGAAAAATGTCTACCCACATTTGGATTTGTCCCTGCATTGTTGGAAAAGGTGGTCACTTCTGAACAAATGTAATGTAATGTATTACACAATATAAATATTAATTTCACAGAGAAGTGTGTTCATATTCAAGTGTTTGTAACTACTAAAAAAAATGCAGTACTATTCTTATTTTAACCTGAGATAAGTTGGGTTGGTGGGAGCTGAACAGGGTCCTTGTTTCTACATGCTCTGGTACCAAACCCTGGTTTCTGAGGACATGCAGTGCCAGCCTCTCTCTGGCTGGACCCAGGTGTGAGTGGATCACAGTGTGTGTTTCTGCAAAGGTGTAGCAAAATCGCAAAAGACAGACAGTGATGCATGTCAGTATCAACGGTACACAAAGCCAAACAAATCACAACAACATTCAAATGCAGCTTTGATACTATTTTACAAGGCAAACTGAGAAATTAAATAAAAAATAAATTGTAAAACCATTACCAAAATCTTGCAAGTTGTATTGTTTTCCTGAGAAAGACAGTGAGATGCCATCCTCCTCTATGCTTGGAGGAGGAACACCCCTCACTTTAGCCAGGTTCTGGAGGATCTGAGAAGGCTTCAGCTGATCTCTCCACTGATTGGTACCTGACCTGCAGGAAATGGGATCACATGTAGCCACAATTCTCATGTAGCAAGAATTCTAGCGCACTTAAAAAACACATTGTGTATACTTACACACAGTATGTCTGTGGCAGACCACAACAGGCCCTGAAACGAGACAGGAGCCTGTTTTCCAAATCGATGATTGTCTCGCCAACCTTTTCGTCTTTGCTCAGTAAGTCAAAGTCATACACAGCAATCTTGAGGTCTTTGTCTTGAGGCAAAAAGCAGGACAACTCAAACATCCTGGGCAAAAAAAATTATATCATAAAATGCATTTTTTATTTTATACTACTACACAAATAGATAAAATTGTCTTCATCTCAGTGAATAAAAAATGTATAAAATGTCTTCAATGAGACAACATCACCATCTCACCTGCCAAACTCTGGATTAAGAGTGTTTGGTCTATAGTTATCTCTGTCATCCACTGTTTTCCTCCCCAGCGTAATCTTAACATATGGGTCACACTGAAATGAGAATGCATTTCACTTTCACAAAAACCAAAGTATACAGTCCCGGAGGCTAAAATCTGTAAAATGATTTGTCACTAAACGCAGGTGGTTGATTGGATGCAGCGTCATATGAACCTCACCATGCCATTTGTATCCTTTGGCTGCAGGTTAATACAGCGGACAACATAAATTCTGACTAGACACTCCTGAGGTGCACTCTCAGGAAGCTCTTTGAACTGCCGTTGTGGTGATGGCACTCCTGGGTCATCAGGGAGTGGGTAAATCTTGAATGAACCCTGTATGCCAGCAAAGTGGACAGTGCTGTTAACTCCTATTGTTCCCACACTAACATATATAAAACTCAACTTTTTTGCCCGCTTACAGTAGAAAAGTGTCTTTAACTTACAGTGACAAAAACCTAACATAGGTTTTTTTATAAATATATCAAACAAAACACCCAAAGCTTCTGAGATTATGTGGGTCACATTGCATACAATAACCTTGACAGAGCAAAGTGAATTTTGGTGTAGCCAAACTAACATTAAATATTCAAGAAATAGCAGCCTGTCCCTTCAGATATATATATCAATCAGTAGACTGTATTCTTTACATTGTCTGTTTACTATGCTGTTATGTCCCCTACCTGAGCCTATATCGAACATGATAAAATCCTTTTGTAATTTGCTCTTGCCAAATTCATCAGTCGATTTCAACTGATATTTATAAATTATCCACTAGGGGGCAGACAAAGGCAAGGAAAAGTAAGCTGCTGCTCACATTAAAATAACCAATGTACAGTGTTGTAGCTAATTTGGATTTTTGTATGTCGTGTATGTGTGTGTGTGTGTGTGTGTGTGGGTCTGTGTCTTTGGTTAGGCACTGTGGTTGCTACGTGTTACCTGCACACCTAGTGGCATGGGTGGTAATCAGGTCACACACAGGTTAGATAAGTGAGACAGAGCTGATCAGTGGCAGTGGAAAGAGGATCAGGGAAGCCACAGTTTTTCAACCGCGTGTCTGTGGGTGTGAAGTCCGAATGTGTTTTGTGTTACAAGCTTATTATTTTTTGTGTTCTTATATGAGCTCATTTCTTTTGGCACCTGGCTTTTTGTAATTGTTTATTACAGATTTGGGAGCAAATAGCAAATAAAAAATTAAATGCATACCCAAGGAGGACCTCGTTTGTACACACCACCACGAGTTGGAAACGACTCCCGATCCCCTCAAGTGGCGTTTTTTTTTTTTTTTTTTTTTGGTTAAATCGCCATTATATACAGTTTAGCACAGGGTACTGACAATGACATTTCACAGAACTTGACATTGTTACCTTAAACTCTCCCACCACTGAGGGATCATCTTCGTCATCTCCAGTTTTACCACGCTGAAGTTTGAAAGTGCTGCAGAAATCAGTGAGTCCCTGGAACTCTGCGACCTCCTCTAGTTCACAATTATACACCTGAAAACCACACAACACAATGGTGCACAACACATTGCAGAGTGGATACTATATCAAGTGGTG
>JAFBJQ010002954.1:310708-453904 GCA_016785345.1 Trinectes maculatus
GTGTTTTTTTTTTTTTTTTTGTTAAATCGCCATTATATACAGTTTAGCACCGGGTGCTGAGAATGACATTTCACAGAACTTGGCATTGTTACCTTAAACTCTCCCACCACTGAGGGATCATCTTCGTCATCTCCAGTTTTACCACGCTGAAGTTTGAAAGTGCTGCAGAAATCAGTGAGTCCCTGGAACTCTGCGACCTCCTCTAGTTCACAATTATACACCTGAAAACCACACAACACAATGGTGCACAACACATTGCAGAGTGGATACTATAAAAGAAACATCTGTTGGAACTGAGCATTATGTGCGTTACCTACTTCACTTTTATGAGCTCAGCCTAAATGTATTCATCAGCTTTGATGCAAGTTTTAACAGAACTCCCACATTAGTCTAGTTCTTCATTTAACCGCTAACTCCTGCATTTTTTTTTTGATGTTTGACTGCTCATATCAGTACGAGGAAAACCTTCTTTTTGTTTTGGACGCACACTGCTGCAAACTCTTATCTCCAAAATGCCCAAGAACATGAACTAGTCACGACCCTGTCTGACCCAAGTTTTTAACCTCAATGTAACCAAGCTTATAAAACTACCTCTAAACAAAACACACATTCAATTGTTTTTATTGTTTTCAAAATATGCAATGACATATTCTGACCTCTAATGTGTCATATCCTTTTTTCAAGTAGGGCCCACACTTGTTCTCCTCTCCCGTAGAGGCAAAGAACTTACTCCACCAGTCGACTGCCTCTTCTTCCTGCATGATGGAGAGTAATGATAAAGTTAGTATTTTCAAAGATGCTATCTGTCAGTAGACTAGCTGTAAGAAGAGAAATTCTTACCTTTTCTGCTTTAAGCTGCAGAGAGAAGCAAACATACAGTATATTTATTATATTTTCATAAGAACATTTATCAATTATTAATATTTATTATGGTAAGGTAAGATATATAAGTGTTATGGAAATGTTTAGGGGTCAGTTGAAGGATGATGAGCACAAGCAGAGAGACATGGAGCCCGGATGTCTTAAGTTGAAGTACAGCTTTACTGAGTGCTCAGGAGAAACAACAGTCGTCACAGGCAGGCTGCACCACGGTCAGTTCTCCCTTATCTCTCTCAACTATGGGACTATATCGGCTTCGGTGAAAGCGCCAAATGGTCATGCAGGAAGGGAATTATTTAGGGTCACAGTGACCTGGTGAACTAGACAGAGCAGGCAGTGAATCTGTAAACAACACCTTTTCACCAGTGAGGCAAGGCAGATGTGTGGTCATTCGTGAAGGGATAATAGTCTAAACAGAATTCACTAGAAGATAAACATAAATTTTCCCTCACAATAAGTTATCATGAGTACATGTAAGCCTTGTACCATTTACATGACTGCAGGTAATTTACCTCAGCTATCATGATGGGTCTCTCCTCCATGTCTATGACAACATCTCCCTGGGCAGCAGCTATCATTCCCACTGCAAAGTTAATGGAAAATGTTCAGTTAAACACCTTCAGTACAGTTGAGAGTGTAAGTATGTGTGACAGTCTATGCATATGTGTACATACCTCTAGCGGACATGCAGACTTCACTGTTAATGCGATACGGATCACAGCGGAACTCATCGAGGCAGTCGATGGTGCACTGGCCCACAACAGGTTTCCTTCCAAAGGGTCGGTGGTCAATTACTTTCAGCACAATGGGAGGGGTGTACATCTCCTCTTTAGGAAGATACTAGGTAAAGTGGACAAGAATACACATAAACAATCCTACATATTTACAGGTGCTTAAATATTTGGAAGCAGTGGTGCTATTCAGACACTTATGGTAAGTACCACTCGGAGAAGCAGCACGGATCCAGGGAAGTTTGGGTTCTTTTTGAAGTTCCTGATGACGGCAGTTTGAATCATCTCACCACCACATTCCACTATCAAACTGGGGGAGGAAACTGTGGCAAGCTGGTAGGCCTTCATGTTCCTCAATCCCCAAGTCAAGACCTGGTGTCCAGTGAGCAGATAAACACACACTGAAAAACTTGACTGAAAACTAAGAGGATGAGCATAGTGGTGGGAGACAGGAAGGGAGTTACAGATGATAAAGACAACCGCAACAGAAATGTTAGGGTTGGGCTGGTCCTGTCTGATCATGCAGTGCAAGTTTAAAACAGGATGTCTCGATGATGTACCTCGATCGCAGTGAGCTGCACTACAGGCTTGATTCCCTGGGGAACCATGTAGAGCTTCTCCCGCCGTTGAGGGGGGAGCAAGGGTAAGTCTCCATTATTTACCTGTAGGGCAAAGCCCACCATCAACTCCTGCACATAAAGACATGGTGTTTCCCTATAATATGCTGATGTGTATGTTTGTCATCTGTACCTTGTCCTTCAATAGGAGCTCAGCTGCAAGCAGTACTTCCCCAGAACTGCGGCCCTTTTTAGTGACTGGGAACCACAGAAGCTTCGGGGTGACAGCCACACTGGGGTTGAGGTTTACCACAGGGGGGCACGTACAACGGCCCAGGGGCTCATCATGACCCTGTTGAAGAGGTGTGGCAGCATACAAACATCAGGTTACAAACCTGATTACATCCTGTCTAGGATTCAATTCAGATCAAGTCATTTAGCAGATTACGTACAACTTGATCACTGTCATAGAGCTCCAAGACCACATCCGGAGGGTTGTGGACAATAGTCTGCGGCTCTCCATAGATTTCAATGTCCTCAAAGAGGAGAGTCTGATCCCATGTGGGGTTGAGAGTGGTCTTTATGACTTCTGTGGTCTTACTTACATGTAGGAATGACACATGAGCGTAGGGATCTAGAGAGGAGCAGGGTGTTATTTTGACATTTGTAAATATTTATACTGGTAAATGGTATAATGAGCGGAATTAAGTTATTCTGCGTTGATTCTGCAGGAGGCGCAGCCGCATGTCAACTAACTTAGGGCTACACACCGACATGGACCGACCGTGGATCATACTGTTTTTACCTGAGAAGCTGTCTCTGTCCATGGCACAGAGATTCCTCGCCTGATACACATACACCCTCAGCTGGTAAAGGTAGGACCCTGTGGAAAAATCTTTTTAAATATTTTTATCCCAAATTGTTACAAACACTAAAAACAAGACAAATACACAAAATATCCATCATACTGCTGATTACATGTGGACATATAACATATTACAGATTCAGTGTTTTCCTTGCAGTTAGGAAGTTCACAGGAACACGAGGCTTTTAATCAGGCCCAGGAATTCATTTTGTCTGACCCATCTGACTTACGGCTAAAGTGGCAGGAAACAGTGGGTGTGTTGGCACCAAATACTCTGGCTGCATCTGTTTTGCTGGCCTTCTCATCAATGTCCACACCCTGTTAATAAAAATTAGGGTGAGATCCTTATTGGTGCACTTCACATTAAACATTAGATAAAAATATGAATTTGACGTAAAAGAAAAAAAAAACAGAACTAAAACAAACTGAGTAATTCTCCCGTGTCTGACGGGAACCAGCACATGAAGAGGAATAATGAGAGGATATGATTCACATGCACAACATAACTTTTGTTGCCATGTCAACTGCCACGTTGGAGTACATCCAAGAGTGCAATGTATATTTAGCAAAATCACTCAGAGAGAGTTAAGCCAGACTTACTAATGCACCTTCCAGTCCAAAGATGGCGGAGGCTCCAATGCATTCTGATGGGACCATCTTTCTCCTCCAGCAGCGGCGGCGGAATGTGTCAGAGGAGCGCTCTTTCCTGTGAAATTTCCAGCCAATCAGTGAAGAGTATTCCCAACCTTCACCCTGTTCCCGCTGCTGTGCAAGAGGAAAGGACGGACATGTCTAAAAACACACATAAAATCTTTCCAATCAACATTTTTCCTAATCTACCATTTCCTCACTTCCACAACAGCCACTTTATCAGATGTCCTCCTCCTTGGCCTTATGAGTCGTCTCCTGCGATGGACATGGTACATTTTCTCTGCTGCAACCCAGGATTTGGGCTTGTCATCTGGAACAATGGCAACACCATACTCCCAACCTAATGCCAAAAACACAGACATGGACATATAGGCAAAGGTCTTGTAGGACTCGCAGTACTTTAATTGTAAAGATGTTGGTACATTTTACTGCTTTATTGTTCATGTTACCGTTTTCATCCACCGCTTTGTTGCTATCAAAGCTCCACTCATCCTCCCACATCCATCCAGGAGGACAGTCGGTCTCTCCTGGGCTCTGAGTCTTTTCTCCATTCTATACAATAAGCAATGCATGTCATTCATTTGTGCCATGTATACCTGCATATTTGAAGACTGAATTATATTTTCATTTGGTTCCATGTTGATTTCAACAGAATTTTATTATTTGAGTTAGTTATGTAAACAGATATTCTGAATAAGGCATGCAAAATTACTATTAGTAATTACAAGCCCGAGGTCAAAATTAAAATCAACAGAATTTTTACGGGCTGATAATGTGCTGATAAAGTCCAATATTTACTTTTAGCTTTGTAGGGTTATCACGCTGCTAAATGCCTTAATGCGTTCACAGGTAGGTTTCAGCAATGGAGCGGGGCAGGTGTGAAACATGTTTATCAGAGATTTTATGTCACTGAATCGTTACGTAAATCTAACCTGTAAATATCCGATGACCTAACTACATTATAGCCCAGAAGAAACTGATAACACTGGACACAACTTTGACTTTACTGACTTTGGCCCTTTTATCATCATTACTTTTCACAATGTTAACTGTGTCTGTGTATGTGATATCTGCCATACCACGTCTGTGTAGGGCTCTGCAGCAGGTTTCCACTCCCCACCAGGAAAACGTGTTTCATTCTGAAAGACCTCATCTGTGAACTCTGTGTGACCCGTATCCGCTTCTGTTAACAAGCTGCAGAAAACACCACCACAGCAAACGGTTGATGAGAGACTCTGCGACTCAGATTGTAGCTATGCAGGACGATAATAAACAGCTCAGGAAGGCCCGGATTGATCAGATAGCCAAAACTGTTTACAAGAGCGTAAGAGAATGTAAGCACCTCAGAGAAAGAAGGCACTAATGGAGAGAGGGATGGAGACCTTACACAAAAAAAAACTGTCTGGAATTCTTTTAAATTTCCTGTTATTTTATTTACAGTGTGTCTGTGTTGCTTCTGATACAAGCACTCCCGCAGATTTCCCGTCAGAGAACAGAAACAAGTCATAAATCATGCAGGGCTGTGTGTCAGCGTATGTGTGTGTGTTTTTTATGTGTGCAAATTTAAACTCACCATCGCTCAGAGTCAACAAACCAGTCTCCATCCCATTCCCATCCACGCGGTGGCAGGAAACGTTCTTGTTTCAGTTTCACCTTTCCGGTCACATCTGAAAATTTATGGCGACCAACCAGTCCAGTGGTTCCCCACTTCCCAAACACTTGAGCCTGGTTCTCATACTGCAGAGGGAAAACGTCTGTTTTAGGGAACATGATTCTACACAAAGCATGGTACAGGGAAATCAGAAATGAGTATGTGCATTTTCCTGTGAAGCCATTGTACCATTTCAGCATGCACACTGAAGCTCCCCTCAGAAAAGCTGTTGAACTTCTTTTCATGGGCAGAGAGACTGAGCCACATGTTGACCCGCAGATGTACAGGAATCTTCAAACCTTTGTTTTTGTCCATGGGATACTGACAGATTAAAGGTAATGTTTTGAGTTATCTGAAATGTATCAATGTAGTTCATGGTTTAAAATATAAAAAAAATAACTGTAATAATCTAGTGGCAGTAGTTTAAAGCTTTTGTTTAATCTTGAGAATAGGTTATTTCAAACATGGACTGGTGTTGTACCTGCATGAAGATGGTCTGGGTCTTTCCACAGTGTTTACCACAGGCTTGTTCACTAAAGCTGGAGTACAGGATTTGGTTTGCTGGGATTCGCGCAAAAGCCACACGCTTCTCTCTTCTTAACATCCAGATGATTACATCGGGCATGCTGTTCTGAGGCTGAGGAGCCGTAAAACATTGCAACAACATTAATTTTCCTCAATCATATGTCTTTGAACTATTTACTCAGTGCCCATAGTAGTAAATATCATAGGTGCGTGGCACCATGACAATCAATTTCTTTGCAAACCTCTTCTGCCAACTCCTTGATTCTGTCCAGCCAGTCCTCAATGTCACTGACAGTGGCCTTAACATCTGTTGCCACTTCTTTCATCCGACTGGCCATCTCACTAATATTTTTTATGGCAGCATCACGCAGGGCTTTTATTTGGAGGTCCAGTATAGTCACGTTACACTGGCCCTCCACTACTGGAAACTGTACACTGTCAAAACAGAGACCAAAAGTAAAACAACAAGAGAATTATACCCAAACAAACATCGAATGCAAATGCATTTTACCAAATGGCAATAACCACTCTGTAGGTATACATCTGTGACATCATAGAGTTACTGTGTTACCTGTTTAGATCATCAATCATGTGGTTGATGAGTTTGAGCCATATCTCTGCCAGACGTGATTCAGTCATCCTGGCTAAGATGGCTGTTTTTAAAGAAGTCAGATGGGATTCCTAGAATAAAATTCAAAAACAGATAAAAGATTATTGAATGATGCTGAATAATGCAATATACAGGCAAATACTCTGCCAATATGTCACTTTGACTTCTTCTCACCAGTCTCTCTGCAATGGAGAGAAGAACATTGACACAGTCCAGACGGTGGCTAACATCTTCCCAGTATGATGTAAGAATCACTACAGGCTTGGTGTTAGCCCACGGAAGGTAATAGTAGTGATTACCTGTGGCATACAAAATAAACACACCCAATTATTTGAAGTACAAGCTGTTGAGTTCACCACATGCTCCTTGAGACTGATCAAAAATACTGACTTATAGGGTAAGGTGAACAGTTTAACAGCTGAGAAATGTTCCCTGTCCACTTTAACAGCAGACTTCATACATATTCCACTGACTATAATATATGGTGCATTTGCCCAAAGGCTTGTGTCGTTATAATGTTAGAACCTAAAAACAGGGTCACGGGCCGGAAAACGTTAAAATGTTGCAGATTATAACATGTAATGAAGGTATTATTTCTTGTGACTTTTTTCATACCATCAAACACAGCATAGCTGTACTGGGTGGTGGACGCAAGGGGTTTGCAGGAAGAGTCCAGCTTGTTACCATAGTTACCAATGCTGACCTCGAACTGAATGGGCTCGCCCGGCTCTTGGAGCATGCATGCACTATGGAACACGGCACAAAGAGAGTACTTCCTCTTCCGCTGGTATTTCTGCACTCAAGGTGGAAGACGATGTGACAGTGTTAGAGGGTAAGGCAGGAAAAATGTAGCTTTTCAACAGCATGCAGTCTCACCTGTGCCACCAGGATGTCATCGCTGGAGATGTCATCAATGTTTTTGTCAGTCTTTTCATCCAGCTGTGTGGACAACTCAACAAGGACCCTCCCCCTGTAGGCGACCCCTTCACCCTAAAAAGCAAACGCAAAAACCTCGCGTACACATATTGTGATGAAATATCTTGTGTTTACACTCATCACTGAAACCCTCAGCACTGAGCTACCATGGTAGTGTTACCTTGCCATGGTTCAATTCGTCGTATGGGTCAGGCAGACCAGTGAATTCTCTTGGGCTACCATACAGATTGACATAGCAAGGGCCAAAAGCTGGTAGAAAACCAACCTCTGATGTTGTGCTGTACCCTGCAACATAGAGACACTGTTCAGAAAGCAACCTGGACAATTTAAGGCTTAGAAAATAATAATGTGTGCAAGACATGGGGCCACCATATCAATATCAAAACCAGTGCGTGAGAACAATCATTATCACAAAAATAAAAATGCAGTGCTTGCCATCAGACTCTTCACCAGGAGAAGACATTTTGCTCAGGTTTAAAAATGCTGTTCCAATGGCGTCATCTCTGGTTAGACGATCCCTATCCAGAGTCAATTGGCAGATTAAATAATGGATAGAATGTCAGTGTCATGTGTGCAGCAATGTATTTTCATCTCTTACCAGTCATACATAGTAAGCTTGATGCATTCACACATGGATGGGAACTGCAGGGGCAGAATGAGAATTATGTGTTAATTTGTGCTGAATGTTAAAATGTTTTTAAGTAAGATTCCTCTTGATATCCACCTTGACTTGGAGATTGATGAGTTGGTTCCACTCTGGATTAGCATTTTTCTCAATGACTTTGGTGGACAACTACAACAAAACAATACCAAAAAATGCAAATCATCTAAATTAACCCATCATAATATATATATATAAAGCATTTTAATACTTGGAAAGAAATACCTTCTTCCCAGCAAAGTTGGCTTCCAAATATGGGTCCACCAAGTTTTTTCGATCTCCATCCCCTCTAAAGATTTGTTTTACAGTTTGAGCGAAGGCGTCATCCACTGCAACATAAAACAGTTTATAATTAGATGTTGACTGAACACATTTGACCACATTCTGTTGCAGAGTGGGTTGTCATATAAACATTTAGGTCAGGTACTCTGCGGCATGTCCTCGGCACGGTACACTTTAAGGCACAGAGTGGCCCATCGCATTGTGATACCAGCTGGCACCAAAAGGTTGCTTTCTATGTCGTCCTGCTCCTCGCTTATCTCCTTCTTCTCAATCTGCACCCAGGAGAGGAGAGGAGAGGTTTTTTTTCAATACAGAATGATCTGTATTTTGCATGTTTTCATTAGAGAGGAGTGTGATGGTGAATAAAAAGTTGCTCATACCGGTGGCTCATCGCCTGTGCCTACAATAATTATGCTGACTTTCAGGTAACCTTTGGCCCCTGAGCTGGAGTCATCAGGATCACTCAGGAGAAGCCATTTCCTCATTATAGCATGACCTGAAGATGGAATAATAAGCATGTTCAAATACTTACACAAAATATATACAAACAAAACTTTCCAGAGGATGTATTTTTCATGAAAACACTGACCTGGTTCATCATATATGTAGCCAACATCCAACTTGGAAACAAAGGGAGAGAAATTAATTGCAGCAGCAAATCAATACTAATGAGTCATACATCACTACAGGTCACAACTGTGAGATAAAAAAAATCAAAGATCACTTGCATTGGTGTACCTTGAACTCTCCCAATAGACTATCAGCTCTGAGGGAGAAGGAGTCATACACCTGTTCAGGAGATGCAGAATTACAGCTTCATAAGATCAGAACTTCCTGGATTTAAAAGCACACAATGATGATGATGTATTTTCACAAAAGGAACTGCGTCCAAAAAATTAGCTACGCACCCGAAGACAAATGCTCTCATCAAAGAGCTCTGAGGGAAGCATGTTAACACTGTAGAAAAATATCTGAGGGAGAAAAAAAAATGTCAATGACATGAAAATAAATTAAATATTTTTCCAGACATCGCATGTTAAGTGCAGTTTAATATCAGACACACTTAGTTACTGTGACAGACAATGTACAGTTTGCAACTGCAGAATGGATATGAGATGAAATAGGAGGAGAAAGCTGAGAAAACTGTTTTCATGCTCTGCTATCATATCATCACTGCCAATAAAAGAAAATAATACCTCAGAAGCAATTGAAGGTGGCGGGGATAAGTGGCAAAGACTAGAGCATGTTACAAAAAGACAAGCAAGGTAACAGACACAAGTGAGCAACCATCAGTATATTTCCCTAAAAGAAAGGGACATGTGTCAAAATGGACTCATCACCTCGTCAAAAAACGGGTTATTTCCTCTTCTTATTCTAGTCCTGTGGGTCTGACCACATGCGTTCACCTTCACCACAGGCTTGATGTTGTTGCCAGGCAGCTGTCGACCCTCTATAACGCGAACACGAATCTGGGCAATGAGCGCAACAGTGACACAGCTGAGCAAACAGTTTGACAGTTTATCCAGATTCTTTATTTGAAAGGTACCGTTTGTTTAGTTGGGTTGACAAACACAATCTTATTCGGAGCTAACAAAAGACGCCTCAGAATCATCATCACGGGAACACATATGTCGCTCAAGGAAACCATACATGTTGAATTGTTTGATCTGATGTAACAAACAAATTGATGTTTTTGTGATTCTCTAAGATGAGTTATACATGGAATTACACCCTATACCAGCCTTCACTGTTTATTTAGCCTGGTGAAGCCAGCTGTCATTACTTTGATAGAATTTTTTAAAAATCCTTATAAACTGGAATTTGCGATTATCAAGAGTAATCACAACTGAAACAATACCTGGAAGTCCTGGAGCTTGTTGGCCAAGGATCTGTGTCGCTTACGGCTTAGACGAACTGGCTTGCGGTTGGGTCTCCCAGGCTGATTTGGCAAATTGGGACCTCCAACCTGACCTCCTCCATCCATGTCTACTTCCCCCTCCTCACATTCATCAGTGCCTCCTGTCACAATTAACACAACAATCTTTAAAATAATATTGTTTAGAATCTATCATAAATGGACACAAAACACCTCAAAACAGTAATGAACAAGTATTTTTTGATATTGTAATAAAAAAAGGCGTTACTATCTCATATAATTACTTAGGTAAACTGTTAACTTACCATCATCCACATTATGGGACGTGTCTCCATCTGGCTGCTCATTCATGTTTGGCGTGATGCTGACCGGCGGGTCATACCAAGTGGTCAAATTAATGTTTGCCTGGAAAATGGATGTTCTCTCATTTAGTATTCAACATTATATCATTATATACATATCACTGCCACCAAACATAATTTCACAGGATTCAGCAAACATTGTTTACAACAATGTTATTTACCCCAACAGCCTGTTGTTTCTCATTGACCAGGGGCACATTCTTGGATGGGAGGGATTTCACTTGACCACTGGCCAACTCTCTGAGAGAGATTTCTGCTGAGCCAATGAATCTGACAAGAAGTCATATAAATATCATTGAATCATTCCACTGCTGGTCTCACATGTGCTTCTCAGACAAAGACAAGAAGTGGAATTAGAAGAAGTGGTTGCGCGTATCATTGCTAGTACCTCTCTGGATAGTTTACAGTTCCCAATTTCACTTCCTCACATATAATACCAACCCAAGCAACGACACATAACATTATAACTGTCTACCAAACAGTGATTAATAACCATTATGGATTGCAACACATGGGAGAATTCTCTAACCCAATACCAAATTGTGACTAAGTCCACTTTGCTGCACGAAAGAACCACAAAGAACAACAACCGAGTCTTCTGTGAGAAGAAGATGTGTGTGCTCTCTGTACCACAAGGACATGCTGGTCACACAGGGAAGAAAAGTGCACAAGAGAAAAAAAACAGAAAGATGGAACACATTAACTTTTACCACAGGCATGTGATGGGCGGCCTGTGCCCAGTTTAAGGGAGCACAAATATGGAACTAAGGCGGATGAAAAGCTCAAGTAGTCTTAATGCTTATGTAAGCAACAGGAGAACAGGCACTAATCATGATTATGCTCAGTTTTTTCTTCTCTCCCATTCTCAAATGTATGACTACAGAGCGTGGGGGAGAGAAACTTATTTCCTTTCAATGGCTATTTCAACCCCTTTAAGGGCCTTTGTGAAGTCAGTATATTACTCAAATGCAATGACTGGATTCATCACATGGTAGTGATGATGATGAGGTTGCTGATGGTGATGATGATGAATGCACATTTCCTGAGAATTGCAAAAGAAAGTCCAGGATGAACATAAATTTGTACAGAGCTTGAGCTCTGAAGCCATTTCTGCTTTTCAGCTCATTGATTTTTTTATTTTAGCATCCTAACCACGTGGTCTGGCTCATCATTAAATGGTTTAACTAAGATGTGGAGCTTCTGTTGTTTACTTTTCATGTCCTGAAACCTCACGCCAAATGCCTAGAGGAGGTCTGCAACTTCAGAACCAGATTAATCGTCATAGCATAGTAATAAAATAAACAGTGTTCGCACACAGTGCACAATTTATCCTATTCTAGCAGCTCCACAGCCACAGCAAGCTAAACCTTCACAAACTCTCCTCCTGACAAAAAAGTTTAGCACCTTAGCTGATTGTACCTTCACAATTAAATTCAATATTGTTCGATATTGTCCCTGTCAGAGTGTGTTCTTATGTCAACTGCCTGTTCCAAACTCCTTCAAAGAGCATTCATTTTCTTCAAATTAGCTGATCTGCCAATACAAAGCCCACATGTATGCACATATTCTCCAAAGTATCACAGCCAGTCACCGTTATCAGATGTGCCACCAACAAGCCAGAGCAAGCTCTCTTAGTCAGCCTCCTCATCCAGTGCTAGCAGCGGTCATGGAAAAACATTGTGTGTGAGGCTGACTCAGACAACCCTCTACCCCCACCCATTGTGTCTGCCTCAAAAGTATTGACATCATACACAAGCAGCCACTAAAGTGACCGAGTGGAAGCCTTATTTCTTTGTATAGCTTTTTGCATGCACATAGAAAATCGTAACATCTTAAATCTTACAAAGACATTAGATAATGAAAGACAACTGAACGTTGAGCAGTAATACGTATGCTGTGTGTTTCTTTAGCAGGAAAAAGTTCAAAAGTAAACATTTCCTTTTAAGGCAGCATTCCTGCCTTAAGAGGTGGAGAATGGTTTTGAATGGCGAGATAAAGCACAGTCAAGACGGATGCTGCAAGTTTCAACACGGTCACTCGAGACCTGTTGTTACACAGCTCAGTGTGGTTATAACATGCTATTCTGCTCCTTGGGAAAAGACCATAAAGACTGTTTTCAACCACACGCCGGGAGCAAATGATACGCTGACAGAGGCAGTCAACCTATTTCTGCAACGACACAAACACTTTCACCAGCTATAATGACACAACCACCTTCTCAAATGGCTTTACGTCTGAGGTACAGTCAGGGATTTACCTTCAGCCATCACCTGCTCCTCTTTGTTTGACATGAGTGTTTGTTTTTTTCTGCTGAGGGCAGGCGTGTGTTACGACTGTCTATAAACTGACGTGGGGAAGTCATCTTTTCTTCGAAATCCTGCTCCACAAAGGCAGGAGTGTCAGTAAAAGATCAGTAATTTGTCAAAGTGGGAGGGGGCACCTGTAGGTCATGTTTTCATTCACTCCAAAAAATGAGTACTTCTATGTGGTTTAGGAGGAAACAATTTAGGTTTGTATTGCTTTTGAGAAGATTTATGTTTATAGCACATTAAAAACAATGGGAGTCAAGCCAAAGTGCTTTACAATCATGGACGAGAGAAGCGGTCCAAGTATGAAAATGCAGAAAAGCAGTGCAATGATAGAATCAAAAACAGACGTTGTGACAGTAACAATGTGAGATAAGCACACACACAATGCTTGTCATGCACATACTTATCTTTGCCGATCGTTTCACGGTCTTTCACTATCACGTCGATGAATGAGGATGTGTCAAGGGGAGAGCCTTTCAGGTCAAATTCAAGGATCTGTCATTGAAAACAATAGACGGATACAATATTTCAGTAATATGCAAACAATAACACACACTGCAACTTATCACAGCTCATTTCAAGCCCACACTTACATCGTTCCAAACAGGATTCAGTTCATTGTCAACCACTTTGGTTTTCCTCTTTTCACCTATAAGCACAGAGAAAATTCAACCGTTGTTTGCTCCATTTAAGAGAGGCCCAGTGTTGTGATATTAAACATTCAACCAAAGTAGTTTGAACCCACAGAAAATGAAATGAGTGAATATATAATTAACAACAACACACACTTAAACCGCTAGGGAATCTAACAAATGAATAATAATAATAATAATAATAATAATAATAATAATAATAATAATAATAATAATAATAATAATAATAATAATAATAATAATCTCTGCCAAATCCAAACAATGGTGCCAAATATTCTGCTACATTTAAGGTAAAAAGATGATAGTCAAATTATACGGGTTTACAGAAGCCATGGTAGTTTAACACACACTGAAACAGTGTGAGTGAAAGCACCCTGCAGGGCTTACAGACCATTAAAGTCTCACCTCTGAAGACAACCGCGGCCACTGGATCCGGGTTTCCAATCTTCTTTTTGGGGATCCCACTGGCGGACTCAACGATGACCCGCAGCATTTTGATCAAGTCCGAGGTTATTCATGGGAATAAGGCGCGTGCGGCTGCGTGACTGCAGCTGGCACAGAGGGCGAAGTGGAGAGGAGTGGAGCCAGGAGCGCAGCTTCACCCAGCAGTCACTGCGCTACATCTCACGTGGAGACACACTCGTGACTCACCTGTGCGTGATGTTTTACACCCATCTCCATTAAAAAAATTTAAAAATATATCATCTTCTTTAAAATCAACGCGCACGTGCGTGGGTTGATTAATCCACTTCTCAGGTAAGCCTGCGCAGGCGGTAGGTTGCAGCGCAGCGCCCCAGAGTGGCGCTGCTGATAATGACAAGACAGTACCTAAAAAAAAAAAAGACCACATTGATTAGTTAACTTAGATGGTTCACATCATTCACTAAATACGGTAAGCATGCAAACTCTGGCAAGATTTTCAAGCTTGCAGTGATATTAAAGAAAAGGCAATTCTCCCTAAAAAAGTTTGAAGTTATTTGAAATTAACTGACCTGTGGCGTTTAGCCGGAGCATTGAAGGGTACATGGTTAACTATACGACAGTTTCTCCGTCCTGCAGGATCAACAGAGTATTAATTAACATTCACAAGAAGGATGAATCGTTAATTACAATGCTTGTTCTCCTTTACCAACGCTTTACTCTAGCAACCATTTTTACAGTTAATTTAGCTAGCTAAAGGAGCCGCGGTGCGTTGTGGATGTTATCGGCTAATTTAAAAAAACACATTAAGTTATTGTGTTGTGTTGTAAAACCATTTAGTGTTAGTGACCGACAATATATAGCTCATATCAGCTATATATTGTACATTTTTTATTATAGAGGAAATATCCTATGCCCATCCTATTTTGGCTAGTGAGTGTGTCTTGGTTAATCACATAGCTAGCTACCTGCTAGCTATAGGTAACTTTAGCTAGGCTAAAAACGTACTCAGATGAGTGATGATCATATCACACAATCTGTGACAGCAGTTGGATTCAGCTTAGATTAAGTTTTTTTTCAGTTGGGCTTATACTGTAGCCTGAGGCACCAAACTAAACAGTAGCTGATCCTAAACTTTTCACAACCAACTCCTCAGAGTTGCACAGTAAAACTGGATTCAAACCCTGACTGATACAAGAGGATACAATTTTTAAAAATGTATTCTGCTTAATGGTTTGGTCTAACAGGTTTTTTTTGCATGTTTATGCTTTCATACATCTAAGATGCTTCATATTTGTTTCTGTGTCTTGGAACAGTGGTGTAATTGATGACAGCGATGGCGTCCTCCAAAGTATTCCCCTGGAAGAAGCGCATCTCCAAGCTTGACATGATCATCAGCTGCCTGAGGAAGGAGAACGCTTCTCTGAAGAAGATCCTGGTTGAGTTATCTCGTCAGCATTCAGACCATCTCAAGCTCATAGAGGTAAACTTAAACATCTATTCAGTCCAACCACTCAATGAAACCACCCAAAACTTCTCATTCTGAACTGGAAACTGCACCTGATCATATTGATAGTGTGTTGAATGTTATATTATGGATTGTGCTTTGCTGTAGTCAATTATTAATTTTTAAAAAAAATCTTTCTTGTTGACAGAAGTTTGTCACTCTTGAAACTACAAGACTGGAGAATTATCAGCAGCTGGCGGACAAAGACAAGAAGACTGCCCTGTCATCAGAGCAGAGTCTGAAGGAAGAGAATCAGATGGAGACGGTCAGTATGGGGAGACTAAAAAAAACCAGAACAAGCATTTGTCAAAACCCCGAGAACAAAGTTTTACTAGGCTCATTTTTGAAATGTTATCTACAGGCAGTGTTTATTTCTGTAAATCAAAACACATAAGAATCTCAATAAGCCACAACAGTGCAACAAAGGGAAACACAACAAGACCCAGGAACCAGTGCAAAATAGTGAATTAAGCCAAAATCAACTATATTACTGATTACAAATGCTTTTCTTAATCTGACAGGTCAAAATGTATTTCGCAAGACAGAGTTGGAAATACCAAGCCCATCTACTGTCTTACCTTTTCAGTAGCAGTAGATGGCAGCACTTGATTAAAAATGTTCTCCATTTGGAGGAAAACTACTGTTTCCTTTAAAATACACTTTCTCACGCAGGGCCTACAAAGCACAATGTGTGACATTAAAGAGTCTGAACACCTTGATTCTCCATATACTGTGTTGTAAACTTTGTGATGGCATGATACAGTGTCATAAGATGGTGTCATAAAATATTGTCTGTCAGGACTCAAGTCAGATGAACAGTCCAGAGTGTCTTAACAGCAAATCTGAGTGTTTATGCTTTTGACCCAACGTCCTGGCACAACTCTGTTTACTTTTTCCCACTGTTGTGAACATCGCATTCTTTCATTCAGTCCCCTGAGCCGGGGCTGGAATATGACCAGCAGATGGAGGCCAATGTGAGGGCAGTTATGGACAGAATGTCATTGCTGGAGGAGCAGCTGAGCGAAGCCAATCGGGCCCTCATAAACCAGCACAATAAAGACCATTCAGATGGTGAGTCAGAGGGGCAGTGGGCAGTGGGAACGCAGCACTGGGGCAAAAGGGGGCAACAGACTGTCACAACAAAGTTTTTAAGATATCTAGATAAAGTTGAAGTAGCCTGCTATTGTAGAATATGTGACTTTGTACTGCATTTTCAAATCATGTGGTTTATAACTAGACGGTGGTGCATGTGTGAGGCTGTATCTTACTTCATCAAATGTGCAATTTCCACTTTTTATGTTTTTTGTATCCATTGTCATGTTATAGAGAAGACGCAAATACTTCAGATGCAAGAGTACTATGAAAGCCTATTACAGAAAGCTAAAGACGAGCTGGAGGTGCTCAGGGAGCAGGTTAACACGTCCCACCAGGACCTGACACTATCCCAACAGCGGTATGTCTGCTCTATGCATATCTATACCTTCTCATTCAAAATTGCTGAAGCTTTGTCAGGTACATTACAGATAAGTTGATGTGTAGGTGCAAGGAAAGGGAATTGGAGGTGGAGAGGCTAAAGCAGCAGTTGCAGACTGAAAATATGAGTAGACAAAAATCACCTGGAGGTCCTCATTGCTCTGAGGATAAAGCAGAACAGGACAAGACTGAAGACCTCAAGTACCGACTGCTTCAGGAAAAGTGCAGGTCAGCAGACTTTGAGCTGCAGGTAAATCTTCAATGAGTTGTTTTTTTTTCACTAGTTAAAAATAACCTTACCAACATCATGTCAGGGAAGAAATATCAACGAGAACATTGATTTTTGTCAGGTTTATCTCCTTCAGAAGTTCATGGTAAATCGCCATAATGCAGACCAGGAAAAGATTGCAGAGCGAGAGCAACAGGTATGACAATCACACAGATACACACACTTTGTGTGAGCTGCCTCGTGGTACAATGCATTCATCTGATTGTCCTTTAGCCTAACATAAAAACCTGACACCCCACCTCTCCCAGCTCTCCAGAGACAACCTGGCATCCTCCACTGGGGATAACATGCTGGATGAAAGCTTCCTGGTGTGTCCCTGCTGCCAGAGAGTGTATCCTACCAGTCACTACAGAGAACTGATGGACCATTTGGACAGCTGTCTCGACTTAGCTGAGCCTTAAATTTCTATAGTTATGTATCTGATGTTATAAGGATTTATCTGAGCCATACTGTTCAGCAACAAGCTATCTTAATAACGTTCACTGTTAAGTAACTGGGCAGCTGATCCATGTTTGGTTTTTTTTTTGCCAAAATCTACAGGTGATTAATTCTTCTGGCTTTGGTGGTTCCTTGCCGTTTAATCTAGCTTCATAATTTGTATTTAATACGTTATAAATGAATGATCATCTACCTGAAAAGCTCATGACATGTGATGTTTCTGTAGGTCCTTGCCCCCTCTCAGTTGCCCTCTCAGTTGTCACACTGTTCAAACCAGATGAATAGCTCAAAACAGCTTGTGCAAGTTAATCTCTTTCCAGTGCTATTTAAGGACATGGATTAGTATTGCTAGCCAACAATATGGGAAGTCAAAGGTCTGTGCAGTAACGTATGTGTTGAAAAGAAACAAGGGTTGGCCTGGCTGAACAGTGTTTAGACACCACTAAGCCTCTGGACTTTTCAGTAACATTTTATATGCAAAGATCTTCAAGGAAAATTGGAATATGGGCTTATCCTGTCTGAGAGGCCAACCAGGGGGAGTTCCTCTTGGAGCTGTGTATATTATTATTGACACAGGAAATGATAAAAAATTCTGTCAGAGAATAGAAGATTTGTTTTGGGTTAAAATAAATTAATAAAAGGTTTTAAATCAATCCCTGTGGGCCGATTATAATAACAAAACTGCTTTCTTTCATCTGAAAAATATTGCCAGACTCCAACCATCACTTTCTGATTCTGTGGCAGAAAGACTCATTTACTCCTTCATCACGTCCCAGTTGGACTACTGCAACAGTGTCCTGTTCGGGGTTCCTAACAAAACCCCGGACAGGCTCCAGTATGTCCAAAACTCAGCTGCTAGGGTCCTCACTCACACCAGACCCTGGCAGCATATCACCCCCATCCTCATTCACCTCCATTGGCTCCCGGTCAAGTTCCGTATAAAATGCAAAATCCTAGTTCTCACCTACAAGTCCCTCCATGGCCTGGCCCCCCAGTGCCCGTCTAACCTCCTTCATCTCCACACCTCCATATCTCTATATCTCCATATTTCTCATCCCGGACTCTGCGTTCCACGGACTCCGGTCTGCTCTCCATTCCTCGCTCCTGACTCCACACCTTTGGGGATCGGGCCTTCAGCCTTTCCGCATCCACCCTCTGGAATCTCTCCCCCCGGATATACGCAATGCCCCGTCTCTGGACATTTTCAAGACCACCCTCAAAACTCACCTGTTCAACATGGCTTTCAGTCAGTAATCCCCTACACCCTGTCTCTCATGTTGTCTGTCTCGTGTTTATTTGTTGATTTGTATGTTCTTTTTCAAAGTTGTAAAGCGACCTTGGGTCCCTTGAAAGGCGCTATATAAATTTAATTCATTATTATCATTATTATTATTATTATTATTATATCGGTCACTGTATCACTTTTCAGGACATACAACGAGTAAGCTTACATACAATGTAAATAAAAGTGGTATCTATTTAATTAGAGCTTTACAGCTAATTTGCTGTTTACACAGCATTACTGTTCAACGGGTGGACTGTGCACTCATAGAAGATTACAACTTGGATTAACTCACTGGGAGGTTGTCTCTCAGCTCTCGGTCAACAACACAGTGGCGTGTGTTGTGATTATATCTAGCGGTAGTCCTCATGAAAGGATCCGCAGTGTACACGTCTAATGTCACTGTGTTGGATCTTGTTGGCTGGTGGAATAGAACAGTCGCATGCATTAAAATTAGAGATGTGCGATCTTATCAGCCGATATTGGCATTAAAATTTAATATGGGAAATTATCGGTATCGGTTTTTACTTTTTTAATGACACAACTTTTACACAACTTGCACATATTATAAATCAAACTCTTCAGCCACTTCTCCTCTACCTCAAAATGTCAAAATATGAGAGATGTGATGTATAGTATTTGTGATACTTTTGTTTGTTTACCTGAAATGATATAGTTTTTTTTGGGGGGGGGGGGGGGGCCGGGCCTTCGCATATATCAGTATCGGTTGATATCGGTATTGGAAATTAATAGTTGGACATTATTGGTATATCGGATATCTGTAAAAAAAAAAAGCCAGTTTTTTATTATATGTACACAGTGGGGGACGACAATGTTTGACTTTCCTTCATGTAGATGTAGCAGTGCGGGCAAACATTATCACAAAGGTTAGTCACCACCCTCCTCCTCCTCCTCTCCTATATTACTTAATGCCTTTTCATCTGTTCCACATTCACTTATCCAGGAGTTACCTGTGACACCAGTCAGCATTTTAATACTGAATTTATAGCATATATGGATATTGACACTCGCAGTCATTTGCTCCGCTTGAGAAACTTCACATATTTTTCCTTTTTCTCTGAGTTCCACCAGTCTCATCATGCGGCCGCCACCGTTGCCGAGACCCTGGCTATCTCCACTGTCTTCCTGGTGTCCGTGGCAGCAAATGCAGGAGCTGCAGCCTTGGTAATCCGGGAACGCCGACAGCTCACCAACAAGACCATCCTGACCCTCAACTTGTTTGTGGCCGACCTGCTGTTTGTCAGCATGATCCCACTGATTGTGGCAGTGCGCTGGACCACGTCCTGGACGTTAGGGTTTACAGCCTGCCACTCTGTGCTGTACGTCATCTGTATGAGCGCCTCGGTCACCATCACTACACTGGCCTCCATCAGTGTGGAGAGGGTCCAGGCAATCGTCCGGTTGCAGACTCTTCCCACCCTAAATCCCAGAATGGTGACCGTCACCCTGATCTTCATCTGGGCCTTTTCTGCGCTCACATCTTTACCCATCAGTCTGTTCTTTACTGTGATGGACGTGAATTTCCCTGAGCAGGTAATGACGAATTAATCAACGAAAGGAAACCTTCTTCTCTTGTCTTCTCTTGCTGTGGATGGATGTGATTCCTGTGTATTTTTGCTGTTTCTTCGCAGGAACATGTGCACATCTGTACCCTCAGGTGGCCTGACACAACGATAGAAATTGTGTGGAATGTGTCCTTCACTGTCCTGTGCTTTCTTCTTCCATTACTCATTATCGTGGTCAGTTACAGTAAAATATTACAGGTAAGTTTTAAATAGTAAAGACTGTAGAGTTTATGGGACAGCAGGTAAGTAATTATTTAAGAATACAGACAGTTTTCCATTTACAGACAAACTGGGCATTCCCTTCCTATTTTCTAGTAATGTTAGTCATGTCTGTTATTGTGTAAGTAGGTCAGAGGTGTATTTGCTTTGTGATGGGAGAATCAGAAATGGCAACTGTGTGTATGCAGAGCTTTGCATTATCAACTGTCAATATTACACTGTACAATTAGTTCCAACATTAAGAGGACACATATTGATTTTAGCTATGAAACGAACCTAAACCACCTCAAGCCCCATCTGTTAATCCACATGTAGATCAATTAAGCCTCCCTCATGACTCAATGTCTTTGGCCCCTAATCTTAGTCACAATCAATATTTAATTTGTATTGCAGATTGCTAAAAGTTGCAGGCGAAGCCTCCAAACCCAAGATATCCAGACCCACGTTGGCGAGTCTCCTAAGTACCAAGTTTCCCGCCAGGATGTGAAGCTCTTCCGCACTCTTCTCCTCCTTGTTCTCTCTTTCCTAATCATGTGGAGCCCTATTGTCATCATCACCTTCCTCATCCTGGCCCAAAACTTTCTCAGCCACATGAATATCTCCTCCACCACCTTCTTCTGGGTGATAACGTTCACACTGGCCAACTCCGCTCTCAATCCCATCCTCTACTCTCTCTGCCAGTTCAGGAACGGCTGGCGTAAACTCTGCTGCGGTTCTGCTGTAGTGCCTCTGCCAAGAGGTAGTGGCAGTATTCGAAGGCAAAGGATGCGTCCATGACAGTGTACAGTTTAACGCACATTTCTCTAATCTAAGATGCACTACTCTGCTTGTTCCACTCCTTAGCTGGTGCATTAAGACTGAAACACCTTTTAACAGTCACCAACGTATAGATAATTCATTTGACAATTAATATTTTTGGAATTTTTTGTTGTCATACATTATTTCAGTCTACAAAAACGAGTCATCCCTCGGAATCCACAAAAAATGAATTTTGTATTCGTTATGGTTAAAAGCAGAGATCGCATGTGAGTAATCAACGCATTATTTGTTTACCTGGAAGAAGGAATTTGTGCTGTATACTAACAAATGTCCATTTGCTTGCCAACAAAGGTAATTAACTCCGAACAGCTGTTAACAGTCTCACTTAATCCAGTCAATGGTTAAATGTAGCTGTCGTCTGACAGTAAAAGCCAGGCTTAAGCAAAACGTGCACACATTTTATTTATATTAAACTGAGCAGCAGGAGTGCAGTTATTTGAGCTTGTCAGGTGTCACTGTGTCATATTTCTCTTATGGTAGCATGATGTCGCATCTCACATATGTGATGCTAAACATGTTTTTTTTCCCAAATCTATTCTTGCTCTGTGTAGGCTGTGGATTCCTTGTTTTAGAAAAAAAATAACAATAACACAAATTACTAAAACTAACCGAGTAGTTAGAGGCTTCTCTTTTTATTTGGTGTTTCTGTCATGGTCTTATCCTCATCCCATCTCTCTGAACTCATGTGGTGTCTTTCCAAGGTAATGTCAGCAACTCTATGAACGTTTCACAATTGTTTGCTACATGTTACATTGCCAAAGCAGTAGCTTTACTTATACAGACTATGACCCAGTGATCTCAATATGTTATCATCCAAATTTTGGATGAGGCGTAATTCCAGTCTTTTCCCCTGCCCTATGTCTATAGTATAGGTCATACTGTAGGTATGCTTTCATTACCTGTGATGGGATTGGCCCCACTAAAATGACAAGTGGCTGGATTTACCAGTTAAGAAAGCTCTGGGGCTTTATGACTCTTGCGTCACAGTCATTAGTGTCCCCTTGGATCCCCTTACCCATTAAGCCACTCAGTACCTTCTGTTACTGGGGAGAGGGTTGGGTCCTTGCTTGAACAAGGAGACTGGGAGATGTCTCAGTAGGGTCTGCACTACCACATCTTCTGGAGGCCACCTTCACTGCTTTGCTCTGCTCCTCCTCCATCGGGCTGTATTTATCTGAGGAGAGCATCTTTTTGCTGCTGCAGCGAGGACTGTTCATCGGAATTTGGACAGAATGGCAGACAAAGACACTGTAGAGAAGTTCCTTGACAACAATCCACAATTTGCAAAGGAGTATTACGAAAAGAAAGTCAAGGCAGATGTGATCGCTGCTGCATTCAACAACCAGGTCCAGGTCAAAGATGCAGCCTCTTACAAGGATGTCACCACCATCCAGGAAGCCGAGTTCATATTTGAGCTCGTTAAGGAGATGCAGGGCAACAACCCAATGGAGAAAGCCCTGCATAAGGTTCTCCAGAGGATCGCTCTTCTGATTCAGGCTGATCGATGCAGCTTTTTTGGCTACAGGTCCCGTAACGGAACACCTGAGTTGTCCACAATCCTCTTTGATGTGACACACAATTCTCCATTCGAGAAAAATTTAGTGAACCCCAATGTAGAGATCGTTTTCCCCACTGACATGGGAATTGTTGGATGGACGGCACACTCCAAGAAGCCTCAGAATGTTGCCGATGTAAAGAAGGTAAGGGTTTGACTGAATCTGTTGAAATAATAATGAGAAAGAAACAAACTGATGTAGTACTTTATAATTATCCATCTATCCATTATTATATCCTCTTGAGGGTTGTGGGGAGGAGCTGGAGACAAAAACCTTGTAATTATGTCTTGTTACATTCCAACCACACTGTGTGTTATCTCTACTGCTTAGTCCACAGTGTGCCCACTAATCAATAACTTTCTAATGGACAAAGAAATGTGCATTTTCAGACATTGACATGTAGATATTGTCGTTGCACACAAACGTCTAAGACTCCAGTGTTTTGTACTTTTTTTTCAGGACTCGCATTTCAGCGACTTTGTGGACAAGCAGACCAAATACACCACAAAATGCATGATGACTGCTCCCATCATGAATGGGAAGGAACCACTGGGTGTCGTCATGGCTTTAAACAAACAGGGTGCTGCTGAGTTCTCAAAGAACGATCAGGAGGTGAGTGGACGCCCTGTCCACATGTGGAGGCTGCAGGATTTCAGCACTTGCAGTTGGCAGATTAGCATGAGGGTCAGGCCCTTAACTCATCTATGTAAATGGCCAATTTTAGCCCAGGGGCTTCCTGTCTCTGACCTGTATATTTAGAGACTTGAGTGTGTACTTTGGGTTATGACAGATCGACATATAATCCTGTTAGGGAGCTGAAGCTCAGACATTCTTTCTTGTCGTCTTTGTGACAGTGACTCTTGAGGTGACCCAAGCGAAGATTTGCTAAGAAAAAAAAATAAAATCATATAATGTAACCTGTTGCCGTGTAGTCATTAAAGAAAACATAACAGTATTTTTAAAAAAGCAGCGCTATTCTTTCTTTACAGCTCTTCAACAAATATGTGAACTTTGCATCTGTGGTTGTTCTCCAAGCACACACTGCTTACATGTGGGATGTAGAGTCCAGGAGGAGCCAGGTAAAATAAGACAATAATAATAAAAGCAAAAACGTCCAAATCGTTTTGCTTTCTACGCGTGTCTTTATTTCCTGACATGTTCGTTTTCCGGCTTTTCCGCTTTCTTTTTTCCTTGCCATAGGTGTTGCTGTGGTCAGCCAGCAAAGTGTTTGAGGAGCTGACAGATATTGAGAGGCAGTTTCACAAAGCTCTGTACACAGTCAGGACATATCTCAAGTGTGAGAGATACTCTGTGGGACTCCTGGACATGACCAAAGACAAGGTGAATGGAGTTTGCGTGTTACGTTCACTGCAAACAACGTCATTTGCCTACAGATGGCAGCGTTTGTATGAGTAAATAAGTAAATGAGTAACATCATTTTGGCCTTTTCTCACAAGGAATTCTTCGACGAGTGGGCAATCAAACTGGGAGA
The DNA here is from genome assembly GCA_016785345.1 of Trinectes maculatus. Taxonomy (NCBI): domain Eukaryota; kingdom Metazoa; phylum Chordata; class Actinopteri; order Pleuronectiformes; family Achiridae; genus Trinectes; species Trinectes maculatus. The sequence continues at coordinate 335,338 of JAFBJQ010002954.1, forward strand.
ACAGGAGCCATACAAGGGCCCCAAGACGCCTGATGGCAGAGTGAGTCCAACGCTGAGTTTGTTCCTGCGACAATGTTCTTACATTCACATTTCAGACGTTCAAACTCATTTAAAGAGAAACATTATTATGTTTAAAACATTCAGGAAATCAGCTTTTACAAAATTATTGACTACTTGCTGGAAGACAAAGAGGAGATTAAAGTAATCCCGTAAGTATCATGCTGTGCTGTATAGCACTATACAACTATACACTTTGATTTGCATCATTTTAGTTTGTTTGGAATCAGAGTTTCTAACTTGTCTCTAAACTCACAGTGGCCCTCCAGCAGACCACTGGGCCCTGGTCAGCGGGCTCCCAGCGTATGTAGCAGAGAACGGATTTGTAAGTGCCCTTTACGTTGTGCAAACACTATGTGAAATACTACAGTTGAACAGTTTGCGACACGGATCCATTTATCTGCAAACATCTGCACACGTTACATCCTCCTCTTTCTAACACCTGTCAGATCTGCAACATGATGAATGCTGCGGCGGATGAGTACTTCGCATTTCAGGTGAGACCTCAACCGATCCCAGTACAATCAGACCCCCCCCCCATCTCCATCTCACGAACCTGGTGTGATTTGTCTGACAGAAAGAGGCAGCGGATGAGTCTGGGTGGAAGATTAAGAATGTCCTCTCCCTCCCTATCGTCAACAAAAAGGAGGAAATCGTCGGTGTCGCGACCTTCTACAACAGAAAGGATGGGAAACCGTTTGACGAGAACGACGAACAGATCACAGAAGTATGGGAAATAATACGTACTCTTTTTTTTCCAATGGGGAGAGAGGCGAGGTCCAAGTATTTCGTTTTTAGTCCAGACCGAGTGCAAATCCTTAAGTTTGAGTTCGCGCGGATACCGGGAACTGTCCGTGGGTTTTACCGTCCCTGTGTGGCCTGGTGCTGTTTAGTTCCGCTTCTCGGGTGTTTGCCATAAAGTTGGTTGTGTCATGCTGCAAATAGCAGAGTTAGTGTACAGCATTTATTTTATTTATTTATTTATGTGTTAATTAAATTATCATAATTTATTTTACGATAATTAAATTATCATAAACCATACAAATTAATGTACTTCTTTTTATTTATGGGACATAAATAGTAGCAGAAATCACATAAAGCTGATGGGGTTGCGTTTCTCCGTGTCACCAGGCTATGACCCAGTTCCTTGGCTGGTCCACTCTGAATAGTGACACATATGATAAACTGAACAGGACCGAGTGGGGCAAAGATGTTGCCCAGGAAATGCTCATGTACCACACAAAGGCCACGATGAGTGAAGTGCAGACCATTCTGGTAAGCCGCTCTCGCACTTCACCAGTTTTCCATCGTCAGTGGGTCGAGCCCCTTTTTCACCATCATTTCCCCACAGAACACAGAGGAGAAGCTCGGCTCTGCACCGGAGGACTGTGACCAGAAGGAGATGTACAAACTTCTGGTACGCGCTGGAACGTGTCAGTGGTGTGTGTAGGGTTTTTTTTTTTAATGAAACCACATTGTTCCTCTTAGCCTCTGTTTGTCTTCTCTTCATGCAGAGATCCAACATTCCCGACGCCAAGACCGCGGAGCTGCATGAGTTCCACTTCAGTGACTTCCCCTTGTCTGAGTTTGACCTCATCAAGTGCGGCATCCGCTGCTTTTTTGAGCTGGGAGTGGTAGAAAAGTTCAAAGTGCCAGCTGAGGTCCGGTAACATTCTTCAGCCAACGACCTCTGAAACACTGAATTTGAATGAATGGAGTAAAGATGGATTCCAGTTTGTACTGGAGGTCTATATTACTAAGCACGTTGGTATTTGGAGTAAAAACCTTTGCCTCTGTCATGCAGATCCTGACACGTTGGATGTACACCGTTCGCAGGGGTTACCGTGACATCACCTACCACAACTGGAGGCACGGCTTCAATGTTGGACAAACCATGTTCACTCTGCTGCTAGTGAGTCCGACACTGACTAATGTTTCACTCATTTCTGTCAGTAACGCTCCTGTTGACATGACACACGGTGTTGTCCTCTCTGCTTGCTAACAGACGGGTAAATTAAAGAAGTATTACTCTGATCTTGAGGCCTTCGCCATGGTCGCTGCTGGATTCTGCCACGACATTGACCACAGAGGAACCAACAATCTCTACCAGACAAAGTACGATTTTATTGTGTCTTTTTTAGGAGAATTGATGCTTCGGAGCTGAATGTGAAAAATCCGTACATTTTCATTTTGTTGTGTGACAAAAAGTGTTTTTGTTGGTGGATTCCTGCAGGAGTGCATCTCCTCTGGCAAAGCTGCACAGCACTTCAGTAATGGAGCGACATCATCTTGAGTACAGTAAGACTCTTATGGAGGACGAGGTGGGTCTTTGCACCTTCACATTTCCGTGTTTAACCACAGTTTGTGTTGTGTAAAAAAAAAACATCTGATATCCAAATCCATTCTTCTGCTGTCGTTCACAGAACCTGAACATCTTCCAAAACCTTCAGAAGCGCCAGTTTGAAACTGTGCAGCATCTGTTTGAAGTTTGCATTATTGCCACTGATCTCGCACTCTATTTCAAGTAAGGAACGTTAGCAGACTGTTGTATATATTCACTATGTGCACCACGTTCAGCATTGGTACATAACACTTGCCGCCCTTTTCATATTCCAGAAAGAGAACAATGTTTCAAAAAATTGTGGATAGTATGGAGGAGATTCCAGATGAAAAAGAGAAGGTCAACTACGTCTCCAACAATCCAACCAGAAAGGAAATTATTATGTAAAACACATCATTTGTTATGGACAACATCTTTTTGCAATGCATGTGTAATGCCACCATTTCTGTAAAAAAAATTCCAAGCATCAGTGGTGTTGTATTCTCCACAGGGCAATGATGATGACCGCTTGTGACCTGTCAGCCATTACAAAACCATGGGAGGTTCAGAGCAAGGTGCGTTCCCTATAACAGACATGTGACATGAGGATAAAGCATCATTCACGCATTGGATCTAATTGTTTTAATTTTTGTTTTGGTCACAGGTCGCGCTGATGGTAGCAGCAGAGTTTTGGGAGCAGGGAGACCTCGAGAGGACGGTTCTTGAGCAGCAGCCAATTGTAGGACCTTCGAATAATGTTATTTGTACTAATGTTGTCATAATATCGCAAACATTAATAAAAAAATAGTTATCTCCTCTTTCCCCATTAGCCTATGATGGACAGAAATCATGCTGATGAGCTTCCCAAGATGCAGTGTGGTTTCATTGATTTTGTCTGCTCCTTCGTATACAAGGTGCTAAATACAACACATATGCGTATATGTGTGCGTGGTGTTATTGTGCACTCTGTGTCCAATTTTTCCCAGTTTCTCACACACCCTCTCCTTCCATGTGGATCTGTGCATTTGTAGGAGTTTTCCCGTTTCCACAAGGAGATCTCACCCATGTTTGATGGGTTGAATAACAACAGGGGAGAGTGGAAAGCGCTTGCAGATGTCCACGAGGCCAAAAAGAAGGCCATTGAAGATGAGAAGAAAAAGCTGGAAGGTGGAAACGATCAAGGTGAGCACTGACATCCAGCTTGTTGCCATTTTCCATGAAGCTTGTTCTGCAATGTCTCATTTGCTGCTTTCACAGGTGCAGAAGTTGGGAAGTCAAAGACATGTGTTGTCTGCTAGACCTTCAAGACCCTGCAGAATACTGATGGATGTTTGGCTGCGTGTGTATATGTTCAGTATGTTTATCTGCATGAGCACGGCTTCAGATATGAGGCTGTTCAAATGTGAACAAAAACCAAAATAATTATTTTTATATTCTGTAATACACATAAAGCTATTTTAACTGTCACAGCTGAGTTGATACAGTTCGTCTGTGGTAAGTTAACAAGTCAGTTAACATGTTCTGGTGCATATAATTCCACTGAGCTTTACTTTTCATCGGGAACAAGTGTGAATATCTTGATTTCTTGTGAATATTTATAATGAATATAATGTAAGGATATTTATTATGTGAATAGGGACATAAAGCTGCAGTTTGAATCATATAATAATCATATTTATGGAATATAAACTCAAGAAAAGCACTTTTTTGTTGTGAATTCAATGTTGTTTTATTTTTTAAAATTACAAGTACTGCTTGCACAGTTATGAGCAAAGATTGCAGGCAAATAGGTTGGAGACATAAGAAGATTTGACGGAATTGGATTTGGTTATAAGCCACGGAGCTTTCCTTTTTAAATCCCCTTCTTACATCAAGTAAAAATACTGCTCAGAAGTCAGCGTGGCCAGAGTTCATGTGGCCCTGGCAGGACGGTGTCAGGTGGAAACCAGCCACTGTGTGTGGGAGAAATGACTTTGACTGTGAAGCTAAGTATTTATTCTGAGATTGTGTTGTGATTTCCTGAAATATGAAGTTTTCCCAAAATCCCACAGAAAACTCCGAACTGAACAGCTCTTGTTGCACAAACAAAAACAACTAGACTCTATCCTGTTATTGTAGCTTTAAATATATAAACAATAAAATGTGCAATAGCGTCAAGTGTAAGACTTTTAAATAAAATTTATTTTCAAATTATATCTGTATTTGGATTTTGACTGCATTTTTTTTTTTGCCACAGCTACATTTATGTTTAGCGGTTGAAAAAAAAAAAGTCAAAACAGTGAGGTTTATTGAGCGACCTGCCTGCACCGGTGTGAATGATCTTTACCCCTGAGATGAGCTAATGAGGGGTTTAGGTGAACAGGACTGACCAAACATCACCTTTTAATCAACCGCTAACAAGCTTACAAGGGACCTGTGTGGCTGAAATGTGTATAGTGCAGTATTTTCAAACAGAATAACTACAGGAGACATTATATCGAATGCCCCACTTCACATTTTTCCATCTTCCTGTGAGTTTATTGGCTGTTTAACGTTTTTATAGCCATGCCGTTTGACCTTTGACCTTCACCTGCTCAGCATGTTGTTTGACCTCAGTTGGGATGGCTAACAGATGTTGTGGTGCGTCATATGAGAATATCCCATGCAGGTAAAGAAAATGCCACTGTAAAACCCCCACAGTATGTGCAATAATAGTGAATAGTAATACACAGCTTGGGTTTTTTTCCTGACTGAATGAGAAAGTAGGGTTGACAATCAGGAAATTGTGTGCATTTTGTGGTACTGCCACAAGGGATCATACTGCTGGCACAGGTTGCGTGCAAACGTAATTGTTCATACATGAACCAAAGAGCATCTCAGTTACAGAAGTCTAAGCAGACGTGTCATGAGGGGTAAGCCAGCTTTGTGTGATGACAGGACACCTTAAGACAGCATGTAGGTCCAGAGGTCAAACATCAGAAACTCACCAGGCTGCTTAATCTAAAGTCCAGAGCAGCAGGTTGAATCATATTATGACTGTTGTGGTGCTGAATAGTATAAACATTAATTTATGTTTAAATTGTGACATTAATTACATTCATTCATTTGTATACGTATAATCATGAACAGAAATCAAGGAAAGGAAAAAAACGTTCAGCCTCCAATGTGTATGTATGAAATAAATGTACTCATCAGGTGTAAATTCAAACTGAATTGTGAAGATGTGATCATAGACTAAAAGTGGCCCCACTTCAGCTCTACGCTTCCCTCTAGTGGGGAAATCAGCATGACAGAAAGCCTGTTTCTGCTCAGTGTATCAAAAAAATATAGCAACAGGGACATCTATGAATAAAGTGAGGCCCATTAACATGATCATCCATTATTATCATTTATTGATTCTTTGTTGTAGAAATCAAACACTGGGGATGCTCAAAGTGATGTAAATGTCAGAGACAACAGGCCCTGTATAGGCATCAATATTACTGGCAGAGAACATCGCTGTGGCCAAATAGCTGCAGGACACTATCCGTTCTATTCTGCTGATGAATGATGGCATTTATGAAGCACAGACAGAACCCATCATCTTGCAGAACAACAATAATATGCAGTGTTCTCCGCTTATGTCAAGAGCTGCTTGGGAAAAACAAGACACTTGTGACTTACAAACTCTCCGTGTGCACATTTTCCATCTCTGTATGTTTACTCTCAGAAGTAATTCGTCACTTTCAGGTTATCTCCCTCGCTCATAACTGCTTTATTCATCCAATTGCATCAATTAAAACTGTATACAACATACCGCAGTGCACAACAGCTCACACACCAAGACCCTGCTCCTCTTGACCTGCTTGTTAGTGTTGGTGCATTAAAAACACACTGGCTATCAAACGGTGTAATCCCATCAGAGACATAGGGACTGGTGGGCCGGAGAAGAATATTAATAGGTTTAATATATTTAGAGACCTTTTAAATGCTCCTGCACATGATTCTTCTCAGAGGGCTCTGACACAGGCAGCGCTGCCAGGCACAGTGTGTAAACATATTCATCTTACAGCTCCGCAGGGATCGGAGGAATTAGACAGTGAAGACGAAGAAGAAGAAGAGGAAGAAGAAGAAGAAGAAGAAGAAGAAGAAGAAGAAGAAGAAGAAGAAGAAGAAGAAGAAGAAGAAGAAGAAGAAGAAGACCTTATAGGGCTCCAGGTGGAACCTGCTACACAGTCTGGCACAGCAGCATCAAGTGTTGCTATAAAACTGTGAGGCCAATAAAACAGAGAAATAAAGGGGGTGTGGGGGGGGGGTCAGTTTGTGGCTTTGTGAAGCAGAATGAGAAAACAGAACAGGGTGGGAGCAAAAAGACTTACTCAACCTGTCCTTTGTCATTGAGGGGGATGGGGGGAGGGGGGTTGGGGAGGGAGAGCAGCTGTCAGGATGACAGAGGGCTTCCCCCACACCCTACCAGCGCGGGCCAGAAACATTTTCTGCCTCCTCCAGTTGCCATGGTAACCGACTGCAAACCAGGAAATACACCCAAAGAAATAAAATGTGCCAAACTATACAAAGCAAAACGCATTCACTGTTGCTGTTCAGTGACGAACGCAGGTTCTGCTAGTGGCAGGATTGCGTCAGTGTGGCTGCACCCGCTGATCCAACACTGCAGCTTGACGGTCCCCACCATGGCAACGCGTTTTCCCCGGGTTTCCCCCCTGCCTCCCGCATAGACACCGCGCGTGCGTCTGCGCCGCAGCCCTGCGACCCCGCTGCTTCTCCAGCTGATTCAACCAAACAGTCAGCGCGACTGCGTTGCCCGTTGGGCGGGATCCTCCTCCAGCCTGACGGGGAGAGTGCGGCGTTTGCTGGAGCCACAGGCCTATAGGCGTGGTTTTGGATGGAGATGCTCCCGCTGGGATCCCCACCTGCCCTCCAGACGCCTCCGTCACAGCGCCACCTGGTATTCGCGTGGGATCAGATTGTGGTTTTCGGGTGATTTGGATTTGGAGGTTGGTTGTTGACGTGAGTGGGCGCGCGGTTTGATCACAGCCACAGCGGCGGCGCGCGGCGCAGATAAACAGCGCGGCGCTCGGCCTCCAGGCAGCAGTGGAACCGGAGCCAGAGAGGGGACCCCGGTTCATGTGCAGCGCTGTTCGACCGGCAGCACGCGCCCGCAGCGGTTCGCTACGATGCCCCGGAGATCGGCCTTTCTCGGTTTGCTGGTGGTGGCGTCTGTTGTACTCGCAGTGGGCAGCAGGAGAGCCAAGCAGCCCCGCTGCCCACCATCATGCACATGTACCAAAGATAACGCCTTGTGCGAGAGCGCAGGACTCATCCCCCGCAGCTTCCCCGCCGATGTCATCTCACTGTGAGTCACTGCTCTCCTCTTATTATCTTTGTCTTCAACCACAGCCATAACAACAACAACATGCGCGTTAGGTGGATTTCTCCAGCGCGCAGCCTGGGAATATGTGTTCATGTGAGACGTGTGTTTAACAGGATAAACTGTGTGTGTGTGTGCGTGTGTGTGTGTGTGTGTGTGTGTGTGTGTGTGTGTGTGTGTGTCGTCTTTTCTTCTCTCCTCCACACAGATCATTCGTCAAGTCTGAGTTCACCGAGATCCCGATGGAGAGCTTCATCCACACGCCGGCCCTGCACCTCCTGTGAGAAACCTCCCTGGAGCTGGTTGCTCCTCAGTCTTTGTTGCATGTTGTCAGTCCCCCGTGAGGTGATCAACGCCATGTTTGATCTCCAAAGACGTCTCCCCTCCACTGGTGACACACACACACACACACACACACACACACAAGTGTGGAGCTGTAACAATAATAATAATTTCAGAAGAACATCATCTTCACAGAGCCTTGTCTCTCCCTCTTGTGTATTTATCCGCCTCTTGTCCTGAAAGTCCAGACACTGTCAGTCAGGTCTGGTTTCAGGGTGAGCTGAATCTGCGGGGGAATCCCTCCGTTTCAGGAGGGAATCCCCGTCTCTCCTGTGTCATGGGTTGAAACACTGACACTGAGTCAAAACCAACATGTAGGACTGTGGGAATCCCACTGGAGCATTGATCCATGACGTGAACAAAGGAGAGGGTTTTCAATCAGACACTGTGACATACAGCTGTGTATGGGGGAGTGTGGGGGGGGGGGGGGGACCCTGGAACGTCCAGTAGTAACTACAGATTTCCCTGCACAGGCTCTTCACAGCCAACAACCTGGAATCGATAAACGAAGACGCCTTCCTGGGTCTTCCTCATCTGGAGTATCTGTGAGTACATGGCACACTTTAACGCCGGAAGACCATGTCGTTCCCTCCCCTTCCCGTTTGCATTCACTCTGCACCTCTTGCAGGTTCGTGGAAAACAACCAAATCAAGTCGATATCGCCACACGCTTTCCGCGGACTGAAAACCTTAGTGCATCTGTGAGTATTCGTGTATCACTTCCTCTGTAAAACTCACAAACCTGGGTTTGTACGAGTGCAAAGAAGCTCTCAGTTATCTGCGTCAGGAGAAGGTTTGGCTGTGTGGGTGCAGATGCAGGCCGCTTCCATGAAGCGCCGACAGATTGTATTACACAACATTTATTGCCATGTAATCGGTTTTCTTGACACCGTGCAGCTGTTCATGCGAATATGAAGCAAATCTGTAGACACTGCAGAAATGCATTTCTTTTTGACAAAACAAGAGACTGGCTAGCTGTCCCCGAACACACAGCAAACCTCTCTCTAGCTTTTCCACCCATTTGGTAGCAGAGAAAGCCATAAAATGGCTGAGGAGGCAGCACTAAAAATAGCTTCATGTTTCCACGAACTCACAATAAGCAGTGTTCCTGGCCTTCAGCCTCCAACATGGTGGCAACATGTGCCCAGGCCCATATATTCTATTCCCCTGCAGGTAAACACACATGCATAAACCACATCCACATTAAGATTTTATGACACACTCACACTCCTTCACACACACACACACACACACATATATATATATATATATATATATATATACAACCAACAGAATATGTGTAATGTTACAGTGATAGAGTAATAGCAGGAAAGGGGAAGTAATAACCAGTGTATGTTTTTTTTTTTCATGCAGGAGTCTGGCCTACAACAATCTGGAGACTCTGCCCAGAGACTTGTTCAAGGGTCTCGAGGCCCTGACTAAAGTGTAAGTACAAATTTCAATCAATCAATCAATCAATCAATCAATCAATCAATCAATCAATCAATCAATCAATCAATCAATCAATCAATCAATCAATCAATCAATCAATCAATCAGGTGCATGTATTCTGCAGTTGCTAAAAACATCATGTTTGCTATCGTGGACAGTGGGTTTTCTGTTCAGGCTCTAGGCTATTTATAGAAAACTGAATCGTTATTCTTCTTCAGCCAGGGCTTGAAAAAAATGAATGTGTGGGCAGCTGGTGCTTTTAACGCCATTAAAAATTACATGTGCCAGTGGGGAGGAGAGATGATCTGCAATCCATCACAGACTGAAGATGGTCTCCTTTATGGATATATATATATATATATGTAGAGAGAGAGAGAGAGAGAGAGAGACTGATGCTGTGATGGTCAGACTTCATAGTCACACCCCAGTCACTGCAGTAAAAAACCTTTTCTCCAAGCTGAGAGCTTCTCTGTCAGCGTTGGAGGGTTTGCAGGTGATGGTTGGGTGGCTTTCTCCCTGCAGAGACTTGCGGGGGAACCAGTTCACCTGCGACTGTAAGCTCAAGTGGCTGGTGGAGTGGATGTACAGCACCAACGCTACCGTGGATCAGATTTACTGCAAAGGCCCCCCATCACAGCTGGACAAGAAGATCAACGATCTGATGCCACAGTCGTTTGACTGCATCACCACAGGTGGAGGACAGGGAAAATGCTGCTAGTCCATATGTCAGTCGGAGCTTCTCAGATGTTACTAAAAAAAAAGTGGATTTCTTTTTGTCTTTCGCAGAGTTTGCGTCCTACCAGTCCCTCAAGTTTGAGTCCATATCGGTGGAGGCCTTTTCCTTTGAGAGTGACCAGTATGTGGTGTTCGCTCAGCCATTTATAGGCAAATGCAGCTTTCTAGAGTGGGATCATGTGGAGATGATCTTCAGAAACTTTGACGATATTGACAGTAAGTGAATACCATTTCTAATCCGCTGTAATGTGGGGTTATTTTGAAGAAGGAAACACAGGGGGGCAGCTAAGCAACTAATTATATTTGTCCCCACCAGGTACATCCACAGTGATTTGCAAACCTCTGGTCATTGACAACCAGCTCTTTATCATTGTGGCTCAGCTGTTTGGTGGCTCGCACATCTATAAGCGCGACACCTCCGCAAATAAATTCATCAAGCTGCAGGGCATCGACATCCTCAGAATTCGCAAACCAAACGACGTTGAGACTTTCCGCATCGACGGCGAAACTTTCTTCATCATAGCAGACAGCTCCAAGGCAGGTTCCACCACCATCTACAAGTGGAACGGAAACGGTTTCTACTCTCACCAGTCACTACATCCCTGGTACCGGGACACCGACGTGGAGTACATGGAGATTTCCTCCAAGCCTCACCTGATCCTGTCCAGCAGCTCCCAGAGGCCTGTCATCTACCAGTGGAACAAAAGCACCAAGCTGTTTGACAGACGCACAGACATCCCGGAGATGGAGGACGTCTACGCTGTGAAGCATTTCCAGGTCAAGTCTGACCTCTACATTTGCCTGACACGCTTTATTGGCGACTCCAAAGTGATGCGCTGGGACGGTGCCCTCTTTAGAGAATTGCAGACCATGCCGTCTCGTGGCTCCATGGTGTTCCAGCCCTTCACCGTGGGCAGCTGGCAGTACGCCATCCTGGGCAGCGATTACTCTTTCACCCAGGTGTATCGCTGGGATGCCAAGAAGAGCATGTTTGTCCATTTTCAGGAGCTGAACATCCAGGCGCCGAGGGCCTTCTCTCCCATCTCCATAGACAACCGTCAGTTCCTGCTGGCCTCCAGTTTCAAAGGGAAAACTCAGATCTATGAGCACCTGGTCATTGATCTGAGCAATTAGGTGATTGTTTTTTTTTTGTGGATGATCATCAGTAACCTTATTTGTCTTTGTGTTCAGAGAAGAATGTTGCAGCTGATGCAGTGCTGAACAAGTCCGACAGTAACTTCCAGTTGATCCTAACTTGAGAAGAGCAGGCGTTACTCATTCATTTTTTAATTTTTACATTGAAATCAGTGCATGGTAAATGTTAAGACAAACACATGTATCTCAACTAGTGGTATTTGGCTGAGATGCTTGTTTAGTTTAAAGCATGAATCTCGAGTTAGGATTAATGTTGTCAAAACAGTAATGCATGACTCGGGCCTCAGTCAGGCCACCGCATCCCCATCAATGCTACATCCATGCTCATTAATCCACTGGCTCTAGCATCGACCGGTAGGTTATTTTTTGTGTTCGGTCATTCACGTGATTCAACGAAGTTTATACATTTGTAATCTCATATATTTATCTAAAGAATGTGATAATAAAATTGTACTTTTTAATCTCTTAACATGTTTAACTGAACCAATCTGCCAAAACAAAATGTTTACATTTTTCTGTCTTTCCACTTGTTCACTAAAAGATTTGTAAATGAAGCTTTTGTAAGACTGAGAGGGACCACGGCAGGTAGATACATATTTGTTCAGAATGACTTCAAATTGTTGTGTATAATTTGGAAAATATCAACAAGAGAGCATTGTGTGAGAATCTACCTGTTTATCTTTGTGACTTAACATTTTTATCATTAATGGTTTGTATGATGTTTTGAGTATTGAAAAAATCTTTTTTTTTCATAAGAGGTATGGAAAAAATTTCAGGCTCACTTGAAACTATTTTCACACACTTAAGAGACTGAAATGAAAAAAAAACTGAGAATATTGTTCACAATGCTTTACCTTTGACTAACATGTATGCAAAATGAACTGAGTATGTCATGATTAGGATTAAGTTAATGACTAATATTATGCTATTTAGAGTCAATAAAAGTTTACGTCACTAACCACTGGCACTGTGTGGCAAGACACTGCTTCACTGTGAAATGCTGACACACAGTTCTACGAGTGAAACAACATACAAATGCATCTGTCGCATGGGACGTTTTAGTCCAGGCATGAGACATTAAAGTAAATACAAACAAATAAAATTTTTTATTTTCTCGAACAAAGTGCACGCCTCAATTCTACAAAGCAGCACATTACAATGTAATGGAATAAATACAATAATCCGCTGAATTAAAAAAAAAAAACACACAAGCGAGGAGATACACAAGTACCTGCACAATCACACTGGCAGCTGGACTAAATTAGTTTCTTCAGGAAGATCCCACAAGTCAACCTGCTTCGTTCATGCCGATCGTTCTGACTCTCCATGCATCCTCAGTGCTGTTGAAAGTGAAGTCCCATCCTTTGCTTTCTAAAGTAAACCAATTTAAATCCTGCTTTTGTAATCGAGAACTACCAAACTAACATGAAAGGAATACAGATGCATACTCTCATGTTAATACACATCACCCTGGAAAACTTGTGCAATAGCAGCAGGACCTCCAAGTTGCCGACCTACTGCTGAGAGAAAATAAAGTGAACACATTTTCAGTTTTAACTGAAGTTACTACTCAAGTCTATGTGGTGCAACATAGTGTTTTTTTTCCGTAGGCAAATAAAATAGAACATAAAAGGCAAGGGAATACATCCCTTCATATTCCACAAAATAATTTAGTGCTCTTTAAATAAAATTAAAAAGACTTGTCATATGGTGGCTCTTAAAAAAAAAAGAATAAAAAAAAACTCACAGGCCAAAAGGGTAATGCTCTAAGAGACATCAATTATATTAGGAAAGAACTTAAATTCAATGAAAAAAGACAGTATTGACAATAAAATTCTGTACACAACACAAAATCAATATACAATACAGTACCTGCAGATGTTATGCATACAGTACAATTCTCTTTTTACATAGATTTAGTATGGGCTCCAGCCTGATCTATATACTGACTCAACACAGGTGTAAAAGCGACTATTTTAGTTTTCAGTAATTTTAATGGTTATTCAGCAAGAAGAGTAGATCTTGTAGTAGGCATTTAGAAAAAGAGATTGAAAACATTATTGCAGGATGGCCATCTTCAGTTGCATACTGCATGTGTTACATGAATGTGTCCTACGGCGAGGAGCAGCGGGCTGATGAGAGAGACAGAGCTGGACGGAAGAAGAAAAAAAAAAGATTGTGGGTTAGCTGTTTTTGCTATCTCTCCATCACAGAGGTTAAATCTTGCGAGGTCTCTCTGATCCACTACCCTGTACAGTACATTCGTGGCCAGTATTGCACGTTACCAGCCAAGTCCACCCTGATTCTGCACGGTGAGGACCTTCAGTGCTGATTTTTTTTTTGTCATTGAAGTCAACACTAATCCAGTGATGAGATGAGACCATAACCAGAGCTCACCAAAGACTTACTGATACTCCATCTGTTGTCACAGTTTGAGCTCATTGGCAATTTTGCAGGCGATATTCTTAAAGGCGATGGACGTGCCCGATATCCTCTTGAAGCGCACGCCGTTGAGTGAAAGGCGGGGCAGCTTGCACACCTCCATCTCCCATTGGACCAGGTTGTCCTGGCGAGCGTCGCCATGGACACAAAAAAGCAGGAAGCGTTCGCGCTGCTCGTAATCGCAGCTGTTGGCATCCAGAACCTTTCGGATCTCCCTCATCATCTCGGCAGGCTCCATGGAGGAGGTGGTCTTCATGCTCCAGGTGAAACGCAGTGAGCGAGGCTTGGAGTCCCGACTGCCTTCCTCTTTAGAGTCACCAGACACACTCCTACAGTAACAGAAAAAAACAGAAAGAGACAGAGAGATAAACTGAAGGAAATCTGAAGGATTTCTTGGTGAAATCTATAGCTCAATCAAATTCTCACCTCGGTGTTTCTGTCCTGGCACAGGCCTCCCCCTCACTGGGCATCCTGAAATAAACCAGGAATACACTGTTACACCCACACACTGATGTCAACATTTGTCCTCCTCACCCACTACCAACACCATTGTCATCAACACTGGACACACAGAAGGTTGTCAGGCATCATGCCAGGAAAGAATCCAGGTCCTGGGTTATCAGGACACAGTGAGGTGACTGTGACTTTGAGGCACATACGATCGTGGCTCCTTCACAATAACCAAATGCATCCTACTGTGCATCCTACTGTCTGCTGTACTCTACCTTTCCTTAATCCCCACTGATGTAGGAGTGTAACGGTGGTTCTACATCTTTGATCCAACCCCTGTAATTCTGCATGATCTTTGCTCTTGAGCGCAGCATGAAGACAGGGGAGAGTAAGGAGAGGAAAGACAGGGACTTGAGGAGCTGATATTGTGGCTTAGTACAGGAGAAGCTGGTAAGTCATACGGTTTGTTCTCAAGGTAGTGGACACAGGGGAAGGAAACACATGGCATAACAAGGATGTCAGTAACTCGGGATGTGTCATGGTGGGCTAATACGTAGGGTGTTAAGGAAACACAGTCCAAGGTCATAGGGGGCACAGTTTTTCTTTTTTTTTGTTTTGAACAGGGGGTAACAGGTGCAGCAAGCGTTGCGTTGTCCTACCTCCGGGTTGACCTGAAAGACAGAGCTCTATGCAGAAAGAAAAGGAGAGAGAACTGTGAGCTGCTACCAGATAGCCAAGAGTGAAGGACATACAACAGCCAACTGTAGTATGTCTACAGGAGGGCCTGTCATTTGCTTGTTGTTTTGACAGAGCAGGTTAATAGTGTGTAGCTATCACGAGCTCTACAGATTAGGAATATATATAGACATGTTTTCAAGAGTGATGTCTTTGTTGTACCGGCTGAAAACAACATTTTCACAAGTAATCTGAGAACATTTTGTCATCTTTAAATCTTGCAGTTAGAAAGTTAGGTTTTGGTGGAATTTAATTTTGTTTAAGCTAAAAAAAGAGACAGACAAATCCATGGATGACATTTTATATTAAAGCATAGACATAAAGGGAGAATTGATAGAAGGTTTGTTAAAAGTAATGTTTCAACTGTAAAGTTGTCATCTAGTCGAGAGAAGTCATCTACCTAAAGAAGAAGTACACACTTTCATTTCCCCAATTTTAATTTTAGTACCGGATCCCAATGACATTCATTGTGACTGGTAATTAAAGAGCAAGTTATACACATGACCACCTAAAGTTAGTCAGAGAGGAAAACACATCCATGAGATTGCAGCTATTTGTCTTCACTGACCTGCGCACAAACTTGGAGGTGATCTTGCTGATGATTCCTGTGGAGGTGCCCCGGCGTTGCTGAGCGAGCGCCCCCGTATCATGGGACAATGTGGGTGAGGCGGGAGGGCCGTTGTAGGTGGCACTGCGCCGGTCTCTGAGCTGAGCTCCGTGGAAGGTGCTACGACTGGTGGTTCCACGAGGGAAGCGGTTCTTCTCGGGTGTGCTAATACTGTGTGCAGACGGAGAGGTGGAGGGACCCCGAGGAGAGGAGCTGAGAGGAGATAAACAAGGGTTGTGAGAGAGAACACAAGTCTCAAATGGCTCATGTTGTCATGTTATATTATATATAACATCATATATGTTATAATTCCAGCTACATCATCTTTGTCACAAATAAATGTGATCATCCTTTAGCCTCCGTTATCTCAAATAAGAATAGCGAGATCAGGAGGCCCACCTGGCTTTGAGCTCTGTGTTGTCGTCAATAGGGGGCAGTGTGCTCTTTGAAGGGTGCCCTGATGATGACATGGATTTGGTGTGACGAGGTCGGGTAGAGCTCATTGCAGTCGATGGAGTGCTACCTGACACCTCAGTTAAACTGTGGACCAAGGGTAGAATATTGACGAACTGGAAAAATATGCTTTAAGGGATATTTCATTATGCCCTGTAATATATAATCAGAAACTACCTAGACAAGAGTAAAAAAAAAAAGCATAGGTTAGTGTGGATATGTTTGTATTTACCTGCTGTCTTTGCCATTGGGAATAGCTGAGTATCGGTCCGTGGAGGATCGTTCACACACGTACGTGTTCCTGCGAGTCATTGATCCATTGGTCTATTTGTAAAATGAAATGCCAAAAAAACATGTTTTAGACAAGTATCAATTTTCTTTAGTATACATTTCTTCTATATTTATAGAGAACTGTGCACCTGTTTGTTCATATGCACGTGTAGGATGTGTATCTGTGTGTTCTCTACTTTCTCACCCCTACAGCACTAGTAGTTTTCTTCCTCTCCTGCACCCCCAGTGGGGAAGCAGGAACGTCTCCTTTCGAAGTGTTGAGCTCCAGACGGCGTGCTCCATCCCACTCCTCCCTGTGGTCACTTTCCACACTCAGGGCCTGGCCACGCTTTGTGTATGATACTGCCGGGGGTACAGATGGACCGACTAGAAAAAACACAATAACAAATTTACATATGTTCCACGATGCACACATTTTCTTCGACAGCTTTGATGCAAGGAGACTAAAACAGAACAGAGAAGGACAGTATTTGTATCAAAAGCGCCATTCAAAGCCACTCAAAGCCAGGATTTATGCATCACCTAATTCAGGTATGTCAGATACTGAACTCTGTAACAACAGTTCGTTGTACAGTAACAGAAGCCAAGGTGAGCAGGTACAAGGCAAAGCAGTTCCCTCTTCATGCTTTCATGCTCCTAGTCATTTGGGAGCTGCAGTACAGCAGCCAGCCAGCAGATGGAAGCAGACTCAATGGCCCCACGTGATGTGGAGGGAAGCTGCTACACAGCCAGTGAATTTGTGCATTTTAATATGATACAAACAAACGAGATGCCTCCGTTTGACGTATGCTTTTTTTCCTCAACCATAACATTTGTAGGCAAAAATAAATCACAAGGAATAAAATTACCGTATTTTTCGCACTATAAGGCGCACCTAAGAGCCTTCAATTTTTTCAAAAGCTGACCATGCGCCTTATAATCCGGTGCGCCTTATATATGGATCAATATTGAGCTGCAACAGGTCTCGCAACTACGGTAAGCAGTCGCCGACTCCATTTTCCCCCGTAGAAGAAGTAGTGCGCGGTGCATGCTGGGATATATAAAACGGCGTTTCATTTCCATTTGTGTGTTTGTGTAAAGACCCTGAAATGGCTCCTATACTGTAGCGCCTTATAATGCGGTGCGCCTTATAGTGCGGAAAAAACGGTAGGTTTATTTATCACCAAGAGAAAAAACTAATGTTTAATCATCTTTAATTAGCCATATTACAGCACCAGCCAAGCTGGACATGCTCTAGTGCTTTGTTCAGAGGCACATCAGCAAGGTAGATGCCAGAATATGGACACTGGCCAGTCTTCAGTCAAAATAATAAACAGCTTCCCCCAATATGACGGGCAGGCCTCGCAAAGCTGGGAAGGATGAGGTTACTTTACTTGGCTTCTCTACGACACCACCACCACCACCACCACCATCATCATCCCCACCATGATCACTGTAGCGACGCTGCTTCTGATTGGCCGAGATGCTGCGCGTGACCTTGGGATGTGCAGGAGAAACACTGGAGCTGTTGTTGATGTCACTGGTTGGTCGCTGTCGCTGGCCCAGGATGCTGTTAGTCAGAGGCTCGCTCCCCTCAAACTGAAACAGTGAGACACTGGATGAGGCATCTGTTCACTCCATTAACTCCTAGCAATGATGTCAATAATGTAAGTGCACACACTGACCTCTGGAGCTTTTCTGCCCAGCAGCAGGTAGGTGGCCATGACATCATCATACTTCTGGCCTTGGAGAGAGTCTGTGATCTCATCTTTAGGGAATCCCATCGTCACCATCAGCTCTGATTGAGGACAGAGGTCAACATAACGATAGATGTATAAATGTTCTAAAGGCTGTCTACACACATGCACACACACACACACGCACACACACTCTGACACACCTATTCTGGATGAGTCACTGAAGTCTGCCTCAGGCTCGATGTAAGGTTTTAGCTCCTCCTCCTCATGACCCACATTCATCCAATGGTCTTTCATGATTTGCTAACAAAGAAAAATGACAATTATAAATCTTTTAGTGACAGATAATTATTCATGACTCAGTTCAGTTACAACATGACATAAAACATGAACAAGAGATTGGTGACTTCTTTATGAAATCTTTTTGATCACAACCTCAGCTGTGGAACAACAGCAGGATCCACTGTTATTACTGGTGGAGAAATCTCTACTATTGAACTTCAGCCTGGTTCTCCGTCCAGGGGTGTTATTGACCGGACTCACATCCAGTGTGGAGTGAAATGACAGCTACTATATGAGCTGATTGCAAAGGGAAACAAGTTCCAACCATCACAAATAACATAGATACAGTCAATGTACACTGTATAAGGAATTTTGTTTCTTTTATTTCCGACAATGTTTCAACAAATTCTGTTAAGCATTTTGCTTTCTGATTGTTTCAATCAAAGACGTATGTATGTAAAGCCACTCTTTGATCTCAGATTAATCTTTTTCCCAAATCTCAATCTGACAGACTGTAAAGTGTTCTGCTGGTTTATTATCAACAACAGCAACAATTATGTGCTTGCAGATAATGCACAACAAACCAGGTTTCTAAATTATGTTCCATTTTGACTGTCTGTATGAATCCACACCTGTGCAAAACACGTGTGAATGAAGAGCAAATAGTAAAAAACGTGCAACAGTGCAAAGGCTGGTAATACCTCCAAACTGCCTCGTTTCACAGGGTTGAGCACGAGTAGTTTTTTCAGCAGGTTTTCACAGTCTGTAGACATGTAGAAAGGAATGCGGTACTTCCCCCGCAAGACCCTCTCCCTCAGCTCCTGCACACAGAGATGAAACCACATACATTAGTAATAAGAAACAACAACATAACCGAGTTCAATATTCACAATATTGTCTAGGCCTTTGTCTGGTAGACGTCAACTCCCCAGGGAAATATCCAAATCTTCACCTGCTAAATGCTTAATAATATTCACTAGTAATCATTGTCGTCCACAGTGGGCTCAACAGAGCCTTTTAGCTAAAAACAGCTGTCAGCCGCAGCTGAAAACAAAAGGCTGTGGGACGTAAAACCAAAACAATATGTTGATACATGCTTGAAAAGCTTTGTAGAACTGAGGAAAACCATACAATCATGTGCTTAGGTGTTAATTTGTCATTTTATCATCATAACATCTTTCAGAGTACATAGTCATACAATCAACTGTACAATATAAAAATCGTGATTTTATATAAAGAGGCTATAAACGACTCTACATCATAACCAAAAATATTTCCACATACTACATTAACTGCAGCTACTCTGTCCAAAACTGCTGCCTCATGGATTAATCTCAACAAAGTCTCACTAATCGACAGACACAGGAAATTCCACTCTTAATTTGGTTATGCAGGTAACCCAGTTTTGGCTTGCTGCCTGTAAACATCCTAACTAAGTTAAAAAAGACTGAGATCATACCCTATATATAATAAACTTGAATTAAAATATCATTCTGTGTCACTTCATTTCAAGGTCAAATCAGTCTTAAATTTTAGAGACATACTCTCCAATTAAGCTGTGAAAAGACAGAAATATATCAGTAATATATAAATATGAAGAAAAGTGAAGAGGAATATTGTGTAAAGTGTAACGTGACAGTAGCTTTAGGTGCTTTGACAATATTTAATTTGAAGAATACTGAGACCTTTTATTGATACATTTCCTATAATTAAATATCGTACAACGTAATATAATGTGCTTTGAATATTTCAATGATGATTTGTTATGAAGTGATCAAAAATCAATCTTTAATTATCCCATCATGACAATTATCAATCCTGACGGATTTATAAATAATAAATTCATAATCTATTAGGCCATATCACCCAGCCCCAACATTATCATAGTAAACCTGCAGAATCTCATAGTAAACCATGCAAACCTTTAGGTTCTGGCCGTCAAAGGGCAGTGATCCGCTGACCAGTGTGTAGAGGATGACACCGAGGCTCCAAACATCCACTTCTGGTCCATCATACTTCTTTCCCTGGAAAAGCTCTGGAGCAGCGTATGGTGGGGAGCCGCAGAAAGTGTCCAGCTTGCTTCCCACAGTGAACTCATTGCTAAAGCCAAAGTCTGCTATCTTGATGTTCATGTCTGCATCTAGCAACAGGTTCTCTGCCTGAAGTGGAGCAAGAAATGATTGTGAAGTTATCAACAGTGTAGTCAAAACACATGTATGTGGATCGTGGATATTAGATGCTCACCTTTAGATCCCTATGTACTATCCTCCTCTGGTGACAATACTGCACTGCAGATACGATCTGAAACACAAACAGAATAAGACGCTACGGGTATATCAAAGATTGTACAAGAATTGTACAGAAATAGATGTAAAAATATTGAAGTTATTGCATTTTTACTGCACATCACCACTCAACAGTTGCTATGGCAGGGAAGAATTTGGGGGGGGGGTTCAACAACATATGCCATAGGAGCTACGGTATCAATCAAACAGAAAACACACTGTTCTCTGACAGATGCCACCCACCCGCCTGCACTGAGG
This sequence comes from Trinectes maculatus, assembly GCA_016785345.1. NCBI lineage: Eukaryota > Metazoa > Chordata > Actinopteri > Pleuronectiformes > Achiridae > Trinectes > Trinectes maculatus. Next base: position 356,224 of record JAFBJQ010002954.1, read on the forward strand.
CATACACATCAACACTTCTACCTGTCTGAATGTCAAGCTATTTGTACTGCGTGTGACACATACGCTGCCCACACTGTGCCACACACACCCTTCCTCTGACTCATCTATAACCATCAGTGATTCTGAGCAGCATGGATGTGACAAAAACTTGTTTATCAAGATTCATGGTATAATGAACAAAAAGAAAACTGGGGGAAAGAAAGCGTTCTGTTTGTTCGTTTAAGGGCATAAATAAGCACGAGAGAGGAAATTAAATTAATAGACAGCCGTGTTATTGCATTAGTGGCACCACTAGGTGTCAGAGCAGCATGTGTAATGAAGCTGTTATGAACCCCTTGTTCTCTCAGGCCAAGCTATCAGCACTCCATCTCTCCTCTGCAGTTAGTGAGGGAGTCTGGGCTTGGTGCATGCAGTCTTCTTACTGAAAACGGTATTGGAGTGACGACAGACGTGCGATCGTTGCAAAACTGATGACTCACCTGCCTGAACTTGGCCCTGGCCTCCTTCTCCTTCATTCTGCCATGAGCCACTAAATAATCAAATACCTCTCCTGGACAAGACAGAAGAAACATACAATTATTAAATGGTACATTCTTATGGTAAGCATCAATCAAATGGCATGTTTTGTGTTTATAGTTCTAGATATGTAAAAATTCAGATGTTCTGTGATGACTGTTAGCCTAAATTAGAGGTAGCTTTAACTCATAGGATCCTGTGATATACAGTACTGACATTACTTAAGCTACTTAAAATTGATCTGGAACTGATAATGGTAGGAACATAAAGCACGACCACACTGACAATATCAATCAAATGTCATACCGTGAGTGGATATGCATTAAAGCTTCACTCACCACCACTGGCATACTCCATCACCAAATAAAGTGTCTTCTCCGTCTCAATCACCTCAAACAATTTCACTGTGGGAGAAATTAGGAAAATGAAACTAACACTTTTTTTTTTTTTTACAAATTGATGTTTGTACATTGGTTTTAAGTGAGTTCACACGAGCCTCGTGAGAGTGAACCCATTGTTTCAAAATCAGAGACCAGTGAACCAGAAGATACTTAATCAATAATTGTTATTGTATTATATTCTTAGCATTCTAACTGTAATTTGTGTGATCTCTAGATTTTGCTTTGATTTTTCTTTTCTTCAACTTACCTATATTTGGATGATTCAGTATCTTCATTATTCTCACTTCCCTGAAAAGCTGTTGAGACAAAGATGGACATTTATTGCAGCCAGAAACATGTCCAGTGACTCCACAATCAGCACAGTTAGAAAATGTTATAAACATTAGATATATGGGTAATGTGAAGGAAACTGAGCCGCAATAAACTCCAGATATGTGAACATCTGAACCTGGACTATACTCTGCAGGAACATGAGATGACCTGAGGATCACCAGACTACTGTACTGTGTAAAGCAATATGACTGATGCGGGGACAATTTAAACTCTAGACTACACAGATAAGGAACAGCATTCAACTCCACTGACACACTGCAGTCCAGTCAGCCCACCATCCAAATAGCAAGACAACCGCATAACACACAGCAGCATAGCAGCAACTGCCAGTTAGACATCTGCTGCCTAATGTAATCATCTTACCATGGACAGAGGAAAAATAGCAGCAACATTACACCGATGCTTTGATGTTGCAGTTCTACTGCAGACAAACTGTAGCAGAATATAAGCTTGTGTACAAGGTCCAAGTTGATAAAGAGCCACTATACTGCATATGGGAAAAGTTATTTTATTCAGTCTGGGGAGAAACCCACAAAGGGAAACCAAAATCTCTAGTCGATTTTCTGTGAGCACCATGCATAACAGCTGAGTGCATGTCAGAAAGGAGCACATTCAGAGTTATAATCATTTAAAACCGTGTCTCCTCAGTCTTGGCGTGACTGCTTATGTCAGACTCGCTGCTGCAGCCACTTAGAGGTGCTATTGAATCATTTACTTTCTGCTGATTCCCAGTCCTGATTCACTGAGGGTGTGTTTGAGTGTTAAATTTCAACACTCGCTCAGCTGGGATTTAGCATCTACTGCTACCAGAGACAACTCTCAGATTTTGCCATTTGCAGAATAAAAAAAGGTCGCAATTGATGCTTTCATGTCCAGTCGTTTTATTTATTTTTTTAAATGAGGAAATGACAATTGATTTGCATTGAAAACGTTAGTTAAACAAAGGGGAATGGACACTACAGTGGCGTGACTGTATGTGTGTGTGAACCAGGGTGTTCAAGTCTTATATAAGTGCTGGGATACTCCATGTTTCTGGGTCATCAAACACAGGCATAATATGAGTGTGAGCAGCCCCGGCTCTGTGGGACTTCTCACCTTAAGTCTGGTTCAACATGCTGGTTCTCATTCTCTCATTCTCTCTGCTGTCCTCTGCCTCTACTGGCTCACCTGCCTCTCTTTTTCTTACCGTAATCTGACAGTTCTCATGTCTCTCATGGATATTTCTCTCATTTCCACTGCACATTACCTGTAGTGTAAATAGGTTCCATGACAAAATACTGAATAGTGTAATTCATAAAAAGGTGATGTGTGTGTAGACTTTGTTATGTGGCCATGATTTTTTTTCTTCTATCTGGCAAAGTCTGCTCCACATTCATCAGCTGCTCTGTTGGCCTGAGAGGATCCCCCATAGTAACGAAGGCAATTAGAGTAAGAAATACACTGACATTATTACAGTCCTGCAGTGCACAAGAAATAACACACGTCACAGCTTCCAATATGCATCCATCCACTGGGTCTGGACTGATGGACTCCAGACTCAGTGTTTTATCTCTTATCTCTTACACTCACTGCCTTGTTCTCCCTCTCGCTATCTCTCTGCCTCGCCCGCTCTCTCTCTCACTCACTCTCTCTCTCAACTGCGTCACTGCCCTAAAGCCCCTCACATGGGAAGCATGCGTGCAGCCACTTGGAAACAAAAAACATTAGAACAAATCTGAGAAGGTCTGGAAAACAGACAACAACAAACACAGTGCATGTCAATACAAGCTCAATAGGGATGCAGCCACCATGCAGGCTGACAGGAGATAATGAGTTTGGGGTATTTGATCTTGTTGAGTATAAATATCAATAATATCTACAGGCATAAAGAGGAGCCACAGTGTGGCATAAAGCAGCTTTCAGCTGGGGTGAACAAGTAGTGAATAATTTGGCCCAAACATCATTCTTTCAAAATAAAATTATTTTTTACATTTGTCAACCTGAGTGAGGAACTGTAGCAGCGATTGAGAACAATAATTACAAGAACGGCTGAAAAAACAAAATGTGTATTAGACACATGAAAACACGCCATTTCCAGTTTGCCTGAATCTCAGTAGTCTGTGCCAGTGACCTACTTCCACCAACCCAGGGGCACCCTGACTCCCAAACTAGCCTTAATTACAACAGAGTCCCCATACAGAAGGAGCAGAACAGCAGATATCAGTCTGGGAGCACTTACAAGAACTGACTGGTCTATTTCCATCACAGTTACACAGCTGTTCATTTAACATGGAGTTTATTGATAGGATGAGTCGCCTGAAGGCCTTCATCCCTCTCTGTGTCTGCACACATGTGCTGATGTTTTTCACTATCCATCACACCAACACAAAACTCAGCGTTGGAAACCACTTTTGTCAAAAAGCACTAGAAACATCCCTGGGTGAACCTGCAAACTGAGCATACAGAATCTCAGCAGTCGCAGACATTTGTGCCACGATTCACCTCGGACAAGAGTGTTGTTTGTCTAATTAGATTCCACTCATCTGAACAAGACCAAAGCTCCTCTAGTCCATGGGCTCCACAGCATTTCATTGGCCAATACAGAGTGGCAGGCGAAAGACAGACACAAACAACGGATATTTAGAGAGCTTGACCCCATATGAGCTTTTTACAACTGCCATAATTAGTGTCTACAAATAGTCAGAGTGTGTTGTACTGAAGGTTTTCGACAACCAGACAATACCACACAATCACATTCAGCCAAATGCCGAACAGGCCTAGCGGTCTAGTTCTGCGTTTCTGATTTGGTATGATTTTCATTCAGTGTTACCATCCTGGCATTTACTCTCTTCACCCTGTGCAGCCTGTTTTGCATCACAAGACGAACAGCTCCACGTTTCCCAAATGTGAATGTGTCTTCCATTTCAACAGCACAAGCTTTGATTCTGTTCGAAATGGCAAATCCAATGCAGCTGACTAGGTGATCACATAACCTTTAATATTTCATTGTGTTGTTGTCTTTGTTGAAGCAGTGAAAAGAAGAAACTCTACTTTGCAGATTAGAGAACAGAGAGGGCTGGGATGATGGGATGAGAGCCGTGTTTGCACAGTGGAGGAGGGGATTAACAGAGAGGCCTATTTTAGGGCTAAAATGCCTAAAAACCATGACAACTTCAACATCCCTGACCACAGCTGACTTGTGATGCATTTCCTGTGGCAGATCTATGGAGGTGCATTGGAGACTCAGCTGACCTCATTTCCTGTTACACTGAAACCACCAGAGTCACAGCAGGGCAGAGAGCGCCAATGGACCATAAAGGAAGAGACCAGAGCTTCATTCTTACCTCATGACTCATCCTGGCTTCTACTTACCACATTTTAAAACCATATAATCCTATGGAAACAGCAGACAAAGATAAACTCACAAAAGGTAGATGATGGAAACTTGGATTATAAGACTGATTTCATATCTCTGTCTCTGTGATATGAAAGCCAGTATCTTAAGTAAAATGACAGCTATGCTTGTAAGTGTATTCATGGCTACAGCTCATTAAATTTTTGAAAAGCTAAAAAAAAATTGGATCCTGCCAGCTGAGTCTTCAGCATAAACCCGAAAGAGGTTCTGTGTACAGTACGTCTGCATGTGTCAGGCAGGCTTGTGTTTTTGTGTGTGTGTGACTATATCTGCCAGAGCGCTGCCTGTGCCTCCATTGCCAGATGGTGCACCCACAGCCTGGCTCCTGTGAGACCATGAAAAGAGAGATCAGTGGCATTTTGACGGACTGACATGAAAGAGCCGCCGGTGACACTGAGTGTAATGATGTGGCCAGAGCAGGGCACTCAAACATCGCTCACCCACACTGACCAACAAACAGGATCACAAAGGGAAAAACACACAAACAGTCTTACAACGCAAACACTTCTTCTTCATCTGGTCTGTCCTCAGTGTACAAGGTTTCCTCAACTGCAAAGCAGGACAAGAGAAGTGGACAAGATCCGCTTTTCAGATGCAACAGAGAATCCTTTAACCTCTGCCCTTCTTGGATGTAAAAAGCCTGAGTCACTGAGTCAATAATTACAGCCGTCTGTTGTTTATATCTGCCTCTAGAAATAGCCTGCTCAGCTGTACTCAGTGGCATTAACATGAATATGTACTATTTTGAACGTATTGTCCAAGATGCTGTGTGGCAGAAAGCAGTTAAATACAGTGTAGACTTCTAAACACGAAGAGAGCCTCCAGTGAAACATGAAGCCAAAGGACAAATACTGAGACGTCTCAAATCTGCTGCCATCACAGATTGTAATGTAATTTTTAACGCTGTGAATGAAAACAGTGACTGACAGTTTTAATATCCTTCATTTCCTGGATATTATTTGGCAAATCCAAGGTCCCGACAACAAACAAGCAGAAACAGTGTTAAAGCCGATGCTCCCTTTAATGCAGCCATAGTAGAGCTCTCAAAGGGATTGCGTAGGACACTCTGAGTCAATGGGATAATCGATTCAATCCAGGAGACTACTGCTGCATTATTAGACTTAGATCTTCTGCATTGCAGATGACACGTCTGTATACATTACACCAATCTATAGTACAGGGCAAAATCTATGCCTATATATGGCCCCATGAAGAGATACAGGCAACTCTACACTTGAATACAGATACACAAACATCCCAGATTTACCAAATGAATCTATATCCAGGCGCAAACACCATCAGCGCACACGTTAACACACTGATATTAAGCCATTTCCCATAAAAAGCTGTAAGTCTTATACATATTGACCCTCTCAGGTCTACTGCAGCTGAAAGGCTCACTGAATAATTGATCAGAGAGACCCTGATTGGTTGGAGGTCTCACATGATACATCTGCTACGGTCATCACCAGGCAGCGGAAAAACCCGGCCCATCAGGTATGTAACCACTTATGACCCAGACAAGACCAGAGTCTGCAAAGTCAGAGGCAGTTTATATTCAGAATTGTAATACCCTGCCTCCACCATACACAACCACCTCTACAGATTCATTACACCACTGTGGGTGTGCAGATTAGAAACCACGCGGCAGGCTGTTTAACAAAAGCACTCACAATTAAATGTATCTCGGTCAGACTGGATGAGTGTGGAGCTGAGTGCGTTTTTGCACTGATTGGCTGAACAACTGCAGTCAGATCCCATTAGGGTCCGACTCAATTACAGATGCGATTTGCTCCAGGAACAAAAACTGTGATAGAAATGTGCTGCTTAGGAGATCTGCGAGTACTACAAGACTGAATTTGGTCTCTTGTTAGCCACTTGTAATTACAGTCTGATTAGCAAAGCAATAATTTCTTTCAGTAACACTACTCTTATTTTTAAGCAGACCAGTGCTGCAAATCATTGTCATTATTGACATTGTCATTATTTTTTCATTGTTAACAGCAGCAATATTTCCTACCCCTCAGTGGCTTATGGGAGGCCAGGAGATACATCACAGCATCTACTTCTGTTTGTGGCTGCTCTAAGTATGCGATCCATTACAGGTGCATTACAAAATAAAATAGCATATACAAAATATTCAATTTCCATTAGGTGATGCTGGATCATAAGTGTGACTGCTTTTCAAACACATGGTCTAATCTACTATGAGGATTTTGTGTGTGTGTGTGTGTGTGTGTGTGTGCGTGCAAGCATGTGTAATCAGCAGAAAGAGCTGGACCCTTTGTTGTAATCGGTTATGACTGTTAGAAAAGGGTAAGTGACAAACACCCAGGCAGGGGTATTTTTAGCTGCTCCAAACCACAACCCAGCAGAGATGGGGAGGGGACTTAAACATGCCCTGTGGTCTCCACTGGCTACATCTGATTACATTATGTAAAACAGCACATCCTGAGTTCAAAGAGCAAAGGAACAGAGTGAGAGAAACTAATGGTTCACTGTAACCAAGACCTTAATGTTAACATGTAAACACAAACTCACCTTCTGGAGACTAGTGGGATTCAGCTGGGTTTTGTCTATGATCTTCACTGCCACCTAGAGAGAGAAGAGACAGGACGACAGACAGAGAAGGAAAGGGATGGGAGTGGAGAAATAAAAAGGTGTCAAAACTAATTCTGGTGTTGTATTCGTGTTTTGGTTGTGCAGCGAAAGCCTGTGTCAAAATGAACTATCCTCATTATTTCGCTGTTCTGCTGTGGAGCGACTTTGTCAAAACATGTCACAGTTGAATCAGCGCTGTTGTCTGAACACACACCTCAAAGCTCCTCTTTCGGTGATTTGTGCAGGGATGAAGCTTTTAATCAGACACAGACTAAAAAAAAAAATAACGGACAGATAAATATGCATCTTCGCATAATGAGGGATATACAGTAAGTACATGCAGCCTCAGAGAGAAAAAGAGGAAGAGCGACTAAAGTAAACTGCCCAGTGTTGCAGCCAGTGTATGCATGACTTGCTGCAGGCTGGCAGAACTCTCTGGACATCAGTCTGATCCATCCACCAATAATCAGCCCAAAGTGCACAGTAAAACAGACCTGCGCCCCTCAGTTTCTGAGAGATCAGCAGCTTTCACAAAGCCATACTGCAGACTCACAGGAAGCCCACACGTTATGCTAACAAGTGACAGACAAGCAATTATTTGATAGAACGTAATCACTGAGAGAGATAACACATCTGGCCTTTTGTAGTCGCACAACAGTATTTAACAACAATAATAATTGTATACAGTTTAAATCAGACTTGTGAATCAAGTCTGTTTTTGTTTGACAAGTTTGTGGTCTAACCACAGACAAACACCCACAGGACATTTCAACCACACTGCGGCGGTTGGATCACAGCACTTAATCACATTTTAGTACTATATTCGATTTTGGTTCTGCTAATGTTTATCATGTGAATTGGGACATGGCATTAGTCTAGCTGTTATTACAGATGACTGTTCACAGCTTCTAAATTGAAAATTAAAAAAATAATAATTGTCAGGCTTTTTCTGGGCCGTGTTAGGAACCACTACACAACAGATTTTCTTTTTCTCTTTTGTTCAGTTGCACTTAATGTTGCAGTTGCTGTGGGGGGGTTGTCAAGACCACACTCAGCAGCAACCCTGACCTCAAACCTCTGTGGAGAAGAGGAAAAAGAGAGAGAAACTGCCTTTAGAGATGAAAGACAGAATGAAAGTATTAGTTACAATTTATTATAACAGCATTACCGGTCTGGGACCCTAATAAGCTTACTGCGTAGGGTGCATACTCTGGCTATAGTCCTCAGAACCGCAGCCTCAGAGAAACCCAGAAAGCAACTGCTGAGTCATGGTGGAAAGATTGCAGGTTATTCATCTCAAACACAGTTTGCCTAAGACCTACCACTTGCTGGGACATTTAATTTCACCCCTTAATAACACATGTAGTGGCTGTGAAGCAGGGAGACACCAAACCAGAGTGTGAGACAGCAGACAGGCTTGCGGTGTATAGACACACAGCGTGCATGTGATGTCTTTTTGCAGCCTGTCATTGGTGGGCAGGTGCAAAGACCAACATCGGCCCTCTGTGTGTAGGTGTCTGTGCTCATGTGTCGCTCTATGGTTCCAACTTCCACTGATCCCTTTGAGTCAAATATATTCATGACATATCCTCTATGACGCACAGTACCAACATTTCCCTTTTTGTTCTCAGACTGAGATCTGACAAACGCGGGGATGGCATAACATCATATGCGAGTGTTACCATGCATGTGTTTTTGTGAGTCTCTCTAATGGATTGCAGGGTGAATAATTCAGTCCCGCAGTGACAGAAGGGCAACGTGCATCACTGTTAATTATTCAGCGCGGTCGTAACACACGGGCCATATGCTCGTCACTGCATGCAGGTCTTGCAATTGTGCACACACACAAAACACATACTGTATATGTAAATATTCAGAAAGAAAACATGGAGGGGAAATTCAGTCATAGCAGCACGCTAATGCTGAAGTGCTTCATGTGTTCCTCTACACTTATTTCCCTCTGAACCGTTTTTCGCCTGCCACAGGGTCATGTTTCTGCACTAAAGGGAACTATTTCAGATTACAAGATCATAGAAAAGGGAGGTAACACTGTTGTTAGGATGGTAGCACGGATGGGTTACAATTTCCAAATTCTTCTCAAAACATTAGTAAGAAAATATAATGTCAATTATTAGAGTATATGCATGGAAGAGTAGCCTTCAAATCTTTTTAAGTTTGTGTGTGTCCAGACACAGGACAGTCCATCACCTCCAATCACATGCTGCTCTCTCTCATCTCCTTTTGGCTCTACAGAGCTTCACCCGACGTTTAGCAAAATCATTATTTGTTCTCAGATTGAGCAAATCTTTGCTGCTTGGAAACTTGGTGGGTTCAATGTTAGATAATGAAATCGTTTCAGTGAGTTATGGTTATTTCCACCTGCTCCTCACTCTTCTCCATGTCTTTGCATTCTGATGAGCCAGCAAAGACACTCAGGCACACAGAGCAGAGCTCCTGACCTTCTCTGCCAACACTGGGTAGCATAGCCAGTAACGCTGTTTACCATTAGCAATATGGATCAAACTGTTACCAGTTTCACCACAGAGAATACTTATTCCCAGAATACGCTGACTTGATCAGGTACATGATGTAATTCTGAAAACTAAAGGATACGAGTGGCTAATACATACACACGAGAGAGCACCTGAGGTGGATCAGGCCTGTCAGTGCTGCTGAGTGAAAGACAGCAAACAGACTGTAGGTCATTGTTTTCTCCACGGGGAGACAGGAGCTTTAATTACAGACACACAACAACAGGACGTCCACCACTCTGACAGGTCAGACCCAGTGCGTGATCAAGAGACAAACAGAGAGCTTGACCTGACCTGACTGAGAGAAACAACAGTGTCAAGTACAATACAAACACATCAGGAGAATATTTTCCTGACAACCAATGTCGCATACACAAACTACCTGTTCTACTAGAATAGTCTTACAGTAAATTACATAAATGAATCATGTACTGTTTCATAACTTCCATTAATCTGTTACACCGGTTTATCTGGTGGATGAAAAAAAATAGAGATGACTAAGAGTACACTTGGAATCACTCTGAACTACTTTAGTCTTTAGTGGGATCTCTATAGGGGCCAAAATTATTATATTACTTACTTATTGTAAGTAATCAGTTAGTTAATTGACAGAATCAAAAATTTGGCAGCCCACATAGTCAAAATGTGCCTGTAAAAGCATGATACAGGAGAAATACACAGAAATACCTGACTAATCCCATGTTAATGAAAACTTGTCTCACCTCTCGTCCAGTCAGGACGTGTCGTGCAAGCTTCACCTTGGCAAAATTCCCCTTCCCGATGGTCTTGAGGAGGCGGTAATTGCCTATATGTGGATGCTCCTCGGTGGAGGTGAAAGAGTTGCGACATCTCGGCAGACTGTGGCGACTTGCGGACTTTGTGGGGGGGGCTGGGGGCTCAACAAAGCCATCCACCGATGAGTGCTGCAGAAAAGCCAAACAAGAGAATATCAGCAACATCCTCATTCTCTGACTGGAGCTTTGATTTATGATATACACCAAGGCTACAACTCCCAGAACCTCAACAATGACTCTTCACTGCACATGTACAAACAAAGCAGCAGAGTGCTGCAGTGGAGACTGGTGTGTGCCAGAACTGTGATTTCTGTTTGCTTTGCAAACAGAAATGAGCCCAGTCACTCAGACACAAGGGAGGAGATCTGTGTTTCTACACAAGCACATGCATCTGATTTTATGTTACGGTGTTTACAGATAGCTACACACAAGTAGCATACCAGCAACTGAGTCCACTATGTGTGAGACTCAGGTTCCCCACTCTGCCTTTGTGACAACTCACCCTTCTAACCTAAAGACCTTAACAGCCACAAGAGAAGATTTGATGACTTTGCAGATCGGCGCACGCTTGCTGCAAAGTGAGCAGTGCAAAGTCAAGAGTTGTGTCAATGTTACTGGCTCCACACGTAACAATAAGCGTCTCAATGATAAGGCATGTGAAGGTGAATTAGGAACAGCTTGCCGTAAATACAGCATTGGCACAGGCTACGTGCAGTCCTTGCTGTCTGTTTCCTCTCATCTGCAACAGCTGCTTTTGTCAGTCCAGGTCAGAGATCCCATGATCCTCTGCTCCTGAACTGCTGACCACACCCCAGTCTGAGAATAAAGCCTTGGTCTGGTTACCCAGGCTCCCTGCTCCTGTTTCACCTGGGAAACGTTACACCCTGCAGGGTGCACATCATCACCTCAGTCAGCCCACAGCCTAACAGAGGGAGAGCTACACTGCAGGATTCAAAGGCTCCCTGGTGTCACCGTGTGTGCATCTTGATTAGATCCCAGTTAATGTCAATGTCCTCGACTCTGATGCACCAAAACCCACTTCCACAGATCTCCATAACAGAGCAATCTGTGTCTTTCCTACATTTACAGCTTGCAAACACCCACATTAAAATGACTTTGTTCTTCACATTTACTTTAGAACACCTCGCATATGGGCCGTTCATCCCTCAGCTGTGTAGCTGACAACATACACGTAGCCTCTTGAATTAACTTGATTGTCAAAATTAGCTGTGGAGCATCAGGACAAACAGGTTCTGGACAACTAGCGCTCAATTATTACACAAAGTTGGATTCACCTGTGCACCCATTAGCTCCCCACCTTTAATGCTGTGTCATCAGGGAGGCTAGACATTTAAAAAAAAAAAAGGACACACCTATGCAAAACACACACATACACACAAAATGACATAAAAAATAAGAAATTCAGGAGAGAGCTTCTATTTTTCCTGCACTAAAAACCACTTGTACCTCTGAGTAATAAGATGTTATGCAATGCAGCTGAGCTGCTAGTGGGCCCTGGGGCTGCATAGAAGAGTCGAAACGAGGCAGGCGAGGCTGGTTGTCAGCACTGCTCAGGCACCGCTTTAAAAAGCCGCCAAGCAGTCTAGGTCTGTGTCTGGGAGTCCTGGAGCACCAATAGACTGTAATATTAACAGTACCCTACGCTGCTGGAGTACTGAACACAGTGAACTGGTGCCACCACCTAAACTTAATTTTAAGTTATACAACTTGGATCACACGCTTGTTTCCTAATATGAATTTTGCCATATGAATATTGGGAATGCAATGTGAACTGCACGGCAAAGAGTAAAGCACTGCTTTTTAAATCTGGGACTTAAAACTCCTGCTTGCAGCTATTTTTCCACTGCTTGTTCGTGTAACACAACATTGACACAAGGAGGCTTTATTCTGTGCCTCGTCTCGTTTCCAGGAAGAAAAAAAAAATTGATGAACCTAGATATGTCAGACTGTGTCAGCCTTCACACAGCAGAGGGTTTTATCTATATTGTTATGATTATTATGCTGTGGCGCGTGCGCGCGAGTGGTCGTTCATAAACATTCCTTCACGCACCGGATGAGGAACCTCCCGCGGTTTCGGCCATTTTTTTTTTTATCCTTTCTTGCTAACTGAACGTGTCTGTGTGCCGCTCCAGCTCATCAGCAGACTGCTGAATAACACCTCGCTCCCTCCTTTTCCTTTGCGTGCAGTTACAACAGAGCCCTATAGGTGATGGATGTCACATTGCGATGCTACAAAGCGGTGCCACAGAAAAGTAGGGCAGCGTCCTCCCCCACCCTCCCTAATTATTGACGCTGTGGTCTACAAAACACCCTCAGTTGTACGAGTGGAGCAGCAGCGTTTGTCCTCGCAGGCCACACACACACACACACACACACACACACACACAGTCTCGTCCCTCGGCGTGTTTCCATTAAAGCAGCGCGCTGACGCAGTGCGTTGTTAAGGCTATAGCCTCACTGTGCACGCGGAACTGGGAAGGACGCAAACAACAACTGCGCCTTCATTCTGCTTTCTTCGAGCCCCCCTCGTGCTTTTATTGTGATTCCCGTCTGCCTGAGGACAAACATGGGAACGACCACAGCTCTCACTGGGCGAGTTTCTCGCTAACATTGTAGCCCCCCTCCCTCCGCCTCCCTCAAAATAAACTGCTACCATAAACCTGCGCTGACCAGTGCGCCATTACAGCTTCTCTGCGTTTATCCCGCTCGGTGTCACACCGGCGTCTCCGGGTAACAACACTTACGTTCTCGGTGTCTCGCTCGTTCACCGTGGGCAATGGCGTTCTGGTCGACATCTTGTGCGCCTCGCAGGCCGCTCGGCGATGCGGCGGGCTGGGCAGAGCGGAGCGGACACGTCCCTCTCTACATCCCCTGGAAAGACCGCAAACGGCGGCGTCTTTTACCGCGGCATAGCGCTCGCGAGGCCCGGCGAACGCGCCAGATAGTCTCCCTCAAGAGCTTTGTGCACTTCCTCTCAGGTTAGGCCAGCGGCAGACAGCGGGAGGAGGAGAGAGACTGAGAGAGAGAGAGGGATAGAGGGAGAGAGAGAGGAGGAGGGGGAGGAGGAGGAGGGAGGCCAGGAAGATGCGTCGGTAGCGGACGGGGCTGCGCAGTGCATCTCAAACCTCCCACCAGGAAGGATGGAGGGATCTCTCTCTCTCTCTCTCTCTCTCTCTCTCTCTCTCTCTCTCTCTCGCTCCCTTTGTCTCATCTTTAACTCATCATTCATGTCAATACACAACAGTGGAAAACAACACAGTTGAACAGTGTTCATCAGATTTAGTCCTAACTGAAGTGCAGGGAGTGTACAACCAACCTAACCGGTCCATGTTGTCCCCTGTATGTTTAGACACAGGCGTTTCACACTGCTGCCTTTAACGGCTGTGTTGAGGTGATTTAAAATCAATGAGTTTATGCTGGAATTAAAAAAATAAATAAAATGAAATGAACGACTTATTTCTTTTGTTTATATGATTGATATATTTGTTTGATCGACTCACAATTAAGATGAATGGAAATGTGGTCTTAGATCTCATTCCCTATTAGTCCATGTGGTGTAGGGAATGAGACAGTGAGGTCAACGTTGTCCAGGGCCCTGGTCCAGTGATGAGGCCCGTGTCCCACTGTAAACTGGAGAGACTTTGCCATCTGTCGGACCAGTGCAGCATTACACCTCACCCGCTGTTTCCACTTAATGACTGATCACCCAACAGCCTCATTAACCGACCGAGCAGGAAGCAGAAAATGAACAACTATACTTTAATGTGAGGAATGATTATGTTTCTCATCTAGGGACCATTGCTTCGGTTTTGTTTATTTTTTGTTTTTTTGGGGGGGGGGGGGGGGTGATGATAGTGGGCGGTGATGATGATAGTGTGACGTGTGCACGCAAAGTGCGTGTGCGTGCACGGTTTGTCCTCTAGATGTCAGGCTGCACCTGCAGTCTGTTGCTCATTGGCAGCGTTAGACCTGTGGGGCCCAAACAAATAAAGTCACCCCCCCCCTTCCCTCTTAATGAATCACCGTCAGCATTTGTCCTCATTTGTCTCGTGCACATCATGACTGTAGTCACATGTCACAGTCTCTTGTATGAAACGACTGATGGTTTGTCCTCACACAGCAGAGAGGCCGGAGCCACAATAATGGACACAGCATGACATAACATGTCACAATACCTGATGGATATAGGACCTGAAAGCCACAGAGAACATTAGGTCTCTTTTTGTGGGTTTGAGGAATTTGTCATTTTTTTTTAATCATCAGCCTCAAATTTAGTTCCACAACACTGGCTCCCAAAGACCTCCCTCTTCCCATCAGCAGTCACGTCAGGGTGCTCAGATACATTTCGTTGAAAAAAAATAATGTTTTGTCTCCATAATGTTTTTCGGGGGAGATACCAGAACAATATGCAAAGAGATAAGATGGTTTTGAAAAATAAAAGGGGTCCAACACGAAATCTTGGCATGAAAATGGGCATTTTTGGAATTCTGCATCTGATCCCAGCGTGGATCTGATCCCAGCATAGCAGGTCTTAGTCTCTCTGAGCCTTAACAACTGGGACCTGCTATATTATCCCAGCAACATCCTTTTAGGACTAGAAGTGAGATATTTGCCTGTTGTTTGCTGGCATCTAAATGGGACCTGATCACATTGACCTATTTTTTTTGTATATGAGAACATTCAATAATTACAAAATAGAAATAAATGAATTAGATTGTGTTCACCAGAAAAATTGACCTCTTCACGATCAGTGGGACTCTTTTTCCTTCTGGTCTTTTGAGCTGAGGCCTGCAGTACTGTCACTCTTCAGTGCTCCACAGACCATGCTGCGTTCCTGTCTGGGATTTGCATTTTGTACCTGAGTTGCACTGCTGTGGAATGTAATGGGCACTGACACTGGTTTAATAAGTGCATGTACACCCCAGGCCAAATGCAATTACATGCTCTCACAAGCAAACCATCAAAAAAGAGGCAGCTGTTAACAGCCACTCATCGGGGATGGTCATGCAGTTAAGTGTATTTGCAGGACAGGGGGTGAGAGGAAAGAGTAGAAAGACAGAGAAAAATGGGGGGGAGAGGCTAAACTCATTACGACACAGATAGCGGAGTAGCATCTGTCAGCATTGGCCCTTTACCACAGCTCCTTTCTCCTGACTCAGTTTCGCCAGTGAAAGTCAAACCATTGCTTTCCAGTCAGTATTTTGCACACATCACATCCTGCAGAAGTGTGGGAAATACCACAAACTGCCTCTCAGGGAAGGAAGATGTTTCGTAGATCTTTGCACAATTGCATTAGCCCTGTTTTGGACCTCTCATGAAAGCTCATACAACTGCAGTCAAGTTATCAACCTATGAAACCCTAAACAATAAAATACCCTGTAATGTATGAATGAAATAATAATAATCCTCGGCAAAATATTTTATTATTCGTATAACTATTAATTTTTCTTTTGTCTTAAAAGATTTAGATCAAGGATTTGACATTGCACCTTTTATTTGTCAGAATGGATGCAGCGGGACCTAAAGTGACTAAATGACCTGCTATGCTGTCTCACCTGAGTTAGAGTTTTGGCATCTATGTATGTTATGCTTGAGATGGTTATTGTAGCGTCACACTTCCAGCCTCAAACAGAGATGAAGAGAGGGATCTAACGGCCTGGAAACCTCACATCTTCCCAGCAAACCACCAGAATCTTTTAATCCTTAACCCCAAACTAATCAGACTTCACACAGCCCCCTCTGAAGCCACCGAAGGCTTCACACAACTTCTTTTATTTACATATGAAGTGGTCACCACCCTCCAAGACCTTTAATGTGTAAAATTGGTGGAGTTCCCCTTTAAACATGTGTTATTTCCGGCTATCTCTGTTTGGATTACCAAAGGAAATGGAGAAACAGCTGGGGAAACAGGTTGAAAAATTCTCTGTGGTGCAGAGGGATCTTTTTTTTTTTCATCTGCACAGTTTGAAATTTTTGTAGCCTCTGTAAATATCCTCTGAACTGCCATACGTCTGTTTTTTAGATGCTTACCTCTTTGACTCAAATGTGACGGTGACACATGAGAAACTCATATCCCACTTATTTCCAAGAGCACTCTGAGGGAAGCGTGTGTCGACACGTCCACGTCCAGCTTGGATAAACACAGTCTCAAGTTTATGCTGTGCCAGCACAATGCTGAAGTCAATTTCAGCTAAACCTGCAGAAAATATTACAAATGAGAACGAAAGTCATCATCGGCAGACATTCCTGCTAAGTGCACACCTTACAAGGCAGAGCTTGCATTTCGCTGTCTGCTCTGACAAGTCAATAAAAGCCACTGGTATGCTGAACATTTTTGGAGGGCAAGATAGATATGAGTCTGTGGTGGAATTTGATCAGGCAGAGAGCCAGCCTTCTGTTCATTACAGAGTTTTCCAGCAGTAACACACCCTCCCGGTGAGCACACTTCAACCTGAGGAAAAGTATTACTGGCTGGCACGTCAAGAGCCTGCGCCCACCCTTGGCCTCCCTCACCTGCCTGTCTTCATCCCTGTCACACATGCACGCCCACACACGCTACATACAGTACTCACACACCATGTAACTCGCTTTCCCTCTCTCTCTCTCCTGATTTTTCCCAAGTTGCACTGGGAGGGATGGCAGGGAAGTGGAAAATATGAAAAGGCTTTGAAAATCCAGGGCAGATGTGAGCCGACGGGGTGGGAGAGATGGACGTGGACCGGGAGCAATGGGTGTAAGTGAGAATCGCAAGATTTCGTTTTCTGACACTGTTGAGAGGTGTGAGTCGGGGAATGTTTATGCTAAAAATACTTTTATTTTGGAAGATAGCCATTTTATTTGTCTGACTGTCCGAAGCCTTGTCTTCACTTCAGAGATCATTTTCACACAGGATGAACTGTGGATTTGAATTTTCGTCCCCCGTCACGTTTTATACGTTGAAAGAATGTTCTTTGTCCAATACAAGCAAGAGGAAAGAAAGTAAACAGTGCGTTCGTTTAAGTTGTTTTATGACAACCTTGAAAAACTGTGAAAGTATCCTTGGACTGCAGTTGAAGTTGTTGGGTAGCATGTGTGTAAGAAAAACTCTCTCCAGTAATAACCTTCCTCTTAGGACGATATCTCTTGAACTATTTCACGCAAATATAATATAAAAAATAATAATAGTTATAAAATAAAAATAAGAAATAAATCAAATCTTGTGGAATAGTGATGCAAAAACAAAACAAACACACAACACGTACGTACGTCCACATATGTATCATTATGTAGCACACATTGCAGAAACTTCACATTGACAAAATTCCTGAAAACACATGAAGCAAGACATTTTGTGCAGCTTGTTTTTAGCCTTTACCTTCAGTGCTCTTTTTTTTTTTTTTTTTTTTTGCAACCACAAACTTAGATATGTGTTTCCCTGCTGGTATGTGTGCATAGTGCTATAGATCAAGCCTTGTCTGAATAAAGCAGCACTTCACAGACCAAGCTGTGGCCAAACATGATGCTCTCCAGGTTCAAGGTATTTGCTCCTGTGACCCAGCAGTGAATGATAGATGCTACTGTATAGCAGAAATATAAACCGTTCCCTGATATGGACTGGTGTCATAAAAGGCCCTTACTGTTACTGTACCGGGGGATAAACATCAACCTTGTATATCATGTTTTCCCTTGTAATTATGTCATAATTCAAAGGCTTCCCCGGCGAGCTAAAAGCAGCCAGGTACGTCATCGTATAACAAACTCCTCTCTGAGGAACGGGCCTATTAATTGTTAGGATATAATTACATTCACAACACCCCGAGGACCCGTTTCATTCACTCATCTCAGAGTTACTGCTCCAAACTATAATTAGAGATCGTAATCACACAGGTATGGACCTCCAGGATTTATTTTTCAGCCTGACTGAAGGCTGATTGAAATGACATCTGTGGTTGGGCACCAGGTAGGGAGTGTTTACAACCTGGCCCATGTTCAACAGCCACATGCAGTGGCACCAGGCAGCACTGCATACCAGCAGAGTTCACCATTTACATACACAAACATGCACACATAGATGAGTGGCTCGGCCTGGTGGTTCTGAGCGGTATGCATGCACGCATGTGTGTGTGCGACCCCTGTGAATGCCCTGGTGTGGTTATACCACTCTCATGTGGCACTTTTTGCCAGTGTTAACAAGTGACCTCATCCCACTGTGTCTTTCCGACCTCAAATGCCATCCAATAAACGACTCATTTCTCACCTCCTCATGCACTCGCTCTCTGGCCATTAAAACACCTCTTACCTCGCTCCCGGACTCCCGCTCCAAAGAGCTCAAGACCCGGCCGGGGACAACAAACATTAACAGCACACCATGGAGTGATTGTGAGTTATTTCCCTGTGGATTTATATCACCTGAGTTTTAACAGCAGTGATTTTGCTGACACTTTGAGTTGAATCCCGTATAATACCGAAGCCAGTGGACGTCTAGGTTGATGGAGTCGTGCTGCACTTTAAACGCTGCTTCACCATCTAACTTTTTTTTTTTTTTAATATTGCTGAAACACAATTAAAGGTAAATGATTCTGACTGTTTGGTGTTAATGTTGGAAAGTCAAGCGAGAAACATTTCCCTTCCCAGAACCCCCAGTGTCCTCAGA
Organism: Trinectes maculatus; assembly: GCA_016785345.1. Lineage (NCBI taxonomy): Eukaryota > Metazoa > Chordata > Actinopteri > Pleuronectiformes > Achiridae > Trinectes > Trinectes maculatus. The sequence goes on from JAFBJQ010002954.1 coordinate 375,447, forward strand.
GACTCCAGCTTCACCATATACTGTAAGTGTTACAAAACAAGGCCTAACTTGAGACTTTGTATTGACTTACAACATGACACAGAAAATCTGAGTTCTGAGTTCAGCCTGATACATAAAGGAATTTCACAATGTTTTATAAGGAGAAGAAAACTCCACTGGGCACCTTTAAGCATGTCACTTGTAAGTAACCTATAAGTAAGTACAGGGGATCCTCGTGTTACGACGGTCGCGAGTTACGTTGTTTTCGTGGTTACGACACATCTCCCGTGAACTTCCTTGTTTCGGCTTAAGCGGTTTGCCCCGTAAATATGTACAGACTTCGCACGGGAACTAGTAGGTGAACGCTCTCTCTGTCTCTCAGCGCGCCTGCCGGCTCTCCAGCACCTCCACAGCACAGCTAGGCTACTCTGCCTTGTGTTTACTTATGTGAAATGGACGGCTGGCGGGTAGGGAGGGTCTACACCGTTGATATCAGAAATCTAAAGGAAATGTTCATTACACTCGCGATATCAACCCCTACAGTGACAAAAGGCAATTCACGATAGTAAATTATTGTAGGGTAGTGTTATAGCGACATCTAGTGGCACAATGTATGCACAATGGCACAATGAATGTATGTTCCGACTAACGTCAAAATTCGGTTACGACACATTCTCAGGAACGGATCTCCGTCGTAACACGAGGACCCCCTGTACTTATATTATTAGTAATAATATGATTTATTATTTTAAATTTCTAATTAAATTACCACCAGGCTAAGTAGACATATCTAACTCAAAGAATTCCATGCAGAAGTTCAGTGGCCCCCCAGCCTATCGTCTATACTGATTCATGATGTTACATGCCTTGATATTAATGCATCCAATTCCTTTTCAGTCAGTTTGGATGGAGGACTTTTTAGTGGAACGATCTTCCAAAATCTGACCTTACACAAGTTCAAATTATAAAAACAGTAAAAAATGAGCAGTTATTGCATCACTGGGATACTGTAGTAAGGAGATGACAGATGTTGAAAAACGTCCAGCTAACTGAACTTGCAGATTTATTTTTCTTCACTATGATCTTCTGCCGACTTGGACGTTCGCGCTGATCTGTCCAGTAAACCCAACGGTAATTAATGAAACGTCTGCATGCCCCCTTACCCTGAAATTTCGACCGTGAACAAGGAGCTGTTAAGTGTCGCTCCTCGTAAGAGGTTCGGTTGAGTCACAGAAAAAGTGGGTGAGCAATGTTTTCTCCCGGGGGGTTGAATCATGCACATGCAGCAAAAACACAGCTCCAGTAAGCAGGGAGCCGAAGATGGGGCCAGGGGAACAATGACACATCATGTATCATCTTACACATCCCAGCGCTGCTCTGACTAAAACTCGAGACTGCAGAAAGATTGAGTAACAACTTACCATAAAACCACTCCCAACCAATTTCAGGACAAAATTTGTTGTGTGTGTGTGTGTGTGTGTGTGCAGGCTTCACATTCGTCCCTAAGCACAAATTGACGCAACATTCTATATTACTATATCCCCCCCGGAGTTGTTAAAAAAGATAGATACAGCATGATGCCCAGAGCATCGTGTTCACAAAATGTATCATCGTCATATTGGGATTAAATCATCCTCACGTTCTCCCAAAAGCATGAGAAGAGCAGTGGAGCATTTCGCACAGCCCGTGCATTTTCCATTACAGCGTATGTGAAGTCACAGCTTGTTCTCTTTTTTGTACACAGGCTCAGAGCAGAGCAACATTTCTTACAATTAGTCTTAACACAATTATTCTGCTGTGTTGGTTATTAAAAAACACACACACACACACAATAAGACTTCGCCCCGTTTATCCAACATATTTTATTCAACACTATTATGTCTGCTCTTCTGAGTACAATCAATAGAAGATACATATGACAAAATATATATTTTAAATAGAAGAGTAAAAAACATTAAGGCATTTCATTGATTAACAGTCTTGAGAGCATGACTGGTTAGTGTTAGATATTTTTTTTGTGTGTGTTTATACTCTAAGGCGCTACTGCATGATCACCGCTGAAACCACATGAAACCACATTAAAAGAGATGGAGAACTTTCTACACTTTCAGAGTGGTGACAACATGTTGGCTTCCCCGCGTGGTTTTCAGTGCAGCGTGTCTACAGTGTACAGTGTTTCAGCAATAAGCCAGAAGCAGACACGTGGAGTCACGAAAGGCAAAGCAGGTAGTGAACGACTGCTCCTCTTCCAAAGAGTGCAGTAACACTTTCATAATTCCCTGTTTCACACATGAATCAGATACATGGCAAAGCACTGGACATTTATCACGCAAGCCTGTGTGGTGCCAGTGTGACTGCTTGACTGGCACCGACATTAGAAAACCCAGCTGTGCCTCTGGAGGATCGCTAAGGTACCAGCGGGAGGTCGATTGGCCAAGGTGTGTCATTTCCTGTGCGTGTTCTCAAGTTCATGCTTTACACTTTTCACCTGCTCTTCTGCAAAAAAAAAAACAACACACACAGCCCGACGCACATGCACACGTTCACTTGCACACATACACACACACAGATTGTTTACCCGGGTTTGTACATGACTTAGACCCTGTTGGTGAAGTCTGTGATGCAAACGTCATGCAAAGTTTATCACTCTCTGAACGCACAAGCACATTCCCTCCCTTTAAACGTCCGATCGGTTCTGTGACTCCTCTGGGACTTATTACTATTCATGATTACAACTATACAGAAGCTTGCATGAAGAGCGCGGTGCAGCGGTACTAACCCCTACGACATTTATCGACAAACGCTGTGATTCAGAAATGACCTTTGTGTCAAAAGAAGAGTATTTGTCATGTACATTTATCAAAGGAAATATGATGTTTCTATTTTTCTTACAACAGAGTGCCTCACTGGTGCAGGAACGGGTTACTGTAAGCGGTTGTGGTCAGGATAAATTGATAAATGTAGGTACAGTTGCATCATAAAATCATCGCAGGTACGGACACGTGTCCACTAGGCCTCTTTTCCTGATCGCCAGTGTTCTGGTCCCTTGTTTGACCTTTCATCTGTCAACTTTAGAGGTTGTGAATGTGTTTTAAGTTGTTGAAACACAATGTCTGAATGCTCAGAAGTAAAACCACCAAGTTGCGATGCTTCCCAGCACCTTGAGAGAAAAAGATGCCCAGTGGTCACGGCGACTTGAATTGCCGTGATGCTGTATGAGCCTGGGATGTTATATGTCGTATGCATGTATTTTATGAAAAGGTACTGTATTTAATGCTGCTATAGGCATCTGCTGTGCTACGCTGATATGTTTTGCTGAACCGGACTGTGGGGGCGTTGCAGTGCTCAGAAAGCGTAGGGCCCGACTATGACTGTGAGCCGGAGCAGTGAGCTGGACCGGTAGTTCATGGTCAGGTGGTGAGTGATCATCTCCAGGTCCACGACATACTCCCTTGGGCCCGACAGTGGCTTGGTTAGGACCAGCATAGCACTCACATTACTGGAACGCTGCAGAAAACATGATTAGTTAGTGTTTAAGCATGTGGAATTATTATTGTAATATTATTATATTATTATTATTTTCTTTTTATATTAAATAATTGATAGGATATAGTAAATTCTATTAGATTTTGCTACGCTAGACTAAAATATTTCCTTGTAGCCTGGCATTCATTATCCCTAGAGAATAAATCCATCCCTGGCTTTCCATAACACTATAAGGCTATGCTATTTTGGAATAAGGGGAACACTGCGTAACTGTAACTACTGTGTTACAGGTGCCACATGGTGATAACTGGGTAATTGTACCTGGCGGAGTCAGGATGATAATAACAGTGTGAAAATGTCAGCGATTAAATGGATTTAGTTTAAAACGACAGATTTCGTGTGCAGTTTTGCGTTTAATTGGCAGACGATCATCTTTTAAAGCCTCCCCCACACTTCCACAATAGGATTCCCATCAGCTCTCACCCGCAGGAAAAACTCTCCTCCTTCATTCCCAGCTTTGATCCTGAAGGTGTTGTGTGTGTTGGCGTAGATGTTGGTGGCCTGAATCTGGAAGATGTCAGCTGGCACAGTCCGGTCCGCCTGGATGCTCATGTATTTGTAGACAATTGACGGTGGGAGACCCTGGCACTCGGGCTGGGAGCGGCAGATACAGCGACTGCAAACGCACAACAATCGTGAAACATCTCTGAGAACCTGGCCACGGTGATTATAGAAACATAAGAGCTGGATAATGTTTACTGACTTCTCGGAGGTTTTGGCATAAGGCGTCTCACAGGGGTTTCTGGGATAGCAGCGGAAGCCTCCATAATAGTTCCAGCACGTTTCATCATCCTGGCAGTTGTGGGTCCCTGTCTCACATTCGTTTATGTCTGGTGATTGGCAGAGTGTCAGAGAGAGAAAAAAAAAATAAGCACACTGACAAGTCAAAAATAGCTGAAGGACAGTGGTAGTATCCTCTACTTCCAAAATACACACAAACTCTACACACTTCAAAGGTCGGGGTATATACAGTTCGGGGGTGGTGTTTTAAGGTTGTAGCTGCATTTCCTGTGACGGTACAAGGAAACACAAGAGGGAAGCCCCTGTTTGGACCATCAACACCGGCACAACTGCAGCTCTTTCCCTGCAGAACCATGAAAATAGCCAGATCAAACATCCCTTAAACCGCAGGGCTATTTCTGGCACAGCAACCTGGATTCATCACCAGAAGGTCCCCCTGACACAACAGGCCGGATTCATGGCTCCCTCTATAAAGCCTGCACCTGACCGAGGGGGGAAAGGAAAAAATAACAGCTCACCCTTTGAGAGAAAAAAAAAAATCCACTTCAAGAAACCGACATCATGCTTATAAATTCACAGAGGTGGCTTAGCAGGGCAACACAAAGTTGCCGTGTTTGTGTTGCCTAACCTCTGCATTCTTTCCATGACAGTGCTGGCTGAGAGCGGGTCTCATTCCTGCTTGAGAGCTAGAACAGTGGACGATAGAAGGAATGATCAGGTTTCCCTTAACAATTATCTTCAAAGAGCGCAGGAAGAGTGGGAAGGGAGGGAGAGCAGGGAACTCGCTTGGGAAGGTTTTTTTTTTCGTGTTGTGTGTGAAACCAGATGGGAGGGAAAGGTAGATAAATAAATAAAAAACGGGAGAAGGGATTAAAAAAAGATTGATCGAAGGAAAAGGGAGAGGGGAAGAAAAAGGAGGACTGCGGTACCTTGACACAACCTGTTTCCCTGGAGCTGATATCCCTCCGGACACTCACAGGAGTAACTTCCTGGGCTGTTGATACACTGGTACTGACACATGTAACTGGAGAAGCTGCATTCGTCGATATCTGCACACAAACAGTAAAAAAACGCGGTGCACGTTTAAACGACGGATGGGAATGTGATGTTTTCAAACGCGAACCTGGGTGTGTGCGACTGCGCTTTCCACCTTGGCAGGAGACCATGTCTTGTGCCAGCTCGTAGCCCTGGTCACACTGGCAGAGGAAGGAGCCTATCAGGTTGTAGCAGTGGTGCTGACAGGGACTCTGCACATCACACTCGTTCACGTCTGGAACAAAAGCAGAGGCGTTTTTTGACATGCATGGCCGTGGTAAGTGAAAAAAACACACAGTGCAAATACAGTAGAAACAGTAAAACTGTGCACAAGGTTAAACATAGGTGGGAACCACTGATGGGCTTTCAGGTTCCAGTGATAAAGAGCTCTCTGAGTGTAGCGTGAGTGGTTTCACCATTCCAATTATGAAATATGAATAAAGGCAATTCTGACTAATATTATTATTATTATTATTTGTGTTATTATTAGGCATGTTGCGTTTTGCATACAAGCAGCAACAGGTACCAAAATCTATTAAACGTCAGTACAGGAGCTGGGCACATTGCTCAATGTTACAAAACACGCTGCTTGTGAATAACAAAGCAACAGCAGCCAAATGTTGTCATAAGTCCATGTTGTACACACAAACACGTAGTCACGCACGAGTACACATGGCTTTGCAGCGACTTACCAACGCAGCTGTGGTTGTTGCTGGCCAACTTGTGACCTATGTTGCACTCGCAGTAGTACGAGCCCTGTGTGTTAATACATCTGTGCGGGCAGTAGTGGCTCATTGCACACTCGTCCCTGTCTGAAGGAAACAACAAGTACAAGATGTACAGGGGAGTTGATGACTATATGGGCAGTAAATCACACCACAGAAATCTGTTTTTTAAAAGAGTTGCAGCTGTGAATGACAATGACTCACCTACACAATGGTCTCCGTTCCTCTGGTAGCCTTGGGGACACTGGCAGGTGTAGGAGCCTCTGGTGTTGAAGCACGTCTGCTCAGGGCCACAAGTGTGTCTGCCTGTCCCACATTCATCTATGTCTATACAATAAAAAAAACAAAACACAAAAACAGTCATACTGAGAGGAAGCTACACACACTCCATTCCGCTTGTTTGCAGGAACAGACAAGCGACATGTCTGGACCTTATGCACTGTGTGATCTGTGATGTGTGAACTGCTCTGCAGACAGAAGAGTCTGTGATCACTGACACACGTGGGCATGAACACACATCCACACTGGGAGCTGGCGATTAAATAAAGAGGGCTTTTATGTTGCAGCTCCGGGTGGAGGGGGAAAACACAGATTATATCTTCTACTAACAGGACAGCTTTTTGATGGGGGAAGTGTGTGTGTGTGTGTGCGTGCGTGTGTGTGTGCGTGTCCTTGAAAGGCGGCGTTCACCTGATAAGGCGTGCATTTTCTACATAACACCTTGCACTCCCAACACACATCCATCATGGCCAAAAGCACATATATGCTACAGCGTTTTCTGACACTCTCTCACCCCATCGTTTATTCGTTATCTAACATGAAACAGAGTAGGTCGACAATGTTAGACGATAAAGTAAATCATGTTAACTCTTTCAGATGATCGAACCAGATTTGAAGGAGAGGGGGGGGGGTTGAGATAAGCGGTTATGTACATACAGTCAGGAGTCTAACAGTAGGTCAGGCCTCCGAGAAGCCTTTTCCTCTTTTTTCAGCTAAAGTTTTCCAGCTGCAGCTTCAATACATGACGCAAGCAGTGAAACGTTTCCCTTATCAGTGTGATTGTATAAAAAAATTTTTTTGGTTTATTTGGAGCCAGAGCCTCTTACAAAAGGATTTGCTCACTATAACCCCCCAACCCCCACTTTCCTCTCCACCCATTGCTTTTTTCCCTAAACTTCTATCTTGCTGCCCCCCCACACACACGCACACACACACACACACACACACACTACAAATATGCCCCAACTGTATACGCTCATCCCTGTGGGCCCATCATCAGTCCTCCTGGGTGGTCTGACACAACCCATCATATGCAGACAGCCAGTGGGCATCGGTTTAAGAGCATGACAGACAGTTATTCTCAATACCACACACACACAGAGGAAAGGAGGGGGAGGTCTTTTTCTGCATTGTGATTCTACACATGCATGGACTAACAGGAACCACAAGAACCTGACTGGAAGAAGACTGAGAAACCTAAAGCCGCACTTTGTCCTCCATCACTACCTGCGCTGCCCCAGTAGACATGTTGGTCATGTCCCTTTTGCAGGATTTAGATGCAGTGCAACTGCGGAAAAAAAAGCCCAGATTAATAGAAAACTTAAAATAATCACGATGAAAAAAAAAATGTAATCAATTAAATTAATTAAAAATTTGCTTCATTTGTTGTGACAGGTGGACAGAGGCACGAGCTTAGTACATTAGGAACAAAACCACTGTTTATCTATGGGCTCACCTGAGTGACAACAGGTGTGAATGACTTTCAGGCTTGTCGCTGACTGACCCGCTTTGTGACGGACAAAGACAAAAGCAGTGTTCTCAGAGAATCTATGCTTTGACGCGGCTGGAAGGGCATGAGGGAAAGTGCATCTGCAACCGGCACTTAATGTCAGTGTGAAACCAAAGGCTCAGTCTGCAGCAGTATCACGTTGTGGGAGTGAGACCCACCTGTGACAGGGCTGATAAAAAGCCCTGGTGCATTAGAGGGCCTCTGCCACTGCTGTTGGTTGACCTGCAGCACCCAGATTTACCCTCTCAGCTCAGATCTGCCTAGTCTGGACGGAGATGGTGGATCTGCCCATGTGGTGTGCCAGGCTACAGATTAGCAAGTGCATCCACATTCAATGTTTTCGTATGATTTGCACATGGAACTTTTGTGCAGCTCTGGGTGGCAATGCAAATATGGTATCTGAAATCTATAAAACCCAAAAAAAGAGACTTTAATTATTTAGCGACAAACAGATCGACTCAGATCTAACAACCACACCTACTTCCTGGAGGTGCTCAGTGACTCACTGAGACTGGAAGTGGCCCTGCCTCCTCCTGCCAGCAGATTCTGACAACACGACAACAAAGTCTGAGCCTGCTGATAAAGTGAAGACCTGTCTGTCGCACTGCCGAGAAACATAAAACTAATCTGTGATATGAGTGATTGGGTGGCACAGTGGTGCAGTGGTTAGGAATGGTGCCTCACTGCAGCCAAGAGTTTTCCTTTGGATCCTGAGTCAACCAGGGGATGGATGGATGATGAATGGATGATGGATGGATGGCTTATTGTTAGATCAGGCAGGCAGCAGAGTCTGACTCACTGTACTAGGCACACCTTGACGACCTGAGCCAAAGGTGAGGGATTTGCCTTATTTTTTAAAATTGCTGACAACTAGGATTGAATCCGGTGGACTCTGAATGACCTCTAATGACTGACAAAAGGCTCAGTGACATTTTATGCCACTGTTGGACCAAGTGGCTATGGCGACCTCAGACTGAACCAATGTGTGAACCATTATAACAGTGTCACTGGTGAAGGGAATCAGCAGCTGGACCAGTTTTCCAACGTTCTCCATGTAGAAACCATGAACTGTTAGAAAAAGAACTAAGTGCACATGACTGCGAATTGTTTCAATAAAGTGCTGCTTCCAAAGACGCTCTGCGAGCAGAAGAGTCAAAGTCAAGAGCTCGAAATAAAAAGCATATGTGCTGAACGCAGTCCAAAGGTTCATTCACAGGAACATGTTGTGGTAACTGCTACTTTGTCACTAGACCTCTTGGAAGCTGCCAGTTCAAAGTTACACAGAAGTGTGTGTGTGTTTGTGTGTGTGTGTGCGTGTGTGTGCGTGGCTTTGAGGTCCCATAAAGTCACCACAGCTCTTACCACATGCAGTGCAGTCCATATAGTTTACGCAGGAAAACAAGATTTTACTGCAACAAGTCGTCAACTGTGATGATGTGATGCATGTGGAGAGAAGTGACTCTGTTTGCTGAGGTCAGATTGTTTTCTCTTTTTGTCACTTAGCAAAGCTTACAAGTTTGTTGTTAGAGTGATGCTGCTGTAGCATCACAGGGAAAGATAGTGGCGTCCAGCAGGAGTGTGGGAGATGTGGTGGAGGGGAAGAATGAGAACGGGTCGAGGCTTTTTTTTTAAAACAAAAAAGGGCTTTTTAAGATTTGAAGTTAGATTTACAGCTGTGTGTGCGTGCGTGATGTCAGAGCTAAAAACTCCTCGCTTTCAGGGAGATCAACTCTGAATGCCTTGCGAGCGCTGGGGGAGTGACGGCGATGGCGGCAGCTCAAAGAATGTGAGCGAGTGTGTGTATGGATGAGTGGGTATGCGTGCACTAGAGGTCCTGTCTGAGGTGCGTGAACATTAAATGGCTTTTTTTTTTTTTTGCAAGATTTAATGTTTTACCGAAGAGAATGAAACCCCATGAGAAGATCCATGTTTGACGTACATACACATGTGTGTTTGAGCGCTCATGTGGACGTGAGAAATACACACTTGTCTTATACTGTGACTAAAAATTGTTTGGCCCAAATCCCGAACCATGTGTTTGCTCATGATTTATACTGGCATGATAAGGCTTGCTGTAATTATCACTTGAGAGCATTTAGTCTTGTTTTCACTGAACCCCTGCAATGGAAAAAAGGAGCTGTTCCAAAGAACAGTTGGAGTCATCCTGCTGTTGGACAGCGTCTCTGTTTCCCTCTGATTATTGGATAATTCGATCTTTGGGAAAGCAGGGGGCAAGATGCGCAATGTTAATAGCCCATAAACTTTCACAGCATCAAATTTATGAACATGTCATACCCGAGCCTGCAAACACGTTAATATCACCCTGCTGGGCAAACACGGCACTGCAACTTGTTTAATTTGCGTACTATACTCTCGGAAATGCAATGTGAACTGCATCCATCCCTGGCTTGAACACAACGTAAGGGGACAAAGGGGAGTGGTAGTGTTTCCCCTTTGATGCCAAGTCCAAACACAAAGCTGATAAGATACCAACAAAATTCAAGATTCAAACTTTATATTCTGTGTATTCCTATCTGTATGTTTAATATTTACATAGTTCTATGCTCCGTGCTCTCACCACTCCCAAGATTCACCTCTCATCGTTCGCATTGTTCAAGAGGAACAGACATTTTAGTCGTGTTGGACATTTATGAAGTGATTTGTGCGTTTGTTCCACACGCTTCTAAAGGTCGAGCAGAGTCTTGACGTTCTTGAAAATCCATTCGCTGTGCCAGCTACATTCCCAACTGATAATAATCCTTCCTGTTACACCAAAAGCCTCTACAGGAAGAAAAAAAAGGGAGCAACTCTGCTGTTAATCCATGTGAGGAAGATCAATCACTGTGCCCACCCGACATGTCGATAGCCAGCCGGTAGTCATTTACAGCCTGCGCAGAAAATCCATGGCATGGAAGGAATGAACCCTATAAACACACACCGACTGTTTCGAATACCACTGCAATAACAAGAGTCAAGAGAAAAGAATATGAGGAACACAGATTTTGCAATCGCATGTGTGTCACCTAGCTGAGCGCCGCAGTGATTTATCGCAGGCCTGTGTCCCTTTCCATCATGAGGTAAATGGAAAGATCAACATATGATGATCCCTCCTCTGATGTGCTTACATCAGAGGAGGAAGCAGCTGGCTCCTGGACAGGCACAGTCCTCTAGGAGAATAGTAACAACAACATTAAGCACTTATACCAAGGAAACACAACAGAGTTGCTTCCTCTGTGCTTCTCTTTGCCACTGCTGATGTGCCATTTCCTGTAACGTGCTGATTTTATTCGAAGGCCTAGTGTCTTTGATTGGAGTTGTTTTAATTTTAAGTTCTTGTTTCTAAGATCAAGATATAAAATGAAACATCTCGGTTATTAAAAGCCTTTTTTTTCTATCAGAAAATGGGGAGTTGCAACATCCACTCGACTCTGCCACAGTTTTCAAATGGAAAATTAGCTTCGAAGCCAGAAATCTTAGTTGACAATGTCAATGCTGATTCACTCGTACTAACTTCATAACATGACCAATACTGGATGTCATAGGCAGATGCGTTTAAATAATAAGTTGAACAAAAAAATATATATCTCAAATCTGAACAAAGAGGAATTTTGACAAGATAAAATGGGATGGAAGAATAGACTTGTCAGTGCTCTCTGGTGGACAAGGTATGTAATGGCTTTTACTTGTACAAACAATTCTTATGCTACGAATAGTCACGAAACAATTTTGCGTAAGATAATAAAACAGGATTAAGAGTCGGCAGACATGCTCGCAGCTCTGGGAGACTTTTTGGGAGCCAACATGGTGCACTGAGCTAAATGCTAACATTAGCATGTATGTTAGCATGCAATCGTTTAACAGTTGAGTTAAGTGGTGGGCTGACAGACTGGCCAACAATGGTAAGCTTAGAAGACTTCTATGGCTCACAGGCCCAAAGATGAACAGTACCGTACAATCACAGGGCATCAGGACAATTGCATAGTGAAGACAGAGTGATGCAGGGCAGTGCAAATCGTTAGTCTGAGAACAGGTGAAAAAAAAGAGGTATAGACTGTAATTGGAGGGTCCAACATGCACAGGTGTTTCCCTCAGGTGTCTGTTTGGATCAGTAACCACAGACGCAGGCGATCAGCCTCTGTTTGATCCCGCTTCCTCCCATTTAGCAACAAAAGCCACTGCAGAACGTTTCTAATTCAACATCCTGTATATTCCGCACTGCATTCTCCTCGGGGGTTTAGTCCTCAGCACAGATTGTCCACATCTGTATCACTTATCTCTGATTTCTCCGTTTGGGAGAAACAAACACGAACGAGGATAACATCTAAAGGAATTTCCTGAAAAAAACCTCTTTTATCACTTTCCGAGTATCCTCTTATTAAACCGTCTGTGGAATGGCAAAGGCTGCTCTCTGGGGCTGCTTTCTTAAAATGCAACTGTTGTTGTACTGTTAAAATGTGAAGAGTTAAAGAAACCATGGACATTAAGCCCTGTGAAGGTCACATCGTGAAGCCCGCTGGCAGCGTCAGCGTTCTCACTACATTCCTGCTCCTTACAGATCGATCCGATGCTTATCTGTCAAGGTGATGAGTAATTCCTACCATCACAAAAGACGGGCGCAAACGGAAAGAACAACCATCGCTGACATTCCAGAGATATTCCGCTAAAGTGCACTGCATCTGCACGGAAAAATGTTACTGCATGCACTTGGCCTGTCTTGGAAAAGTACACAAGTTCTATGTCACACAGGGCTTAATGTCCATGGTAGAACATACTTCGGGAAGATTTCTAGCCACTGCAGGTGAAGGGCATCCAGACGTAGCTGAAATTAGTCAGGCATGTAGGTGGTAATGTGGCCTACATGACCTTGGGAAACCAGACAGGTAAACAGGAGTGGCATGTCCTTTCATGTCTCATAGAACAGCGCATGAGTGTCTAATTGAGAGATGAAAAAATAGGCAGGCGGTAGGTGAACTATGTAAACTCAAGACTGGTGTGGAGAAGAACAGAAGTAAAACATGGTATTTATCCTTCTCTTTGACCAGTGTTATAAGCCTGAGCAGCCAATGAAAGCACAGTTGGTTCTGTACTTGACACTCATGTTGCTGTCTCACACTGTGTTCAGCAGTTAGAAATAAACGAATCATGAAACAGCTGCTTTCCACTTTCCGTCCGATTCGGGGACCGATTCGGCTTCTTCCCATGGACAACCGTCGTTTTGAACAGGAAGTGATCTCAACTCTGATGAAAGTAAGGGTTAATACGAGTACACAAGAGCACAACAAGCCACTTGTGGGCACCTCGCGGTGCTAAACACCGTGTGTGTGTGTGTGTGTGTGTGTGTGTGTTTGGAGGGTGGGGAGGCCATGGAAATGCGGGGCATCATTAAGCTGTCACACATACAGTAAGGGTTCATAGCTCCTCTGTGTGGTCAGGCCGGAGCTGAGAGCCAACTTCCCCTGTGTGTCACTACAACAACATGCACTTAGACTCGGGTTCACACTCAGGGCCAATGGCTTTTTTAAATTTATTTTTATTTTTTTATTGCATTTTGCAATGATCATGCATTTTGCAATAACCATCTACAAGGGAACGAATGTTAAAATTATATTTAAGAGAAAAAAAACAACAGAGCAAAGCATATTATGTAATTTGTGGTTGATTTCCCTTTTCATCAGCAGAACGAACGGTGCACTTACAACACGGTTTTGTTTTCAACCTTTTTTGTTACCAATTTTAGTTTTGCGTCGGAAAATTGGCTTAATTTTTTCGCATCGCATTCAGCTGGTCTCTTGGCTATTATTGCCACACACTCAGCAATAAATCACCAAGGCAACTCACCAGCGGAGTAACGCGTGACGCTGGTACAACCTGGCCCGGTCCCATCTGCGGTAATTTAGTCAGTGTCAGCCTTTCATGTTCCTCGCTGCCCCGTCTGACTCGGCACCCTGGGTTTCCTCCACAGAGTGGTGAGTTAGCAGGGACGCAGCCTGATGCAAGCGCGATTTGATACACTGAGGTTTCCCTCCAGTGAAAGCTAATGGGAGCTGCTTCTCTAGCAGGATACGTTGCTTGTGCAGATTGCCCAAGAACAATTGGCACATTGTGGTGGGTTGAAGGTAATGACAGAGAAACCGGAGACAGATGTAAACAAAGATTATATCAGTCCACCAGCAGAAATAAACGCCCACATAACGGCACCACATGCCTTCCAGTCCAAACCTACGTCTCTTCAAAGCGGTAACACTGACAGCGGCGGACTATCTTTGTTTAGCCTATGCACTGGAACCACACACACACACACACACACACCGGTGAATGACTAAGTATTATACCCTTGCCAGATCTCTTATGTAGTTGAGCGGATATTCTGCCATGTTTTACACTCTAATAAAACCTAATTGGGTTTAAATTCAGTGAAACACAAAAGACACTTAACACATATCTCTGCCCCAGGGGTAAAATCCAACGTATTACTTCCACACCTCTTTCTACCTCTCACCGCTGAACACGTGCACTGTATGGTAACACAATTTACACTCACATTCCATTTATGGAGCCAACTCTACATATCCACGTTTACCCTCAGGCACGAGGTTATGAGCGAGTGATATCCAGCCCTCAGGTGCAGCTGTAAACATGTGGGCACCATTGTGTGCGAGTGTGTGGGAGACAAAGGATTCATCTTTGAACCACTCCCCATCCGAGAGGATCAAAGAATCTCCCTTAAACACAGGATCACACCCACATAGCCACTGATAACGTGAGCACAGAGCCCCCCCCCCCATCTTCCCAGCAGAGGACCTCGAACCCCCAAACAAGAACAGCTTTTAATATTTTGGGAAGAGGGTGAACTTCAGCCAAAAGTCATCATGCTGCGAGCTACTAAAGAGTTTAGAAAACATGACATCACAGAGCGGAAAAGCGAGGGGCTTGCAACACATCTGGCAGCTACGCATGGTTGAACTGTTCGGGGCTGCCAGAGAGATGGATGAACGGTTCACCTTTGGAGCGCTGCGTGTTGAGGCTCTAAAGTCATTAGCGAGTAATTATCAAATACCTACACAGCTCTGCTTGGGACACATTCAGACACATTTTCCAGGCAGCAGCACTGCATCTGTCCAAGTGCAACACTCCTCCATATCAGCATTCACTCCTGCCAGCGTACTGCTGTACACAGCAGTGGAATTACGACCTGCAGCTACTTTTTTTAGTCCAAATATTTTATTTCTTGTATTCTGGAAGATTTTGAAAGGCCGGGGATATTTTGTGGTCACATGTGCCGCGTCCACTTTCTCGCCTATTGAGCTTGTCAACACCTGAGATGGGAGGAAACGCTCTCCAAAGTGTTGCTGGTGTAAAATAGTTTTTTAAAAAAGGCGACGGACATTTGATCTTAGAGGTGAACTGTAAGTGTCGGTCTTACCTCTGCAGAGGTTCTGCTCATCTACAGTGAACCCGGGTGCACAGCGGATGGTCCGGCCAGCAAGGGGGAGTCCCTGGGCGCCAGAAAACACCGGCGGGAGCTGAGGCTGGATTGGTGGGACGGGAGGGACGGATTCCGGCAGGGGCACCTGCTCGCCTTCATTATTGATATAGATTATGGCACTTTTGGGGAGGCAGAGGTATCCACCGAAGTTGTTGATACACTGCATCCCTCCTTTGCATGCATCATCTAACAACACACACTCGTTGATGTCTGGGGCAAACAGGAGGGGAGGAAGGAAGAAAGAAAGAAATTAGTTATGAAATTTTCCGTATTGCTGTGTTTTAAAAAAGTATGGAAAAATAAAAATGTGATTAAAACAATTCAGCATGACAGCTACACAAATGGCAAACACATTCTTTAACCTGACATTTTGCCATGTCTCACCTCTGCATTGCTCCCTGACTCTGTCATACTCATACCCCTCAGTGCACTGTGAACGACAGACACAGACCGTTCGTTTGGGTGCAGCGACATGCAGCAGGTAAAGGTAAACGCACGAGGCCAGCAGAATATTTCAGTGAGACTTACAGTGTAGGAGATGGGCTCCTCAGCCTCCTGAGAGAGGACCTGCGTGAGAACAGCACACAGACACACACAGATGCCCAGCATGTCGGCCAGCCGTCCGGTGAACACCGTTGTTGGGAGATGGAGAGGAACCAGCTGCAGAGAGCGGGCTACACAAACCTGTAAGATTCAATACCAGTTATTACATCACTGATGGCATTACTGCACGAGCCCCGACGTGTCCCTCTGCTGGCGTGGTGTTTACGTTGGCACGGCTCCAGCTAAATCTGTGACTTCGGCTACGTGAAGTGTGTGTGTGTTTTTTGTTTCTGCTGCCCCCCCCCCAAAAAAAATAAAGGATTAGCGCGTAATGCGCGCAACGGTCGTGCGTAAACATGCCCCTGTGTGTCAGTCTGTCGGGAAAATGGAACGAGTTCATCAAACATGCTCGTGTGTTGATGCAAAAAAAATGTTTAATGAGCTGAGCGGTCATACATAACGTGTGTGTGTGTGCGTGTGTGTGTGTGTGTGTGTGTGTGGTTCGGGATTCAGTTTGGAGATCCTGGCACATGTCCCCTGAAACAAAAGCGACCTTCACCAGAGACAAGTGCTACTGCATCTTTTACTTTTTCCTCTCTCTTCTTCTTCTTCCACTCACATCTCGCACTCTCTCTTGTGTGTATGTGTGTGTGTGTGTGTTGTGTCCAGTGTTAGCTGCGCGCAGTAGTTGTGTCATCCTGCGGCGCCTTGGTACCTGCGCTTACCTGTGGACGTCCGGGTCTCTCCTCACGCGCCGATCCGAACCTCCGAGCAGATCCGAGTGTGCGCGGTTCCTGGTTCCGTCCTGCAGAGTGCGCAGTGGATGTTAGGTGGTTGTCGGAGTGCAAGTAGCACTTGTGATGAACATGCGGCTCGTACAGTATGACATGCTGGGGGCGGTGTACCGGGCAGGTTGAGCTCCGGGTTTGTCTCTCACCGGGGGTGCAGAGAGCGATCAGCAGACTGCAGTGGCTCCCTCTATGGACTGATGAGACCATAGACTTCAAAATCTCATGATCATTTAAAAAAAAAAATTTTAAAAAAGGATTGATTTAATCATATAGAGATTTACCCGGATTCTCCCTGTGCACAATGTATTCATAAAAAAAAAAAAACACTTTCATTAGTCTAAAAAAGTTCAAGTAAATATTTAGGTTCTCTGATTACATTACACTAACATGAAAAACCAAGAATGTGTTGATGCCATAACAAACATAACAGATTATTGAGTTAAGCTATAATTAAATGTTGCTCCTACGCTTTTGTTTATTTCCACAGTTTTACAGGCTTAAATCATCTAAAGTTTATATTTGAATCATTGAAGTCCACAAACATTCTTGCGTAACTTTTTAAGGGTTGTAGGACGCAGAGCCCTACAAGCTGTGAGAGACTAGTGCGTTTGTACATTGTGTGTGTGCAGCAGGTGGTAAAATCAAATGTGTTAAGACCCCTGTCAGCAACCACTACATTAGCCTCTACATTTCATGGTGTTTACAAGATGCCTGCGTCTCAGGAACATCTGCTGGACTTGGCACGGCTTCCTGGATTTCCCATGGGTGGAGAGACAGCAAGGGATTGTGTTTGTGTGTGCGTGTACACATGTACATGTGCCAACAGCTTGCTGATATGAGTGAATGGGGATGGACTTGGCAGCACCTCCTTTAATGCTGACCTTCCTCGGAGGGTGTGGATGACGGATTGTGGGGAGATTCTGCATGGAGCTATATCCTGTAGGTGTAGAGTCACAAATCTTATTGTGGCAAACTGGAGATTCTTCTCTTCAAACACTTATATGCATTGTTTAATCTTTAATGTCACTATTTGTCTACTGTCACTGTTGTGTGACTTTACTAGAACATGGTATAAACAAAAGAATGTGTAAATACATAACATGTTGAATCCTGGGCGATTCACAAAACACATGAGGCTTGACTCTTCACTCACTTTATTTTACTTGGCAAGTTAATCAATAGATAAAGCCGTCGATTCATCAAAACTGTTTTTTGAGATTAATAGAAAATTGCGTCCAAGACTAATGAAAGAGGATGAGAGAATATTCCCCTTGGTGCTATTCCTCACTGAAACCAAATGACACAGTCGTGGCTGCAAAGCAAAGCGGGACTAGAGAAGGCGTGTCTCCGCGGTTGCATCTCGAGGTGTGAGAAAAGTCCCCACAGCAATGCTGCTGTAGCCATAGCAGATGATCCCTGGACTACTGGTCTACGTGATGCATTACATGCAAAAATGCAATAAAACAGAAATTGAGCAGAAAAGTCGAGCGCAAGAAAAACATATGACCTCAAGTGACCCGTATGACCCCTCTGGATGAACATGGGGCGATGTAAGGTACCAGACAGCACGGACATAAATTTAAATGTCAGAGTGATAGATTGAACATTAGCTTAAGTACTGCTTTGAGTTTCACAACATCGCGAATCATCGTTACACAATACCCCAGCCCATAATGGTGACTAACATTCATGTACACATCTTTACTGCGTAAAGGTTAATCATTCTTAGACTATACATGGGAAATTGCATATGAATAGTACATTTTTCAGAAACAATACTTTATGATGTTTCTTTCGATGCTGAAGGCAATGCATCAGGTACTGTTGGCTATTGAGCATCGGCCAATCAGTTCCTGATGCAGTATCATCCACATCAGAAAGCTCTGCTTCACCCCAACATCACTGCAGGGGCAACAAACGCTGGATAGTTCAGGTCCTTCTTCAGTATCAACTAATAACAAGAAGGTTGATACAAAAATCGCACAAACTCATAAAAACAGGCTGTTATTATTCCTTTCACCCAGCCATAACACAATAGCCAATACTGTACAGTACACATCACTGTAAGTTAAGATGGCAGCAGAAGCATCTGGAAAGTGAATTCATGCAAATTCAACATGGACATGCATTATGAAAGAGCTGCGAGAGATGAGGCTGCACTTCAAAAGACGGCCGAAAAGAAATTTTTAAAAAGTGGCAAAGGGGGGGATGCAGGGAGGAGGAAGAGCAGGCAGCCAGGGTGTCTGTGAAACGTGCTGGTGTAATTGCAGTGACATCTTCATTGAGTGCCCTCCATCTCTTTCCTGTGTGCTCCAAAGGGCATCGCTGACGCCAGTCGATGGTGAGAGCAGCCGAGGCGCCGTGTTTAGCATAATCCCAGAGGCCATTGTGAGAGCAGCGAGTGAACGACTCACAGTTGCCAGCTGAGATTTCACCAAAACGCAGCAGAACACACGGGGAAGGGGATGAGATAGGAAAATGAGAGGTGGAGGAGGGGGACGAGTGGAAAGGACTCGGGCAAGAGACGGGGGGAGTGGTAGCGTTAATGAGTAAAAAACGAGATCCATCCCAGATGTTACATTATATATAGAGAGGATGCCTTTTGCTTTGTTAGCAGGGTGGTGGTTATCTGTGGCGAGTGTTCAACTTCACAAGTGTGAAGTGTGAAACACACTTCCTTCCAGGTGGACGGCACCTGTTAATCCTCCCGTTCCTTTACGCAGTCACAAACTGTTTTGACTTGTTACAACCGGGCATAAAAAGATTTAGCAAAATCTGCCACATGGCAGCGTTTCTTCTCTTGTGCAATGATCATTACCTTAAGCCACCGTTTCAGGTAGGCGGGCAGGTTTTGAGTCAACCTTCGGTAAACAATTTGGTCTCCCAATAAGTCAAAGTAAAGACTAAGAAGAAATTGCAGCTCAGATGATGGCAACCAAGCCTCCATAGCTTTTTAGGGTTTGAGATACAGATCATGGGGATGAAATGTGAGCTGTGTTTCTCTGTGGCGTACGAGACAAACTACAGAATCTCTCCAGGTGATTGTGAGAATATAAAGCACCATCACAGTTGCCTGCAGAGATTACCTAGTCAGCCCGCAGCTTCCCCTCTCCACACGGGGATGTGTTATATCTCTAAGTCATTTGGCAGCAGATGGTTAACACAGATCACGGTAAAGACCGAAATTTGACCCTACACCCCCACCATTTCAAAAAGGTCTTGTGTTACCATGGCGACAAGGCCGAGGCACGTGCCTGCCATTGTTGAGCTGTATCCTCAAGGGTCAGCCGCACACCACGTTAGAGGTCAGATGTCACTCAGGCCTCTCCCACAGGTCAGCACTCTCCAGCCTTCAGCCTTTAACCTCTACAGGCACTGAAACAAATTGAGAGGTGGTGGGAGAGGGAGGGGGAGATGACAACATTTACTCAACAACTGTGCAAATCACATGACAATTATGATATAACAAGATATGATGTCAAACTTATTTTATTTTATGATTTTGCTGTGTGGTCCAGGTGCAGTGTAAAGCATGGTGAAGTATCACTCTGTTAAAGTATGTCTCCCTCTTGTGGTGAAGTAGGATGCACTGAATAAGTTCACCTTTTATGGGGAATTCACTGAGTGTGACACAAAAATGCAGAATATGGGTCGTCCTGATGTCCAAGTGACTCATAACGATGGTTCAATTCCTTTGTTAGTGTCATCGCCCGTTCTTTCTTCCTGTTCACATCTCCACTTCAAACTATGTAACAGAAAAATGCCACAAATTGTCAGAATTTTGCTGAGATTTGATAAACTATTGCATAAAGAAATAGGAGATACACTTGATAATTAGCATTCTTGTACCCTCATGTTTTTTACAGCTATAAGTGCACACTTTCAACATTTATCACAGTTGGATAACAGAAACCCTTTGGACCCGTGCCTAATCAACAAAACAATGTTGCCGTTTAACTGACCAAATCAGACATGTATCCACTATGCCAGAGGTGCCATCTTTTCCACTGAGCCTGGATGCAGGTTGGGATATTCAGGTCATCGAGTTGCAGAGTGTTACCCAGGCGTTGACAAAAGAAAAATCTTAAGTTTATTAAACGGAACAGGCTGACAGTCCACACTTTGTTAGGCAGTGAATGAACAGAGTGGTTTTGACAGGCCTAACCTCTTAAGCTTCGGGTCCCACTGAGCTCAGCACAGCTAGAGCTAAATGCCATCTGTCCCAACATCATGAGCCCCCCCAACCTGTCCCCCAACACGTTAGAAAAGAAATCATACAACACTGCCATTAAAAAGGGAAACACAAATACATCTACTAATTTGCTATCACGTCCCAAAATTCACAATACTGCTTTCTGCCCGGTAAAGGTTAAATACTTTACAGTGCACATGATTTGGTTTTCAAAAGGAAACATACAAGGTACAGTATACGCACTGTAAGTTATCAGCAGCACAGCCTTTTGCTGTGAATTATTTTTAATCTAATAACTATAGCTATTTTTTGGCCTTAGGCATATAACAGCTTTATTTTATGGTGAAACTTAAAGAATAAAGAACTCTAACAGCCAGCAAGCTGAGAGGGAAGTGAGAAAAGACTAATGAGGAAGAAGGGGTCAGTCTAAGCTGATACAAGTGACCCCTGAAAAGAGACGCTCGCTGCCTGAGCAAATAAGTCCTTTCAAATCAAGGGACAAGTTCTCATTTTGCAAATCATACTACTCAACACCCATATTGACCATTTTGGTTTTTTTTAGTCATCAATGGCTATTTTAATGTCCACATACAGCAATGAACAACATCTCATTTCACTGCACCTTACTGTTTTATTATCAGTCCATTGCACCTGACTGTTATTTGCACTATTGGTTATTTATCACCATCCAAATTACTTGTTGTATATACTTCTTTATATTGTTTTTCTTTTTATATTCTGATATGTTAATAACTTTTTATTTTTATTTTTATTTTATGTTTTTGTATTGCTTGTAAGATTGGTTCCATGCCCTGCTGTTGCTGCACAGTAATTTCCCAATTTGGGATCAATAAAGCACATCTATCTATCTATCTATCTATCTATCTATCTATCTATCTATAATAATGATATCACCATTTAAACTTTAGGCCCTTCCCTCGGTGCTGTCTGCTCCGTTAGCTGTCATCTAATGTTATGAGAAAAAAAAAAAGACGACCCATGTGCACTGCGGCCACCGTGTGTGCCTCAGCATTTCATTAAGGCGCTGGACCTTCACTGTACAAGCAATTGTCTTCCTCTAACAAAAAGACTGACGCATTGTATCAGTTGGAGGTAAATTCATCAAAGGAGGCCGATACAATGGACAGAGCAGGGCAAATTAGGAAACAGGTCAGCAAGGGGCCTCCTGGTGAGCCATATTGTACTGTTTGTTGATAGTTTGGTTTGGACTGAGTGACATGTGGTGATGTTCAGATAGAAAACAGCGCAGTGTGTGAAGAAAGTACACAGCGAAATGAAGCTGTACAATATACCAGTCCTTATATGTGTGTGCATGTGGAGCATGGTGTGCAAGGAGTTGTGTGAAATGATGTGCGGTTGCATTTGTGTCTAAAAAGCCATGCTGAGAAACACAGGCATCCCACCGACCTCTGAGACGCACACTGGTTAAAGACAATTGGGATCTCCGTGAACTGATGTGACATGTGTGTTTGTCTCAGCCTTTCCGTTAGAGGAGTCCTACTGTAGGGCTGAAAAAAACTGCACGAAAAAGGGAGGGATAGTGGGTTTGTAGGCGGAGGAAGGGGCACGACAAGTTCTTTGTCAGTGTTAAAGGCATCAACCTGCAGCAGTAAAAACTGCACGCATTCCGTGCGTCTGTTTACGCCATGTGTGTATGGGAATAATAAGACGCCCTTGAGAACCATGACTATTATATGAACAGAAAGTAAACATTTTATCAGCTGCCATTCATTTTGCAAATGAACAACTGTTATTATCTATTGTTATTTGCCTGTATGCAAAAATACATCACTGTTACTGAAGAGCTGCAAAGGATCCACCAACCATCATAAAATTAAACATTTTTGATGATCATTTCATGCAAAAGAAATATTATTGCTTCAGCTTCGCCATTTCTAAACTATATCTACATGTTTAGGTTTTAAACCGCTGCTGTGACATTATTTAAACCATGAGAAAATAACCCGAAGTGGAGAAATACAGTGATCGTTGCAGCCCAACTCATCTTACCTACACAAAAATTATCTGCTGCCCAGGAAATCACTCAATTTAGACGGAATCTTAATAGAACACAAAGCGCTACTTTAGGTCTGTGAAGACCAGTGTCAGTTTGTCAGTCGCTTCGCAGAGACTCACTGCAATTTAGCCCCTGCACTGCGGTCCCAGATGAAATGGGCCAATGGCACATCAAACTACTGACTCGTCTGTCTTCACCATATTTACATCCCATCTCAGTTATTGGACACATAATTCCTCTACATATCTCTTCAGTCTTATATCGTCCTAACACACACACACACATATGCACACACAGACTACAATTATAATTTCATATGCTCCAGTGTATCAGCCACCCGAGCAATTTTCTACCATTTAAATGTGAATTTATGTTCCATGTAAATGAGGGAGGAGTCGATCGAGGCCAATTGGAGGAATGGCCTTTTCCCAGGGAGCATTCTGTTATGCGTCTGTGGTCATTTCAAGGTCCCTATTCTGATTAAACAAACAACACCAGCACAGAATGAGGCGTTGTTCCCTACCTAGCTACAGTATGAAACTGTAGAAAACAGGAACTTTTTTGTTGTTGTTGCAATCATTTACCATGGTAAGATGTTTAACTCCTAAAAATAATGTATTGTTAAATTTCAGATATCCTGCCTTGTCAAATTAAACACTAAGAGATTTTACTGAATGTAAAACTATATTGTGTTTAAGTGTTTAAGAAAGGGCCATAAAAAGGTTCCATCTAATGACTCTTCTTTACTATTTTTGGAGCTTCAGAAAAAGCACACAACTGCGTACTGTGTATGTTGTGTGTACTGTGTCTATAAGTGGCGTTAACACTGAGAAAACTGAAAAAATCATATCGAAGTCTGATATGATTAACTCGTTACAGGTTCTTGGTTACTTAAGTTCATATTTTAATTTATGAGCCTGGATGATTATTTTTGTTACTTTAAAAGGCATATTTTGAATTTTGAATCCTGTTACATTAGTGTGTGTTTGTCACGGTCCGTTACAGTTATTGGTTGTTTTATTGGCTGCATCACAACATAGCAAGCAGTAATATGTGACCTTTACAAAGAGCATTTCTTGACAACATGGGGACTTCATCACGTAATTAAGCCTGTTAGAGGGCAGACTTCTTTCTATGTTCATGGGGGGGGGGCACTTCTAACCAATGCAAAACAATTAAATAACAACTTCTTTCGACGCTTAACAGAGAGAAAATTTGAACCAAGATGATTTAGGAAAGGTGGATGGTCCCCTCCCTGCGCTTTCAGTACGTGTGTATAGTTGCAGCAACTGTTGCAGTTCAGGAGATAAATGCGAAGTGAACGGTTCAGCTGATCAAACTACGTCTGAAAGACAAGACCTTGACCACATGATCGATCAACTGCTCTTATCACAACAATAACCAGTCCACCTGCTGCATATCACACACACGCCCTCCAAAACCCTCGCCTGTGTTGCAAAATGCAAAGAGCCTTCAGCACAGTCAGCCTCATTTCTTATCCAAAAGCCAAGGTCTTTGCCCTCATCCATCAAAAACACCTGGCTTCTGTCCATACTTCACATTTATAGATAATCTGACCACATCCTTACATAGTTTAGCAAAACACAATGATCAGTTTAATGTCCAAAAATAATTTAAAGTGTTTTTTTTTTACAATAGACCCAAATTGAATTACCAATGGTAAAAGATGAAGTATGTGCATATTGATGACAGAGGTCAGAGACATGGTTCAAACGGAGGTCAGGCACTTGCAAAGCATTTAACAACTAACGTACGTAAAGAGAAACAAGATGCCAAGCAGGCATGTCTGTCCCCAAATATCAGACTTCAACCTGCGCGATACTGCCACACCCTGGAAACAATCAATTGGTAGACATGGGGGGCAATTGTTTGTGTTGTGTTTATATGACGAACTTTAACCTTGCACAGATGTGTTTCTTGCGTTAAACAAGACCTTGACCACATGATCGATCAACTGCTCTTATCACAACAATAACCAGTCCACCTGCTGCATATCACACACACGCCCTCCAAAACCCTCGCCTGTGTTGCAAAATGCAAAGAGCCTTCAGCACAGTCAGCCTCATTTCTTATCCAAAAGCCAAGGTCTTTGCCCTCATCCATCAAAAACACCTGGCTTCTGTCCATACTTCACATTTATAGATAATCTGACCACATCCTTACATAGTTTAGCAAAACACAATGATCAGTTTAATGTCCAAAAATAATTTAAAGTGTTTTTTTTTTACAATAGACCCAAATTGAATTACCAATGGTAAAAGATGAAGTATGTGCATATTGATGACAGAGGTCAGAGACATGGTTCAAACGGAGGTCAGGCACTTGCAAAGCATTTAACAACTAACGTACGTAAAGAGAAACAAGATGCCAAGCAGGCATGTCTGTCCCCAAATATCAGACTTCAACCTGCGCGATACTGCCACACCCTGGAAACAATCAATTGGTAGACATGGGGGGGCAATTGTTTGTGTTGTGTTTATATGACGAACTTTAACCTTGCACGGATGTGTTTCTTGCGTTAACGGTGCAAGGTTAGGACATAGTCCAGAGAAATGCAGTACCGCAGGTAAAGTGCTCTGTAATTCCAGTCCAGAAAGAGGACTTGAGGGACCGGCAAAAGAGCAATGCGGCTCACCCTGCATTTGTGATTGATGGTCCCTGTCTGTGCAATAGCTGACTGAGCAACATGTACATCTCTCTTATACACATATACACACACCTAAAGGCATGCACGTATTCTGTAGCGTGGTCAAAATATGTACATTATATATATATGCGGTATATATGCGGTATATACGCAGTATATGTGCAGCTTCCCATAATGCACATCAGGCCAGTCGTGGTAGCTCATTTGGTGTAGGACCACGTTAACATCTGAAACCAACCTGTCTCATGTCCTTTCTAATCCGTTCATCATTTTTTTCCTCCCTTCGTGGTACACTGTAAAAATCAAACAGAAAAGTCTGTAAACATTTAAATCCGGATTTCCATAACATACATACATTCGTCGTCAATAACATGGATTAGCAATACTGCAAACTGTATGAACCTATTTCCCCCAATTCTTGATCCCCTCGTGTTTCTGTTGTCTGATGCCAAGACATGTCTGATCTGGCGTTTGGCCAGACTGGGCTGGTCGCCACCACGGCCCAAGCAGCCTAGCAGGCAGGCCTAGGTTAATGCTGACACATCGCTAACATCAGCCAGTAGAGGAAACATCAGCACAGCACCATTTCAGATTTACAAGGAGGGATACACTTGCTCATCCGCTGCAGAATTTAGGAAAATATCAAACTAACATTATGGGACATTTTTTTTTAAAATAAAACATTCTCTGTTACATGCATCAAAAAACATACCAATGAGGCAATGACAACGTATGCTGGCACAAAATTGTCAAAATCAACTATCAAAAGGCCACACCCTTTCATCAGATCGCATAATCGTTTACATCAAGTCATCAAAAAAACTGTTATTAATGTTTCTCCTATTAATGTCGCTCCTTAAATATTGATATAGCTCAATTATTGTATATAGCTCTTGCATTCGGTGGTTTCTGTTTAATGCATCATGGTGTTAAATGCAAGAGCTACAAACGCAGACCACAGATATACAGTCTGCATGTTGAATAACTTGGTGCACTAATGTATAACGTTAAAAAAATTTCATTGTGTGTAAATGTAAATGTCTTGTTGTGATTTTTACCATAAGACAAAAATAGGGTGGTGATTTAAAAAATACCAGAAAGCCTGACGCTTGCAAGGAGAATAAATAAATACAAAACAGCGTTTATCAAGTGTTAAACATGAATTTGGCTGTTATTTAAGGTCGTGCATAATGAAAGGGTTTAGAATTATAGAAATAAAAATCTAATATAATTTTTTTTGTGAGAGCTCAACAGTACTATAAACTGACACTATCCTCGATCCCTTTCGCAGTGCAGATGTTACTTGCATTCGCATTTATGTGATTATAATTGCTGTCCTTTGTGCTTGGAAAGCCATGCAAATGAGATTGGCAGAAACGAGTATGTGTCATCGATATGCACAGATATAAGCCGGGGTGCCACTGATTGATGATGCAAACCTTCTCCCTATAGCCTTGTGTGTGACCTCTGACTTCTCACTCCTCGAGGGGTTAAACTTATTACCCTTTGACTCGTGTGACCTCTGCTGTGAAAGGACCTAGATTGAAGGATGACCACAGCTTAGGTCCTATTGGTCCTTCTCTGACCAAACTGAGGCCAGGGAGCTGACCATCCAAACCCTAGAGGGATGTGACCCTGTCCCTGCCACACGCTCTGTGGCTAATACTATTAACAGGTCAATACAAGCCTAAAAAAAGGGGGGTGGGGCACTGCTTTAACCTAAAGGATGAGTGGAAGAAAGGCACGAGGGGGAAATATTGTGGATGAAAACAAATGTGCTGAATGGATTTGTGTGTTATTCATTGGGGCTGTTTGGACAAATGGTCACAAACAGGGATGTGGTGACCTGGAAAATGTTGAATACCACTGACAAGACAAGTGAGGCTGTCTCGCAGTAAACCTTGTTAAATATTGGTTATTTGTAAAGTTTATAGTCATTCATAAATAAACAGAATGATATAATTAAGGGGGCACTTTACAGTGCACTTGTATGAGCACAAGCGGGGTGCATTGGGTGTTAACCAATATGGCTTACATGCAAAACATGTGCTCTCTTTCTCCCTCTCTCTCACACACTCACACACAAACACACACACACACAAACATGAAAGACATGTGCTCTCTCTCAAACGCTGTACAATTTATAAAATTTTGATTCAAAAAAATCACATAACGTTCTCGGGCAAGTAAATAATTACAACTTTGTGAATCTTTCTATGAATAAAGTATTAGGCTAAATTACAGCTAAACTGACCAGTAGTGTTATTTACCTCGTGCTGTTCAAGGATTAGTGTGCTATATCAAAACATCTACTAAGACTAAAAAAAGTCCTCAAATTCACAATTTGCTCCTTTTGAACTCTTTCAGTCTCCGTCATTACAAAAAATATGTAGTTATAATAGAAAATCGCTGCTATGTATTTCTGAGACTGGAGTTGACTGAGAGCCTCATGAATACTGTACACAGGGCATATATGATGTTTTTCTCCTGCTATCCCTTAAGAGTTGAACACTAATAAAAAAAAATGCAAGACTAAATAATGCAACAAGCAGCCAAAAGCCATGACCCCTAATGAATTACTTTTAAAAAAAAGCCTTTGCAGGATAATAAAATGGAGCTGAAATGCATGCAG
This sequence comes from Trinectes maculatus, assembly GCA_016785345.1. Classification (NCBI taxonomy): domain Eukaryota; kingdom Metazoa; phylum Chordata; class Actinopteri; order Pleuronectiformes; family Achiridae; genus Trinectes; species Trinectes maculatus. Next base: position 403,612 of record JAFBJQ010002954.1, read on the forward strand.
CTAATACAATCCACTCTGCTGAAGTTGTCAGACCTGCGACTACAGGAGAGCGTGTAAACAACCACACAGGCATGTATGCAGTGTCACACAAACGCACATGCCCTCTCACAAACACATACACATTAGCAGCAGAGGCTCAAAGATGACTCTGACATACGAAGAGAGTGAACAAGCGGGTGTAGAGGGAGAACGCGCGCGCCACAAGAAAACTGCAGGAGAATTTGGGATCCAAAATTCAGAAGAGAGGCCGAGCAAATTGACAGAGTACCTTATGAGCATCAGTGTGAGGAGAGAAGGGTGGGACACCTGCAGAACCTCGCGTGGTCTATCCACAGCTCCTCAGCGACTGCTCCCTCGCAGAGCACAGGGTGTGTGTGAGCCAGAGAGAGTATGTGTGTCAGTGGCTGAGGGAGGGGATCCCACCCCTCCCACCCCTCCTCCTCAGGACTGTGCCTCCTTAACAGGATGGAGGGGTAGGTGGGGCCACTGCAATAAAGCAAACACACACATGCACATTTCTCTACGGTTGTTATGTCCTCGCTTCCCTCGCTCTTTCCCGCCTCCACACTTCCATCTTTGCTGTCCGAGACTTGCTCCATCCCTCTCGTTCTCGCCTCGTGTTTACCCCTGAATCTGAGTCTGTCTGCAGGACTCTTCCACTCTCCCCCTACCTTTCCTTTCAGCCCCCACCCCCAACCCTCCAGCCCCTTGCCCTGTCCCCTCCTCTCTTACTGTACGGTCATATTAACATGCTCTCATTAATCTGGAGAGGGACATATGCTGTTTCTGGCTGGTGGTCCACAACACGCTAAACTAAACTCCTGCTGTGGGTCTGTGTGTGAGTGTGAGGGAGAGATGCTTGCGTATTGCCTACAGTGCTAGGATTAAGCGGGACAGTCCGAGAGCATGGAGCGTCTGAAAGGAGAAAAGAGCGGAGGGGGACAGTGGCAGGGGGAGAGGAGCCATGATCAGCAGAAGCCAAGCATACTTTTTTAACCTCGTATAGTTCATCTTGCTCCGGGTCGCACCCCTCCTCCCCTCCACTCATCTCGCCACCATGCTCAAACACCATCTGACTCAGGGAGAAGCCATTGCTTCATAAATCACTCCCTTATTCCATTGGCCACACGTTACATTGAAAGTATTGATTTCCCCCCCCCACCCCCAACACAACACTGATTGCAAGGAAACCCTTCACAATGGTCACAAACAGGAAGTGGAAAAAGAAACCACGAGTATATTCTGACTGACCACAATGGCGGACTGTGAAGGTTTGGTCAAGACACTGAAGGGGATCTATGCTTTGCTGCACAGAGCGCATGTGATATAAACAATTTAAAACTAAACATTTTTACTAAACAACACAGTAAAATGTAACTAGCAGTTTAAAAAAACACAAAGAAAATTTGCAGGCACATTTTCATTAAACCTACCCAGGAGCATCAGTACAACAGAAACCATTATTTACATCTGATCTTTGTATATTTCCAAACTCTGATAGCGCTTTGAAGAGGTAAACAGTACAAAAAGGTGAGATAAAGTGACAGCAAATGAAACTCAGTGACCCACGGTCCATAGATTGAAAGTGACCACAAGAGCAAATGCTGCTGTTTCCATGGCAGCACAGCTGAGGATACTTTGAACTCTGACCTCATACTCCTGCCTGTGCTCTGAAGCATTGACCAAACCCAGGGGTCAATCAAAAACAAGGTCAGCAGGGGTCAAATGGTAATGACCCCTCTCTCTGGTTACGCAATCACGCCACATCAACCTATGGCAAATAGCATCTAAACAACAGTCAATGTAATCAGAGCAGTTCACCTTGTATGAGTATGAGGTGATGCAGCCTCTGTATAATGAGGCAGGTGAAAGTCTGTGAGATGATGATGATTAGAGACAACTAGAAAAACCTACAATAAGAAAAGATGATGAAGTTATGGCAGAGATGAAGCATTTGTAATTACACATTTTAATTATCTCTATGAAACTGATACCAATTATTCTATTATATAATCCTTTCATTTATGCCATTAAAAGCAACTCTGATATAATAATTGTCCTAACTTGATAATGATAATAGGACAGAGCAGTGAGCCTGAGAAATAGGGGCATTAAAATTAAGTAACGGTTCAAGGAATAAATCTTCACTCATAGTTTGCACCAAAAAGATCAGCTAGGTCCTGTAGGTATGAAGCTGCCTCAGAAGTTATAAAGAGGAAAATGGTTAAACTCCCTAACATTTTTCCTGGACAGAGCATCTGCTAGGAAACCCTGAAAACCTGTGATGAGTCAGCACAAATTAAAAGAGGCTTTAATGGCTGTATGGGGCAACAAAACAGTCAGATCCATCATCAGTGTTGTAGAACAATTGTCCAAATTACAGCAAAAGAATGTAGTTAACATGTATCCCAAAAGGAAGAGCGGTTGATCTCTAAGGATGACACTGTCTTGGGGTATAGAACCTGGGTGGAAAGACAGATGAAGGGGTGGGGGCACTGATCAGAGGGGTGCCAGACACAAAGAGGCCAGACCATGGCTGGTGGCACGCGATGGGCAGATTAACCAGCGTTTCCTCCCCTAACTGAAGCGTTAGGACACCTGACTGAGTCCCACCAATGGCAACCAGGCAAGGAATGGAGGGGTGGGGGGGGCAAGCTGGGGTTTCGTCTTTCAACACTCAGGCTCTTCAACAGCACAAAGAGGAGTTGGTTGGTGTTAGTGGGGAAAGGGGGAGTCGGGGGGGTTGAGGGGTGATGGGCTGGTGGCTTGGAGTGGGGAGGAGGGCTACAATCCTTACCCCTCACCATCTGCTGCCCAGGCTAAGTGAGGACAGGGGTAGGGCCAGAGTGCAGGGTGGAGCAGTGCAAGCGTGTGCACAAAAAAAACAGACACGTGTATCTGCGTGCACGCACCTGTTTGCATGTCAGTGGGTGGGTGAGTGGGATGGCAGATGGACAGGGCATACTCCTGGCACCAGCCCATCATCCCACATTAAGGAGTGTCCCCCTTCCCCCACATTCCTGACCTAAGCCCCAGTGCCAACCAATTCTTTATGTTTTGCTCAGTTTGATTAAGACATCCACGATTGGAGACATCATGGGATGATGGGTGAGAGGGTGTGTGCACGCATGCAAATCCACTTGGCTGTTTATTGCAATTAACAGAAATCCACCCCCCCACCTAGTTATATTCCTTATTCCAACACTGGAAACACATTTTCATATGTCACTGACCTTTTTTTTCTTTTTTAAGTAGAAGAGAAGACATATCAAAATGTGGGCACACTCAAGTATACAAGACTGTTTATTCACACTTGCTGCCCAAATTTACACCATGGGACACAGCCTTCTGCAATATTTGACAATTTCGCCCCTGTGCTGAACATCTTTGTTGCGTCGGTGAGATGATTATTTCTGCCCGTTACAAAGGGGGTCAGAGCAACAGACTGGCTGGTCTCCCTCAGCAGTAATCTGGAAATGCCTGTAATCCCCCATATATAACCTTTCTGCAGACCATGGTTCCAGAGTTGAGGTGTAGCTTGGTGTGTCCCTGGTGTAGCCTCATCTCCGTTTAGCAGCCATGTGTCTGAGGACACCTGACACACAGCTGCCAGGATGAGGAAGCACAACAAAGCTGTCCTGGTCACTCACTGGAATAATTATGCCATTTTTCATCCAAAACAAAGCCGAGTGAGTGCAGGTCACTGAACTCATTCAACTCAGTGTTAGAACAAGTTGCAGATCTGTGAGCCAATGAGATCACTGGCTTATCAACATACATCTACACATTCAGAGTGTGCACACTATACGAAGAAGCACCGCATCTCATGTCTGAAATGAACACACACAAAACACACAGCCACAGAGTGATAGCTGTTTACTTGGTAGCAGCAATTCTACAATCAGCATTTCAGGCCTAACGCTCGCGACAGGTCTTTCTAGTCAGGGTACGTGAAGATCTCCATGGGACTTCATAAACAACGAAGCTGCACTGAAGTTTCTGAAATACACAGCACATTCACTCGTCCTTTAAATGCACGGGACAGAGGAGGTGCACATCTGTATTTGTTAACAATAACAACAATAATAATCTTGCCTTGGGGACGGTTAAGTCACATGCCTGCTCGGCAGGACTGTCGCTTTTACACTCTGTACTTCCCAGGTCCATTTCCAGGAAGTAGTTCAACCCCGCGACCACCTACAAGCCACAGCAGGACTCGCCACATGCTCCGTTGATGGGCAACATGTAACTGAATGGCATTATTTTTCATGTCTTACCTGCTGTTGGGCCGATCGTATCTTCTCTGTTGCGTAAACAAAGTGGTCCTCTGTGTTAGCTTTGTTGAACTCGAGCACAGCGAAGCGGGCAGCCTCCTGCACTCTGCTGCTGTTAGTCGGCACTTCATACCGCTCACCCAGCCGGCGGCGTTCTGTGGGCGCAGAGCGACCGACGGTAACACAAACCATAACACAGACCAAGAAAAGCATCTTCAACTCGACAACTTTCTCCGACGTGACGACAGAGAGTCCCGGTTGCTCGTCTCTGACTGAGGTCGCCGTCAAAGCGCTTTTAAATGGCGCTGCGTAGAAACACACCTGTTTCCAATGTGTTCATTAAAAGACGAACGTCCCAGCTGCAATCCACCACTTCCACACACCAACTTCCGCGTTGCCCGGCAACCGCGTTGCTAAGCCGTAGTGAAGCTGGTGTTGCTAGTGAAAAACATGCTTATTTATCTAATAAAGACCGAATGTGTTCAATGACAAGTGATTTTGCTTTATATACTACTCAGCCTGCTTGAACCAAGTGCAGGTTTGTACGCTGCAAATAATAAACTATGATATGACAAGACTAATAAAATAATGAGTTGGGGAAACTATAGAACAAACTTTAAAGGGCACAGGATATTGCTGTGTAGAAAATATGTAGGCAAATATTTGTATTTGGGGTCTTTTTCAATCGTTTACGAGATTCTTCTTCGTTGTGCTATGGCATTTTTGTGACATCGGAAAATAGCAAACAGCGTTTTACCGCCCCCTATCGACCAGAAGTATATATACAGAAAAAGCTACAGATTGTATGACGTGATTTAGGCACACACAGATGGACAAAAATTAAAAACATAAAAATACTTTATAAATGAGTTAAATTATGCAAGAAATCCTCAATAACTCATATTGATAATCATAACAAAAATGAAAAAAACATCATGGTAGTATTAAGAGTCTCTGACATAATAAATAATAAGAACCAGGATAAAAAAAATAACAGGAACAAATTAAACAGTCTTGTGCTTTTCTGAAGATATCATTGATTTATTATACAGACTTAATTTCAATAGTGTAGTTGTATTTTTCTTTAGAGATTTTAACTACATTGCCATAAAGGTCATTTTGAAAATGTCAAATAAATAAAATGCAAAGTAAAACAAAACTAAAACACCCAAAATGTACAGAGATTGAGAATTAACATAGTTGTAAACCTAATTCTAAAATATAACATAACATAAATTTCATATAAATTGAAATTATTTTATTTAAAAAGGTAAATATAAACCACAATGCACCTTTAAAATGCCTATTTTTTAATCAGTCATTATACACAACATTTTAGTGTTGAACACTTTTTTTTTTAAAATGGTCACATGTGAAAAATCATCAACTCACTGGACAAATTATTTTCTTAATTGTCTGTAATTCTTGAGCAGAAGCACATAAACCTGTTATTAGCAAACAAGCATATTTAACGCACCTGTAGGGGATTAAATCTGAGCCAAAATAACTCCCATTCAATTTAGTCTGAATATTATGCCACAAAGTGTTGAACTGCAACTTTCAATAGGCAACAAGCGGATATTAAAATAATTAATATAAACACTGGACACAAATAAAGATAAAGCCATCAATGTTTCTGTGGTTACGGGGATGTAAAGGAGCAAATAAATAAGATAAGATATTCCTTTTTTAGTCCCACAGTGGGGAAATTTCACCGTTACAGCAGCCACAGGGATAGCAAGAGGAAATGTGCATTAGAAAGATAATAAAAAAAAGTAGTAAAAAATAATAAATTGCGACAAAAAACTAGACAACTAAGAAAACTGAATATATCAATATACAGATAAATAAAGCAAAGAGATCTAGTCAGAAGAACTGCTATGTAGGAAAACATTTGTATTTTGAGTCTTTTTCAATTGTTTAGAAGCCATGATTCTTCTTCGTTGTATTATGGCATTTGAGTGACGTCGGAAAATAGCAAATGACGCTTTACCGCCCCCGTTGACCTGGAGTATATATACAGAAAAGCTGAAGATCAAGATAAAAATAAAACAAAACATAAATTTGATATAAATTGAAATTATTTTATTTAAAAAGGGAAATATAAATCACACTACAGTTTTAAAAAGCCTATTTTCAATCAGTCATTATACAGAACATTTTAGTGTTGAACAACTTTTTAAATGGCCACATGATTTTCTTAATTGCCCGTAATTCTTGGACAGAAGGACATAAACCTGTTATTAGCAAACAAGCATATTTAACGCACCTGAAGGGGATTAAATCTGAGCCAAAATAACTCCCATTCAATTTAGTCTGAATATACACAAAACATAGTTTTAAATAAACATCACGTTCTAACAGGACAGCTCCATAAGAGCAAAAATACATCCAACAAAGTATGCTTAAAACAATCCTCTGGACAATAAAGGAATGTAGTGCAGTTTTTTTTCCCCCATGGTTGCCAATAACAGTACAAACACAAAAATGAATATAAAATAACAGCATGTCATCACGAACTGAACAGCTACAAGACAACAGAAACACTTGGATAAAGCTCCTTGTTAGTTGTTAACCATTTTTTTCCTCTTAGACAAGAGTTGTCTGACAATATTTGTCAAGTCTGTCAAGTGATTTGGCACAAATAGCAACCTATTACTGGTAGTATGATATGTTAGAAGAAATTCCAAACTGTACTTGGGCCATTTAAGTTGTGCTGATAAATGAAGAATAGACAAAGTCATTGCCGTGTTCAACCACAGTGTAATAGCTACAAAACAGAAAAACTCTGTTGAATCGAAAAATTAATTCAAGCTTGTCCAGTCAATGGAAATTACGGTAAATAAACAAAGTACAGTGTACCAGGATTTGTCTATTACTTTTTTTCTTATTCTTCTCTTTTCCACCTAGGACTTGACAGCCTCCATAGCAGTATTCTCACAATCCACAAATTGTATGGTATGTTTGCTGCTCAGCCAAATGTAAGCAGTAAAGTGAAGTATTATTTATTTTTTAGATTATTCCTTAACCAAATCTCTTACAGAAACAGACTTTTTCAATCTGTAAGATTTCTTACCAACTCCTTTAATGTATGCACAGGGGGAATGGAACTGAAGTGGATCTTCTGTGTCAATTTTGCCTGAGCAAGTGGCTAGTTGTAAGTGGGAGTGCTGGTGTGGCACAATAAAGGCAAAAATATAAAAGATGACCGATTGAAGAACAGGAGTATTGACAGATATGTTCGGTAGTGCTGCACTGTCCCAGCTGGAGGAGACGCAGGGAAACCCTGGTTTGTACACTTAACTCTGTCTTCAGTCAGTATGTAGTCCATTTGAACCACTGTGTGTTTCTACAAGGTGTTTTTTTCCGGGGAGAAGAGAGCTGCCAGGCCCAATTCATCATTCTGTGTATCCATGTCTAGCTTCGGCTTTTTAAAGAGCGATGGAAGGTTCCGGATATGAACCTCCTTCTTGAACTGCTGGCATAGAGCTTTCTGTTGGCAGGGCACAAAGAGACTGGAGGGTAAAAGCTATTCAAGATCTACTAGAAAGAATTTCATTAGACTGTACGGTGCTGTTGAACGGCTCTACGTAAAATTTACAACACCGCCAGAGTCACACTGCTGAGTAATGACTTGCACTATTGCGGCCAGTGTGTCTGGTCAAATCTAATGTCTGGCTGCACTATAGAAAAGCACTGCATTCTAGTGGCTGAATATGGAATTACCCCAACAGTTCCTGCGATGAGCTTCTTGAACTGGTCTTTCCTCTTTTTTTCTCCAACCCTCTGGGCACTGGGGTCCACGAGCCTGTGATCATACTGATCCAGAGCCTCCAAGCTGATGTTTGGGATCTGGGTCATTACTGTTCGCAGCTCCATGTAGCGAGGCCGCTAAAACATAGACATATGTATCCACAAGAAATTAATTCTCAGGAATTAATACAAATTTGGGAACATATAGCTCTGAAATCAAATATTTCTGCATTGATGATGAGAAAGTAATACAGTGAAACCTCGACTTACGAACGCCTATACTTGCGAACTTTTCGAGATACGAACCGGAGATTCAAGATTTTTTTTGCCTCCTCTTACGATCCAAATTCGACTTCCGAACCCGAGCACGGAAAAATTAAAAACATTTCCCCGGCCGCCGCCATTACGTGGCTCACGGGTGACGTGTGACCTGTGAGCGAGTCTCAGAGCGTGTCAGGCGACTGTGTCCGAAATCGCTCCCTAACCCCTATATAGTCCACTACATTCATTTCCCTATGAAGGGAGTAGGGAATAGGGATTGAAAAAAATCTCCTCTTACGAACCAAATTCGACTTCCGAACCCGAGCACGGAAAAATTAAAAACATTTCCCCGGCCGCCGCCATTACGTGGCTCACGGGTGACGTGTGACCCGTGAGCGAGTCTCAGAGCGTGTCAGGCGACTGTGTCCGAAATCGCTCCCTAACCCCTATATAGTCCACTACATTCATTTCCCTATGAAGGGAGTAGGGAATAGGGATTGAAAAAAATCGCTTTGATTTCCGAACGTTTCAACCTACGAACCCGATCACGGAACGAATTAAGTTCGTAAGTCGAGGTTCCACTGTAGTTTGTTGCAGTCTCTTTTAGTAACAGAGAAAGAATGTAACAGAGGTAAAAATATAGAGCCGATGTGACAAATCATTGCTGTTGGGCTCACCAGGTTTTCATAGATGAGCATAGCCAGCTGAGAGAGAGTAGTGTTGCAGACTTCATGCTGTCCATGAATCTGGAGAGCCCTGAAAACACTGGTATAGAACCAGGTGACTGCCTCAGGAAGAAGATTACCCCCTACAACCTGGAGAGACACAGAGGACAACTGTAAGAATGTACAAAATTATGATACTTTAATAACAACCAACAAAATCACATGTGTTAGTAGAATAAGTTTAGAGATCCACTTCATTTAACAGTTTCAATTAAAGTGATATCGAGCGATGCAAATATAATAGTGATCAGAATGTTTTGAGTCACATAGGTTTAAAGGAAAACACATTTAAGGGGACTGATGCAATGTTAGTTCTGAGGTTTTCACAGGACTTATGGCCAATAAAGCAAATAAAATAAAATCAGCCTAATTCTAAGAAAAGTCTACCTGCCGCAGAAGGGTCCAACAGACCATGGAAGCAGTGCGATGACAGTTTGCAGTGTCCTTCCATGACAATGAGGTGAAAGAGAGTGTTAACAGGCACATGTAGATGTTCTGGGCAAAAGAAAAAAAAGAGAGAAGTTTTAATACAGCATTTACTGTGCGACTATACTGTCACCTAAATGCTATGTGATGTCTTTGGCCAACCTCGTGTTTCATCAGGCATTTTCCCAGCTCAGTCAGCTCCTCTGTGGGTTGGGCGGGGGACGCAGTCTGCACTGATTCCATCATCACATCTTCGTCTGTGCATGGACGTTTCAAGCAAACCAATGAGATGGTTCTAAGGACAAAAACAAATCTGCATATTGTTTCAAATATTCACTTACCATCTATTTCCTCCTTGTTTGCGGCCGGTTCAGGCACCTTTTTGGAAATGCAGCATACAGCTAGAGGAAGAGGAGATAAAGTGTTATGGCCTCATAAACACTCAACTCAGTAAAAGCTGATCAGGCAGTTGTGTACTTGTCCTCCAAATCCCACACCTTATATTTTTATTACACACCATCAAAAACTACACAGTTTCTCCTTGTACCTGAAACAGATCTTGCTGATTAAAGACTCACTTCAGAGAACTCTCACAATACAGTAAATTGAAATCTAGTCAACAGTATGGAATGAAACATTCTTTAACTCTTGTGTGAGTCCACTGGCCACTGGTGGGTACACAGTCCTACATACTATAATATGTGAGGAATATATTTTTTTTCATATGTTCTGAAATTATGTAGCTTTCGTATCTGGCTAAAATAAAATGTCAGTAAAGATTAACAGTATTAAAGAATAACCACTGAGCTGAATTTCACGTCTTGCTTTACAGTGAGTACAGACAAAGACACTGCTATCATTAAACAAATTTAACGTCATTGTACTAAAAATAACTACCGTACCATTCCCAATAAATATTTGATTGTAATCAATACTAGTGCCTGCAAATGAAAAGTGTCTGACAAACGGTACTTAATGAAAAGTTAATTAAAACACCCTTTTTATTGTCAAGCTCATGTTTATATTTGAAAACATGAGATAATAATTTTCAGCTAATAAATTATTCTTAAAACGATTAATTGAGCAGTTAGATGATAAAACTTACTGAGAAGATCCATCACCTCCCTTGTGAGCAGACGCACCAGCTGTTCCTCCAACATCTCCTGTGTCACCTGGCTCTCCTGACACACCACCTCCTCCTCCTCGCCACTAAGAACACAAAAAACAAACAGCTGAACATGTTCAGTTTGCAAAATGACAGTGATCTAAGAATTAAACACGTAATACTTTTAATAGCACCCGCAATAGAAATGAATAGAAGCACTATCGTATAACTCACTTAATAGAGGTCCTTTGGTTGATGACCTGCCACTTGATGCTGAGTCTCTGTAGTATGAAGCAGAAGGAAGGCCATAAAACAAAAGCATCAGTGGCCGGGTGAATGAAGTACAACAAATAGTAAGAATAATTATGAAATTTGAATGATAAAAAGGTGAAGATGTTTACCTGTTGCATGTAGGCAAACAGAGGGCCCAGCAGGGGGCAGAGTAGGCTGCTGTAGTACTCCTGAGGACATGACAGCACCAACTGCCTCACAAACACCCGTACACACTTGTTAAGGAAATTGCATGTGAAAAGATCTTTATTTATTACTATTTTATTTCACCAAACCACTGAATTAAGCATAGTCATAAAAGGATATGAATCATAGGGCGAAGTCTTTGGTCAGGCACATGGTCGAGGGAAACAAAAGCAGAACCAGCTATTTCTTCAGCCAACCTCTCGATGGTATAGAATTCCTGCTGCAGGGACAGACCTGCATTTCCCAAGACATGGAAGCTGGAGAGGTAAATACAGCAGAAGAGGAAGTTGAATTGAAACTGTAGCAGCGTGTGTTGTATAAATACTAAAAAGTTTGTGAAAAACCTGAAACAACATTTCTCACCAGTTGTCATAAACTGTGGTGAAAAACCCCTGCATGCGCTCCAGGTTGGTTCTGTACACTGGAGAGTCATAAAAATCCAGAGGATGCTGAGCGAGACCTGGAAAAAAAAATCAACTGAGAAGTTTTAATTACACCATTCTTTCCAATGATGCATATTGTGAGGAAAAGCCTGCATAAAAGGCTTCTCTTACCAAGAACTACGTTTTTCTCGGCATCCATTACTTCATGGGCCCGAGAAAAGGTCTCACTGAGACGAGCCATGTTCTCTGGCATGAACAGACTGTTGTAAGTCCTGCATGTCAAACACCAAAGATGTCAAAAATATAAATACAAAAAATACAGCTCAGACTACCCTATAATATAACACATGGGAATGGTCTGATGAGTATATTTTGGAATTGAAAGGGGTTATACAAGCTCTAGCATTAACCCAGTGTTGTACCTAATAAGGGCCAACAGATTAGGCAGCAAAAGCAGAAACTGGGCAGTGCAGGGGTTTCTGTAGATGGGAGCTCCAGCAGCAGTGCAACCCACTACAAAGCCACCAGCCTTGGCTTCCTCCAGGTCTGCAGGCCAACGTGCCCGTTTCACCACCCCCAACATGGCATATAAACAGAAACTCAACTAGAGGTAGGTCAAAGAAAAGAAATGGTGAACATGGTAAAAATACATATGTTAGGACCATATTAGTTACACATATTATTTTTTTCTTTTTTTTGCTCTTTTAGAATTTGAGAGAAAAGTAATTACTGACTTAAACTTACCCGCCCTCTATTAAGGCCTGCTGTATCTGCATCTATGCTTTGCTCAGTGACAATTTGATCAGCTCCAACAAAGGACAGGAACATGACAGGGTCCCACAGCACACTAGACACCAGTCATTAGATACGAGTCAGTTATTTATCAAGAGATTAAAATACAAAAATTAAATTCATGGGAAACAAAGATTTCAAACGCACCGCCTCATCTCGTCTGAGGTCCAGTCTGCTACCACTGATGCCATCAGTTCATCTAGAAAAGCCTTTTGCCTCGCAAAGTCTTTGAACTGGTTACTAATTAGTACCAAAGCCTCCATCAGTGAACATTTCTCCATGTGAGTTAGCACGGCATCGCTCACGAACAGCTTCTTCACGTGATTGTAAAACATGTCAAAACATGGCTGGAGAGGAAATTAACTTAATTATACAGCAGCCAGAGATACTTACTTATACCTATTATTAATTCCATGTATATATCATTGATGAAATCAGTCAAGCAAATGTAATCCATGCTACGCTATTCTCATTTAACTAGGATATAATGGCATTTACCAAGATGAACTGTGGATAATCCCGGCAGATTTTTATGATAGAAGAACAGGCGTGTCTCCTCACATTCTTTACAGCTCTGGTCCGAGGTGCCTGAAGTTGTCAATGGGACAACGTTTCTTTTTTGGTTTTGGACAGTAAAATAAAAAATTACACTTTTTCACTCTGTGAGGGACACTTACCTTATTGTCCTGACCGATTTCAAATGTGACGGCTTTAAAGAGCTGTAGAGAGAAAAGAAACCCACAAGTCCACAACTACCCAAATCAACACATGTAACAATTACTAAAATGTTTCTTATTATGCATTTCAATATGTAAGTATATAATACAACTATTACTACTACTACTACTACTATTATTATTATTATTATTGTTAACAACAACAACAACAACAACAACATATGTATAACAAACACACATGTATCAATGTAGTAACTTTGCTCACCTTATATAGGACCTGTGTCAAGAATTGTGGTCTGTGTATCACAAATGGGAAGAGGGCAGAAACATTGGTGAGTACACATGACAAGATGAGTGGGTCTTTGGTGTCATAGTTTAAAACAGCCTGCAGCAGCTCCATACTCTGATCTATTGGCAGCTTCTACAAAATAAGAAACGGAGAGAACTCAGTATAATCAACATTATTTTATTAAATAGTTGTTGTCCTTTGCTGGAAACTGCCCATATTTACCTCCTCTTCCAGAGTTTTGATGATCTGTGTGACCATGCACTCCATGAAGACAGTCATTGCATCCCACTGGACCACAGATGGAGACAGGAGGGAACACAGGCCCCCTGCAGTTTTGGCTAGTGAGGAATACAGAGAGAGAAAGGTCACTGCTTATGTAAATAAATGTTTTTTTTCTATTTAGGATTGCAAAGTCCGGAAATTGCACAGCCTAATTAAAAAAGTTATTTCCTGTCCACGATGAGGACACAGACTTACATGTGGTATCCCCAATATCAATAGGACTGGCAATCTGGTACTGCAACCATTCTGCTGCTATCTGAAAGGCCTCGAGAGGAACAATGCGACATGCACTCCTTACCACCTCTCCATGTTGCGCACGAAAAGCTGTGAGGGAATGAATGCACACCATGAAAAACATGACAAAAAAATAAAAGTACTATACTACATAAATGCACAAAATCGGACTCCTTGATACTTACAATTAAAGAAAGAGTTGAAGTCCTCGTCACTGTCAAAGTCCACACGAGAGTACTCGCAACTTGGATTATCATCTCTAGATGGGAACCCAGTCTGAAGAGAGAAAGATAGTAAAAAGAAAAAAAACTTTAAGAACACCCAGTATAGAGGCAACAGTAACACTGATGTCATTCACCAGCTTTAACACAGAGGTAATGCTGTGTTACAGACATATTACAGCCCCAGGGTTTGATATTAGATACCACGTTGACGTTCTGGAATCAAGAGGGGTACCGATTAAGTCTATACAAGGCACAATAAAGGTAAACCATTCCTGCCCTGATCAGACTGTGCAAACGGGACTACTATCTCACCTTGACCAGGTTGGCCATAGCTGCTTTGAGGTATTTGATGGCCATCTCAACAACAACTGCATCTTTTGACAGAGTCTCATGTTTGAACAGAGCTCCCCAAGTAGACTGTGTGGATGACTTCAAAAACTGCAGGAAGTGGTGGGGTGACAAATTCATATGAGGCGCAATCAAACACAATTGATTAATATTAACTAACATGAAATATTTAACAGATTTGGACTCATCTCACCTGACTGGAATGTGTAGTGAAAGATAAAAGAGCTTCCATGTACTTGCTAAGATTTGCAGGTATTTCAACCTCAACATCTGAACCCTGTAGAGAGACCACAGTATTTACCAAAGATCAATCATACACAGGAAGTCTAATAAACTACAAAAATGCATCTGTCAGTTTACATAACAAATTAGGATAAACTCACCACTAATGAGTAGAGCTGGCCTCCTAAACCACAAAGGACCTGACAGAGTCTCTTGAGGAAGGAATAACGCCGCTCGACCACCTCCACTGCTCTATAGGTGTATATACATACACAGGACTATAAGTTGCTGCCAGATGCATGGAATCCAATGTTTATTGACTTGTTTTGCAACTTTCTTTAAGCTTCACACAAAGCTGACACTTCCCAATACTCACTGTGATTCACATGATTTCTGACATATTGCCAGTCCATCTGCTGACCTGCAGCCACACAAAACACTATTTAATAACAGTGAAAATGCTAGATAAAAGAGAGATGGGGAGAAGCAGCTGTACTCACTGGGCTGCAGAAAGAATGTAATGTATGGCTACGTCATCAAACAGCAACATGAATGGTTTCCTATCCTCCAGCTTGCCCTGTGACAAAATGAGAGCGTTGGTTACACACAGGTTACTATAATCAAATAAAATACAAATATTGATATATTTTTTAAAGATTCTGCAGTATACTTTGGCGTGCGTCATCATGTCTGTGTTTCTTTAATAAAGGGGAGGTCTAATTTTCCAGCTAGAAAACACCTGCCTTTATCAATTAAGAAATTTGTTCACTATTTGTTTTGTTTAGGAATCCAGTGAATCAGACTCTTTCACACTTGCACACCGTTCAGTTCAGGAGTACCCTATATATGAGCTCTGCTTCGGACCTGACCAAATGTCAAACAAATATAATTTAAGTCTGTCAAGAAGATTGCATACACTCGTCGCTAGTAAACTTTATAAAAACAAAAACAAAGGACTGAGAAAAGTTATCACTTTACAGCTGTCGTGATAGCATCATAACTTAAACAACTGTTCTATGACTCACCTTCCGACTGATTGCGATAAGCAGACACTCTGCTGCCTCCAGCTGCAGCTCTGGCTCACTCAGCAGCAGACATAACATCTCAAGTAGATGGCAGTTACCAGAGGTGATGTAGACCAGGGACACCCAGTCTATGTAGCCTGCTAGTGTGTTCAGCGTAGTCACAGCTACTCGACAGTGAGCTCTGGCCTGTGTGTGAAAAGATATTACTGCTGAAGCAATCAAATTCAATAAGAGCTTCATTTTAGAGCAAAGATGAAATTATATTTTTTCACCTGTACTCCATGTCCAGGTGATCCTTTCTGGTTAAAAAAAAATAAAAATAAAAAAAATAAGCTAAACAAATAGCACCATATGTTTTATAATTTTACATTGTCCTATCAAAAACAACGTATAGATGCATCAAAAACTAAGAACTATAATTCAAGAAATTATAATTATGCTCATTATTACTACATAATAAAAGCTGAGAGCCACTAACCAGCCTGCGATATTCTTCAACATTTATTTGTAAAATTGTCATCATAAATTTGAAGATGTTTTCCATGTTCTGAGTGAGTGTCTGTTGGATGTCTCTTCGTCGCTGGGCGGGCAACGTTTGGAAGGTGATCACATCCTCTGCTAGCCGCAACAGGATCAACATCACAAGCTCCGTCTGTGCCTCCTGTGGAGGGTGCAGATGTATTTGTGTTACACTTTACGGCTCAAGATTTATAAGTTTATATTGGCTGACTTAAGTGGCTGCATCTTGATTTGACAGTTTGCACATAAAAGGTCAAAGGTCACCTTTACACTAAATCGAATAATAATAGCTGCTGAAAGATGTCAAAATGAAACAGTAGCTAAGTTGACAATAATAAGCCTGGTACATATTTGCATGTGAATTATTACATATCTATACTCAAATTGCTAGCAAGCAGCACTAATTAAGTTTCTTACCCCTTGGCTAGCGAGAGCTTCCATCTCTTTCAGCATATCTGGCCAGTGTTGAGGCCATTCTCTCTTTATCATTTCAACTGTGATTCGGGAGAGGACATCTTTAATGTGGCTCTCCTCCTCCAGGATAGAATGAGTGCCCTAATGAGACCCAAAGACAGTACCTGGTGTTAACAGCCATGACAATAAGATAGAGGCTTCATTTGAATCATAAGTCTGGTGGTAGTATTGTCAATAACTTGTTACCATCTCACTTACATTTGATAACAGCTGCATCGCACACTCTTTTAGCTGGACCTTCTCTTGTTGTTGCATATTGTTCCATCTGAACCTGCAGGCGAAGCAAGCTGTCTTACAAAAAATGCACCTCATATTGTTAAGCTTTATTTATGATAGTGATGTCACACTCACTTGATGACGTGCTCCAGGATTTGCAAACCAAAGTGTCTCACGACAGCTGGCTGTGCTTTGTCGGCTAATTGTAAGCCACATGGTACACAGAAGGAGTTTGTCTCTTTAAACTCTTCATAAAACTGTGGTGAAAAATAAAGCTTATTATTATTAAACGCGTCAGTCAGATTTTAAAATAAATTGCCTTCTGAATACGTGGCGTCGGTATCTAGAGGCTACAACAACAGCTGCTTCAGCAGCATTTTAATAAATACATCAATAGCATAAAGCTAACCTATTAAAGAGCTATTCAAGCTAGCGTTGTCATTAGCAACTCGGTGGTACTTAGCCCAGTAAATGACATGTAAATGAAATGCCTTTAATGCTGTCCTGATATCAATGAGTATTATATCAGTTGTGACCGTTTTAATGAATGAATGAAGGTGAGTCGACAGCAGGGAGGTGGTGTGGCGATTAACATGGCATACCCCACTATCTGGCACAGCATCTGTGCTTTATCGCTGTACATTTAGTAAACGTTAACGGCTGCACAAGCGATGCTGTTCCCGCTGATGTGGCAGATTAAAAAAAACTTACTTTAAATTCAGCTTCACGTGGACCTGATTCTACTTTCACAACAACTCCGAATAAATGAGAAGCTAATGGGGCGCAAGCTAGCAGCCCATTACGATGCTACCTTTAGGGCCTCCAGTCGGTAAATTTGGCTTGATTCCGCATCCATCATCACATTCACAGCTTTGATAAGCTGATCACACATGGCGGCCACCGGGTCAGCCATGGCTTCGGGTACAGTCTGGCACACCGTTGAGACGAAAGCGAAGAGCGCCCTTATGCAAAACACTTGCACAGCAGCAGCGAACAGCGTAAGATCACCCAAGTACCAACGTGCACAGAAAAAAATGTGCTGCCTGGGCGTTTGTACCTTTCGCTCGCCGTTGAATTGGAACTCTGGGAGTTGTAGTTGAAGCGTCCTTTTTTTAAGATCGTCAATATGCCGACAGATAAATCACTCCGTTCTTTAGCCTGGGGCTGTGGGACGTTAAATATCCCTGTAAAGATATTGCATTAAAATGGCGTAGAGAGAGAATAGAATGACGCTATTCTTTTATAGCAACGATAATTTCAACAGTTCAAAAAGCTTTTTCATACAATTAACCGAATGCTTAGTAAGCAACGATTTATTCACACAAAACAAGACAGTTGCTTATCTAATGGTAGGTTTTGTTATAATCTATTTTATACTGGAAAAATGTGTGTAATTTACAGGTCCACGGTATACACGTAACACTGTAAAAATGTTAAATAATATTTACAGTATGCTATTAGCAGCTCTGCTGAAGTGCCAGCTACTGATTAGCTGTTTATGTAGCCATAAAGGAAAGAGTGAATCCTGTCGGGCTTTCATGTGACAACATTGTTCGTCATTGAATCCATCCACTTTGATTCTATTTTTTTACACGAGGAGAGTGAGGCGTCTTACAGCGGGACGGCGTTTCTTCCGGTTAACTTTCATTTGTTGCTAATGATATTGATGTTCGGGTTTGCGATGTCCGTATAAATGAATCAGTGTTCATAGCCTACAAATGAGTCATATTATGTTTAATGTTGACACCGGACAGGTCCGGCAGGTGGGTGGTGTTTTCTGCACAAGAGTGGGGCGGGGCTTGAATTCCAAAGTGGAATGAGTTTCCTCCCGAGACGTCACTCCGGGATAGGCTGCAAGCCACCGAGCAACCTTGTCAGTCAGCGGTGTTTCTGGCTGTATACCGTCGCTTTGTCGGTGAGTTAAAAGCAGCAAAACATTATATATTACTCTCATTTACCTTTAAGCCATTTTATCGTAGTTGTTTATAAAAAAACGTAAGATTTATAAGAATTGCTCCGCGCTCGCGACGGAGCTGTTACAAAGTTATAAAGCGATGCTAACGTACTACTACAACGGAAACTTTTGTCGTGAAGGCCTTGTTGCAACAGGTCCACGGCATAGGCGTAATAGCGTTTGTGGATGTTTCTCTGTTCTTTTATATTCTTGAATCCATGAAGTAACGACGTATTGTATGTGTTTTTAATGCAGAACGGGGCCCCAAATAGGAGAAAGTAGCCTTGCCCGTCGCGGGTTAAGGCTCTGGGATTTAAGAGATCGCCAGTCCCGGCGCTTTCGTCGAAACTGCCTTTGAGGATTCATGCTGTTCTGGTTAGCTAAATGCGGTACGAAGCTAAAATGATGCCGGTGAGTTTATGTTTTAATTTACGTCGCTACAAGTGTCGAAGTTGTTGTTGATGTTTCTGTTTTCAACAACATGGCTCTGACTGTCGTCTCAGTGCCACTACTTGCCACTTTCCTGGACATTTAAATTGACGTGGCAAGTTGATGCGGTTGCTGCTTTTTGCCATTACTATGGCAACACAGGCTTGTGTTTGTGAAGTTTATTGACTGTACCAGCTGTGTGCATGCGAATCGGAACATGGAGTTACACTGTAGTTTACGTCATTTATTTGCTTACTGCCGCAACTATTCCTCGTGCACACGGTTGGTTGTCATTCATGTAAACCGTCAAAACCCCGTCGCATCGAAATGCAATGTTATATTTCATATACCAAATTTTGGGGCAGTAAATAGAAATATGGCACCATCAATAATACGGATGATTCTTTCTGTATACTGAAATTATTTGGATGCTTTGCTCAGAACATACAGTAAGCAGCAGGCACCTGCCAAGTCTTGCTGGACGCCTGCCATGCTACCTCTATCATCCCCATCATCATCATCATCATCAGACCATTGCTTTTGTTGCAGTGCAGGCTTTTTTCTCTCACCACATATTTGTGCAAAGAGGGTAATAGACAGTGGTCTGTGTGCACAGTAAGAGAAATACCATAACAACACCAGGCTGAAATAGTGGTGTTTTTTCCCCCAATAACATCAGCTGACTGTGACTTTGACACTCTAGCTGGTGAAGGAGCAAAGTTCAAAGACATAATAGTTTGATTGGTAACTAGAAAGCTAGCATTATTATGTCAAGAATTTATATACCCAAAAATGTGGCAAATAAGGCCATAACAAATATTTCAGTGGTTAATATGTTTTTCTTTCAATCATTACCTCTGTAAAATATCATAAAGCTTAATGCATGTTTATTTAACAAAGATAGTAGGACCAACATACAAATATTCACATTATCATTGTACACAACAGAGTAAAGAAGCAAATCTTCACCTTTTCACAAAGCTAAAACAAGCAATGGCATATTGGCTTGTTGTTACTGACTTGTTAATTGATCTGTTTCTCCAAATTGTTTGCAGCTAATTTTCTGTTGACAGGCTTTTCACTACATAATAGTTTTACTTTCTGCAAATCAGTGTTAATAACACTGATTTCAACTAAAATAGCTTGATTAATAATCTTTTTAGCAGTGGAGACAGAGGAACATTTGGATGGCTCTTGTCTAGTGTGTGAATTCAGTCTGCTACTGGCACATAGTCATTTGTTATCACCACGCTTGTTTCTCATAGACAATATCAATGTTAACCTCAAATGTTTTCACAAAAGATGTTTGTCTCTATAGGACACTTGAGACTGTAGTAACCCCCACTCGTAATTCCAGGTTGAGAATATATGTGTGTATTTGACTGAGATACAGCTTCTGATACTGGCCTGATAAACACAAAATGGCCTCTATCTGGCCATGGCTGATGTGATGTATTGTGTTAGAAATTACTCTCATAGCCCCTGACCCTGCCCGTACAGGGCAGGGGCTCGGGGGCAGTGAGAATGTAGTGTCGTAATTGCTGGCTGGGTATGGTAAATAGGGGGTCACTGTTTTCTGAACACAATGTGCTGCAGGAACTCTTTAACAGCATGTTGTGGAGAGCACATTGTGTGTGCCTGTGCTTTGGCAGCATCCTGATAAGGGATACTCACCCTTTATTCAACCATAGCGTGGTATAACTCATTTACCCATGACCTGCTGTCGTCTCTGCTAAAACATGTTTGTTTTTTTTTGCTAACAGTTATTAAATCTATATTTGGTTTGACTCATCAGCCACGTGTACTTATTGTCACAGTGACCTATAGTCAATTGACTGGCATCAGAAAAGAAACCAAACAAGAAAAATGAAAAAATGTCTTGAATCATTCAGGAAAATTCTCTGAATGATTTTGGGTTTTAGGTACAAATCTCACATCCTCTCCTTGTTCCTCTCCTATAATAATAGTTTCTTAATGTGTAGATTTCCAGTCAGATAAACTTCTGTGTTCCTGGCCTGTATTCATTAGTTTTGTGTTCACCGACCACACACAGTTGTATTGTCTCACAGCCGGCAGAATTTGTGGCAGTGTCATGATTGTGGGAAAATGTGTTGATGCCTTGGGAAGCCTGATTTGCTGTGTGTGTCAACAGAAACCTGAGAGGGCTTTATCTGTGGCCACCACAGCCTTTGTGTTTACTTGATGGAAGAGTATGTGATGGTTACATAAGCCGACAGTCACATTAGTAATAGCCAAGGACAGTGGCAATGTTTTGACTTTTGTGTGAGCAAGTAGAGTTGTTGGAATAAGCTGAGATGTGTGTGTAAAAGATACTGTAGGATTGTAATCGCACCATTTTTCCAAGTAATGTTGTACACATGTAATACTGTCATAAATTGAATACTGTACCTTTTTATTTTACACAAGGTGAATTTACACAAAAGGACAGAGCAAAACATGTTTGCTGAGGTTAAGAGGAAGACTTTATGAATGGTTAAAAGCTTAGCCGAGCCTGTGAATAATGCTCTTGAATGCAAAAGGGGCCACAATACCAGGATAACAGCACACCAGAGTCACCTGATCAGGTATCAACTTACCTACCCAGGAAAACTGGGTGACTCAATTGTGAAAAGCAGAATGATATGTCAGCGTTCCAGAAACAATTCCAGATAGACATTTTTAGCACAGTGAGGACAATATTGCATCTAAGGGCAATAATACCCCTGATCTGGGACTTTTGTGGGGACAGAAACTATTAACCAGGAACTAAATTTCTGTTGGGTCAAATGTGGTTTCTGAGAGCTGAAAAAGGTTCCACAAGAGGAACTTTTTGTCCTCCTGTAATTTGCTTTCTTGCTTTGCTGCAGGCTGTTTGGCATATGACAGATTAAACACCACAAAACATTTAGTACTTTTTAAGGACACTAATTAGAATATATGGCCATTTTGACTGTTATCTCTTGACATTTCATTCCCCCCATGTTATCAGCAGTGATACTGCATACATTAAGTCCCACACAGGTGACTGTTTTCCCAAAACTGCGCATGCTACATTTTTCAGTCATTTATTTGTAGAGCACTGTAAGATAACTTAGGTCTGTGCATATTATCTTGGCCTTGTTGTTTCACTGAACAGCTTAACCCACCCATCATAAGGGCTCAAAAACAAGGATACATCCTCTCCCCTCTGAGTAATTTAGACTCCATTTCCCCTATCTCTCAGATAAGAAGGATGGAGGAGCTGTCTCATCACGTAGACCAGGAATGGAACAGTATTGCAAGAGTGCGGCTTAAGAAGTGATAGGCTAAGTACTGCAATGCAGACAGAGAGAGGGGGAGAGAGAGAAGGTTGTCCTGATCTTAGCGTCACAGCTAGCTGCAGTTTCCGTGTGTTGTAAGAGCTGCTTGTTTTTTTTCTCGAAATGTTGCAGCTGTATGGAGCTACTGTGCATTCTGATTCCCTGTGTGTTTTCATGCTTCTTACCCATGAACCCCAAAAACCCACCCACCCCACCCTCTAACGCAATGGAAGTGAGTGAGAGTGAAAGAGAGATGAAGAGGAATAATGCATAAAGCCAACAGGGAGCTTTTTGCTAGCTCAACAGTTAGAAGGACTGCCTCGCTGGAACTGTGTCAACTCTTGAAGCTGTAGGGAGGAGATGCACACAGAGGAAGATGCGGCTGCAGTCTTTAAAAAAATGCCCTAAGCCGATTCAGAGGTGGCTCCCTCAACAAGACCTAATTGAATCATTTGCTTACCACAGCAATAACTATAATTGAAAATGTGTGCAGACAGAGGACCCAACAGCCTTTTAGGTGTGACCCCTCAGGCATGGTCAAAGGTATGACCCCTGTTATACTCTGCTGCTGTCATCCTGCCTCAAATGGTCCACTCTTCCAGATGTCCCATTTCTCCCCCACATATTATATCAGTTTTGCATCTGTGGCGGTAAATCCCAATGTATTTGGTCGAGCCTGTGATAAAATTGTTTATCACTCGCGAATCTAATGCTAATTTTCGTGTAACCTGTGGTCTTATCTGCTTAGCTATTCAGCATAATTGATTTGAATATTCATGTTTTTAATTTACACAGACTCTACTTTATCTTTGCTCTTTTATCAGCAGGAGGCTGTAATCAGCTCTACCTGAAACCATAGCAACCATAGCACAATTTGCATTGGTATACAAGTTTTAGATTTAACGGTCTCGTGTAACACAATGAAAATATATTATATGCTACTCACTACAGGGAGTATTAAATTATAGTATATTAATTTATATTAAATGTACATGAGTATATTCAGCATATTATATTGGGCTCTCAACACTAAATAGGTTGAATTGGTCCTTTTTTCACATTTATTTATTCAACTTTATTTATCCTAAATTAATTTCAGATTACGTGGTAATGAAAACAATCTTGTTGCATTTTGGAAACACCATGCAGTTACAGGTACACTAGCTTTTTTGACTTTAAGAATAAAGGACCAGAACAAAGTGAGGTATTACTTTATTCCAATGTTACTGCAAAAAAAGTATTATTTTTTCCATAAAGTAAAGAATGAGTCATGAAAAATGTGGTGTTACTGTGGGTGTGGATAGTTATCTTGATGTGAATTCTCTGTGACAGGATTGGCTTTCATTTGTTAGTTATCCAGATATTGAAGAGTAATTCTATTACAGTTCAATCCTGTGTGATTTGTCTATTCTTGGAAATGGGAAACTGCAGTGGTGGACAGTTTTGATCACTCTGAGTCCTTTTTGCATCTAATTGCATTTTGGACAGTGGTCTTGAGGCGGATGCAGTAGAATTGACCCTAACAAGGAGAGAGTGGTTTTTCAGGGTGGACATTGATTGGTTTGCTGTTAGGCCTGTTTTAAATATCATTATCAAGGAGCTGTTCTACCTGAGTGAATTTGCAGTAACAACACTGATCACTCTTTTGCTGCAGTGCTCATGTAAGTTATCAGAACTATCTGCACAAGTACCACACACAACAAAACAGCATTCCTCCCTCTAATTGGCGTAGAGTGCATTGTTGATCTTTAAACTCAAATCATCTCAGAGCACTCTTTCTAAACAACTGGAAAGGCTTGAAAAGCCTGTTCCCCTGCGCCAGGGCCCCTCTGGCTTTGACGAGAGAATGTATCCAAATTACAGTGACATATTACAGGAGACTCTTATGGTTGGTATGATTTTTAGCTGATATCGCAAGTACACAGTATCTCACAGAATTTCCCCAAAGCTCAAAGGAACAGCAGCATGTTTAATCGTATACCAAACAATGTCATTAATAAAGACCATGGTGTCCATGCAATAACGCACACAGATGACGCACACATATACCTGACTGTGTCCAGAGAAGTTTTTAATCTACATATGGCACTTAGGTCCAAAAATGTATGTGTTCAAATTAGATACTGAAAAGTGACACTTGCTCATGAGAATGAACACCACTATCTCGTTTGGTTTTGGTTAGCCTGAAGTATATGTCTCATCTTCTTAAGGAATTCTAACTGTGACATGGCTGCATGCTATTGAATTTAAATTTACTGTTTTAATACTGTGCCAGTAGTCTGTTAAAAGCCTATGTTTTTATGTATCAGATTAACGTAATCCCTGAGATAAAGTCCCAGTGCCCTAGCCTTATAGCTGCTCTATATTGAGAATAACTACAGTGAACTACAGGCTGTCACATTAAAGACCAGATTTCTCTGCCCTGTCTGTAATTGTCAGTTTCCAGTTTGAGCTGTCACACCAGACCAAAGCTTGGGCGACAGCTCTGACTTAGTTGATGTTATGATGGAAATAGAAATCTATTGCTTTAATAGAGCAGCAGAGGCAGCATGTACCCCTTTCCATCCCTGGGGCAATGTCTTTGCTGTCTCAGGTACGGAGGAAGTGCAATTCAGCAGTTTCCTCTGTCATCCGCTCTGATAGACAAAAGGCAAGTAGAGCATATTTTTTATCAAACCTTGTCAAATACAATTCAAATTGTTAAGTAGTATAAGGCACTCTAAAGTGAGCTGTTCTGGTTAGCTACAGTGCTTCTGATCGCCTTGTTGTGCAGATGATTAGTTACTCTGAATTGTATCTATGAATGTTAAATGAACTGCTCTCTGACATCTGTTTGTTGACCACTTAAGGTCTCTTTCACTTTAATCAAGCTGGCTGTGGTTCTGTAGTAGAACTGTGCATTATGGACAAAGATATTATAATCACTGGAAATCTCTCACAGTACTAAATGTTATTGTTGCATGTAGAATTACATGTGTACCTGTCCACAAACAAACAGATAATTGGAAAGTCTACCGGGGCCTGTCATTTTCAATGTCACCTTCTGCTTTGTCTGTTCAGGGAACAATATTGTGCGTTACGTGTAACAGAAGTATCCTTCAGTGTGGTGATTAACAGAGATTAATCTTCTACCTAAACCCATTTTGAATCTTTTTATAACCCCAAAGCAATATTAAAATACAAACATGTACGAAAATTGGTCTGATTAATTTGATTAATTGTGTATGTATGTCGTAGCCCATAAACAGTGACCAAAGGCATTAGGAGGATGAAGGTCAGTATCAAAGTGCTAACTCATCTAGATTGAGGGTAGGCTTGTGTGGTGGTGGGCCCGGATCATTAACTTTATTGCTGAGGAGACTGTGATTTCAGTATAAGCATTGACTCCCCCAATACCCCTCTCCCTTACGTGCAGTGTCTTTTGCTCTCTTTCTCACTCTCTTTCTACCCTCCACTCCATCACACCATTGTCTCTCTTTCACTCTCCAAATATTAACAGGGTCATTTGAATGTCCTGCATTGCTGGGAAGTTGTGATGATGTCAGCTGCCCTGCACCGATCTGTCAATAGGTTTTTGCTAAATGCAGACTACATGAAATTCATGGCAGTTTTGGCTTACTTTTAATTGGTGTCTCTGACAGTGTCATTTATTAAGTTGACAGTTTTGTAACTAATTATCACAAATAGTGAAACCACTCTGATTAGTGAACAGGAAATGACTAATCCTAATTTTAGCTTTGTCCTCTGGGGTGGTCATCCTTCACACAGCTGTTAATGCTTCTATGGGTGAGGAACAATGTATGTTTACAGCTCTGTTTACTGAAAAGGATGACTCACTGCTGATTTGCTCCATTGATGGGGATCTGTTTGTTTGCATCCCAGAAGAACAAACCAGATGAGTCAGATCCTCTGAGTCAGACGGCTTCCCCTCACATCCATGATCACCTCATCACTGGGGGAAAAAAAAAAACTTCTCAGAGATTTTCAGAGGAAACATGTCACCTGTTCACTCACTCAAGGGCACTCAATAACAGAAAAGGGGGAACAAAGCCACTTATTCTTAAGGCTGCTGCACTTTTGCTCTGTGCACACCACAGTTCAGAAGCAACCCAAATACTTTTGTTTCTGCACCATGGCTGCAACTGCTCTGCATGCTCACCCCCAAGCCCTCCGTGCTCCTGACCCCACTGACCTGATGTTGCCTCCATGGCCCTGTAGGCACGAGAGTTCACAGCAATGGTAAAAGAAAAATCTGACTATAACCGGGGGTTGTAAGGCACAAACAACAATAGAATTTTGATATTTGTGTGCTTTCAGGTTACTGTCAAAAGTTGTCAGAACTCTGTCACTCCTAATGTTGGATCAGATTAGATTTGACCATATTCCAACAATTAAACCTCTAAAGTGCACGCCTGTTTATGACTACACAGCAGTCTTTCACTTTCATGTTTTCATGTTAAGTGGTTATGTAGGTTTTTTTAGGTAACACTTACGCAGAATATGATATTTCACTACCAGATGTACCTTTTGGAATGAAATGAAAAGCATTAGTTTGACACAACCTACTATATTGTATTATGTTAATCCCCAAATGACTATTGTAACTATAAATACTAAGTAAGAGAGTTCGAGAATAGATTCAAAATGTTTGAATAAAAATACAGTAGCTGCTGTAGTTTCAGTATGGATTATGACTTGAATTCCAGCATAAAAGTTGATTACTATTGCACTGCTTTTTTTCAGTGCAGCAGCCGAGGGGTTTCACATTCTGCTTATATCAGTGATAGTTTCAGATAGTTCCCCTTTTTATTGTCCTGAACCAGTCTCTGCCATCTGTCACTCACTATTGAGTCCTTAGTGATCTGTTCCTTCAGAGTGCTTGGCAGGGGCATTCAGTGTGTGTGTGCTGTGTATATTGTGTGTTTAAGGGATCTCTCACCCTGGTGACAGCACTTGTTAGCAGTTAGATGGAGTAAAATGGAATTCTGGGAGATGGCCTTTCTGTTGACACAGATGAATGAAGGTTGGACACTGCAAACATCTGTCAGTGAAGCATACATCACTCACACAAACACACAGAAATATAGGAACATTGGACACCACACACCAAATAAAAAATAATTATATAGTATGACTGATGTGTTCATTCTGCTTCTGCCAAGGTCATCGACATATAATTCTCTTTTGTTGCCATAAAACATCTATATCTAATATTCCCTGCTCCCCCCTCCCTCTCTCTGTCTCCCTCTCTCTCCCCTGTTGTCCCCAGATGTTCCTTACAGTATACCTCAGTAACAATGACCAGCATTTTACTGAGGTTCCTGTCACCCCAGAGACGCTCTGTCGGGATGTGGTGGAGTTGTGCAAGGATCCAGGGGAGACAGACTGCCACCTGTCTGAGATGTGGCGTGGTTCTGGTGAGTTTCAGTGCCAGTTTACCCAGTGTTATGTACCCATCTATGCAACATACAGTACACAACATGTCTGCCTCATGCTGTTTGTGTAACATGGCTGTATCCCAAGAGACGCAAGTCAGTGTGCAGACACTTGTTTGTCTTAGCTCCTATAATTAGAGGCAAATTGCTTTTCTGAAGTAGGCTATGTATGGAGATTTGCTGTATGGTCAACTGCTAGGTGATTTCTTTTTGAAGGTCTTATGTATTTGGATCTGCAATGCAAATTAAGTAGAACCCGTAATCCCTGTAACAAACACAAGGACCCAGACATCTCCCACATCCCCCAGGAGGGAATGGAGGGTGAGATTTAATGCCTTCTCCTTTTTCCCCAGCGTTAAGAGTCAGGAAGTATTCAGATTCACAACTCAAGGAGTCTGGCTTTGTAGCAGTTTCCATGGTGATGCTGCAATAAGAGTGAATAAAGTGCCAATTATTGTGTTTTGAGTACTTCCACAAGTAGTATAGAGGAGACTGCTAACCTCTGAAAAAATTGTCCTGTTTTGCAGCCATTTCTTGCTACAGGTCCCTGCGGAAGCTTCTTAAAAACAAAGCAATACATTTATGTGTGCGTGTGTGTGTGCGCGTGTGCGTGTGTGTGTGTGTGTAGTTTTTCTCCTCAGAACGCTGTTAAGTATTTAAAAGTGTCAACTGTACTATTTAAATGAATCTCCTTTAAATATAGGTTAGCAGTCTCACGATAGTGGTTGGACAGGATTCTCAAAACTTCACATGCATGTTTGACCGACATTGGGATTGTCACATGTTTTTAACTGTGACAAACCTAATTTATTATAATCTTTTAAATATTGGTTTTATGGGCGTGTAACACCTGAACGCTGCTAATTTTTATGTTTACTTCATCTGCAGAGCGAGCCGTAGGCGAAGGAGAGAAGATGCTGGAACTGCTCCAGCGATGGGGACAACACAGGGCAGAAGTGCGCTTCTTTCTGCGTCATAACCGGGCCTTCAGCAGGGAGTCAGGTAAGTGTCCCTTTCCATTACATGTCCCGCAGACAGGAGAGACAAGGAGATGGATTGGTTTCTATTGTCACTTTACATAAGTAGGAGTCATGGTTTGGACAAGGACTGTCCAGAAAAACAGTGTGACAGAAAAAAAAACATTTGACACTTACCTGGTAAAACTGTAACAATGCCATAAACCTGTACACAGTCTAAGCAGAGAAAACTCTAGTATTTTGTATTTTGTCGTCTCAGCTACCAGTTGCGTAACTAAGCCCTTTTACCCCTCACAGCTTGAGTCTGGCTCAGGGATTAAGTGGCTTTCTCTTCCTGTTATCTTAGCCTGCTCTTTTTCCCACACTGTTAATGTAACTCTGCTCAATCTATGTAACACAGATCGGAATAATCTTGTTATGTTACCATACTATAATTAAGGATGGGTGCACTGTCATGTTTATATTATCAGTTGTTAAATTTCACACATAATGTCCCCCATTGAACCTAAGCATGACATTAAATTCACACTGACAGTTAATTAGTAAATGTATTTAACATGTTTACTATTGGTCATCTAAAACTGTTATCCAAAAGTATTATACTTTAAAAATGGGATCTGGATTCCCAGAGCACCACCCCACCTTCCACGCCAGGTAAATGCCATCACCATGGTTGCATATAAGTGCGTGTAGGTGCATAGACAAGCGTGCAAGAGAGAGAGAGAGTTTTGTACTAGGTTAAATCCAGAGATTATTGCAGGTCACAAAGAGCATTGATTCCTGTTGTTTCCCAGAAAAGCTGAGATCTATACCCACCTCTGCAGCTCATACACCAAGGTGTGTATGCTTGTCCATCAGACACTAATAGGAAAAAGGCAAGAGGAAGTTCCAGTCACAGCTGCCTGTAAAGTCCCATAGTTTGCTAACTCCACTTTGCAGTTTCTTGGTTTGAGGTGGTCACCTTTGATGAAGCTCTGCAACAGATTAGACATCTGATGGAATTTCTTTTATTCTGGTTACACAGGAGGCTCAAGAGGCTCAGAGCCAAAAAGGAATGGAGTAAAAGGTCATCAAGACAGGAAAATTGAGAATGGGGTAAGTCTCTATACCATGTTTTAAGACAAGCTGAAATACCTTTTTTCCCAGGAATAAAGTGTTTGCTCAATGATTAATGAAAAAGACAGATCCAATTTTAGGGAACATTTGACCCTGACGTACTCTGTGACCTTATCAGTTCCTACTTGATATCTTTTAGTATATACCAACTTGATATTTTTCCACAGAATACAAATTAATTCAACTTAAAAAACAGCCTTTACTGTTATATATATAGACTTCTCCCCCAGCATTTGTAACAAAACAAGAATAAATAAGCGTTTTTGTGTACCTTTACTGTTGCGTTTTTTTTTTACACTCCAGGTGGTTACACCCCGAATGGACATGACATTGGCAGAGCTGCAAGAGATGGCTACCAGACAGCAGCAGCAGATCGAAGCTCAACAACAGCTCCTTGCTTCCAAGGTGTATAAAGAGGAAATGAAAGATGAAAGCAGACAGCGTGATGGTAGAGAGAGGCGTGGATCTGGGGGGTGAAGGGTTTATGTGGAGATGAAAGTAAAAGTCAGGCAGAGAGAGCACACGGTGGAGCAAGATTAAAGACAAAGGTTATTTCAGAGAAAGCAAGAAGATGTTACAAAAAAACAACAGTACCAAAACAAGTCTGGTGCACCTATATCAATTAAGACGAGACTGTGAGTCAATAATTTTGAGGCTGTGATAGACAGGTTTGATGACAGCTGGCTGTGGGTAAAATTTTTAATTCAAAAAGCCAGAGTTAAGCTGCCTTCTTTGAACGGCAGAACATTGGTTGTATCTTTTGTTTCTCACCCTAAATTTGCCCTTTAAGCAGCATCCTGTCTTTGAACCACTTAAGCATTCAAATAACCCAAATACTTTGTGTGCCTGAGGATACAACAGCCAGCAAAAGAATGTAACCTTAAGCAGTCATGTACACTAGCACACGAGTCAAATAAACAAACAGGCATTGCCATCAGCACACATGCCTTGAATAGTTCCATTCAGAGAGTGGTTTCAACTTGGAACTAAACTTGCACAGTGTTCCATAGCTCGCTTCTGATATTTTAGTTTTAAAATATTACACTGATTAATTGCACAAAATGTTGTCTTGTTTAGCTTGGCATGTTGACATAAAATATATTTCTTCTTAAAGGAAGTGTAGAAGGATCCTCTAGCCCCTAAACTCAAATCTTACCACAGTATCTTTGTCTATGAACACTTGTATAGTAGCTAGCTACAGAACAATTCTTCATCTGTTAGTATATGCAAAAATGAAATAAACTGGGTATTGTGTGTTTAATTGTTTTTCTACCTTCATACTTAGCCTTTTTCTCTTTTGTCTGCAGGAACAGCGGCTGCGTTACCTGAAGCAGCAGGAGCAGCGTCAGCAGCAGCAGGCCTCTGAGCAAGAGAAACTGCAACGCCTCAGAGAGAACATTGAGAACCAAGAAACTCGGCTCAAGAAGGTCCGGGCCCTCAAGGGCCAGGTGGAGCAGAAACGCCTCAGCAATGGCAAATTGGGTGAGCATGTGAATTCATGAATGGATGCTTGCTGAGATAATTTATATTAGCAGTTTGGGACAAAATGTCTTTCTTTGACTTTGTCTTTGTAATATTTGTAATATTCTCCTTGCAAGGTTTCTCTTCACCTCCTTGTTTTCATGATCATTGCACACTTTCTCATTGTGTGGTATCCCTCCTCTCCATACTCCCCTCCTCTCCAGTGGAGGAGATTGAGCAGATGAACAGCCTTTTCCAGCAGAAGCAGAGAGAGCTAGTCATGGCTGCATCTAAGGTTGAGGAGCTCAGTCGACAGCTGGAGTTGCTCAAAAATGCCAAAATGGACAACTTCCATGACAACCAGACCTCTGTGGCTGAACTAGACCGCCTCTACAAGGACCTACAAGTGCGCAGAAATAATATTTACTAAATAAAATTTAACAGTAATACCAAGTTGAACTCTAAAGATTATTATACTGTTTTATGTTCCCTCTTGGTGGTCAGTTGAGGAACAAGCTCAACCAGGATCAAAACTCCAAGTTGCAACAGCAGAGAGAGAGCCTGAACAAGCGCAACTTGGAGGTGGCTGCCATGGACAAACGGATAAATGAGCTCCGAGACCGCCTGTGGAAGAAGAAGGCAGCACTGCAACAAAAAGAGAACTTGCCTGTAAGTATAACTCATCCACAAATACATTTTAAAACGGTAAAATAAAATAAAATACAGATTATCTTCATGTTTCATGACTTATTTTGTGAAGGGTGTTGATATTCCTCAAACTGTCAATGTGACTGCCTCAAAGTTCGACAGTAATTTTAATATACGTTAAGTGATTAAAATGGTTATGATTGGAGCTCCATCTAGTGGCCTTATGATGAAGGCTGTTTTTATTTGTCTATCTCCACAAGCCTTTGATGCCACGGCTTTCACTGCTCGCCCATTCCAGTGTAAGGCTTCTCCAAATTGTTATTCTCTATGTGGGAAATTTAAGTGAACTTCTTATTTGAAGGAACCAGCATCTGTTGATCTGTTTTCATCCTTTTAATCCCTCTGTTTGACATAATTGGTGGGGATTGATCATTATTATGATCATGTCACTGAGTTGCATCTGACTCCCTCTCCTTCACTGCATATTTTTGTCCCATTTGGCACAAACAACTCCTGAAGATGAGTGAGGATTAATGAGTTCAGGCTGACACCGGAGACAGGCAGGAATGTTAGGGTAGATGCTATCGGCTTTGGCTGCAAATATGACAGAAACAGGAAAAGGTGAAAACCAGAACCAGCTCGTTAAACATCTGGGTTTTCAATACACATCTTGCAACAAACGATTAGAGTCAACACATACTGCAAAATTAATAGGCTGAATAATTTATTATTTGTATAAACCTTAATGGGTTTTTAGATTTTGCCTGTGATTGGTTTCTTCCTGCTCCTCTATCCCCTTCACCGGAGTTGTTTTGAACACAGTTTGTCATAGTATGTAAATAGGGGTTATCAGATTTGGCTTTAGAAAAGCAATGGAGAAAAATTAACACTTTTAGTGACTGAGTTTGATCGGTTATATAGGGTGCCTCAAAGAACACACAATTCATCCAGACAGTATGATTGATGATTTTATGTTTCACTTTTAAAACTTTGAAAAAACTAGTCTTTTAACTGTGTCCTCTATGCCATTCACTTTTCTAACTTATTGTACAGGAAGTCAGGTTGATTGTCTCTCAAAGATAATCTGGGTGCTTCAACATTAACTTTCTGACTTTTCACCAAATTAACATTTAACCAGTTGACTGCAAAGATTGTTTTTATTATTTAATGTTGGTTTGTAACATTTTTACAGTACAAAGCTTACTTTATGTATGTATACAAAAATAACATCTTAATAGCATGCAGTATGTACTAAGCAAAGTGGTTGTACAACATGCTTAGTTGCTATACAAGATAGAAAGTTAGAAAAGTATTAATAAATGTTATTATGGAGATGTTACACTGTCTCCTGACATTTAAAAGGTTAAAATAAGCAATTTACACTATTACTTTAATCCTGCATCGTAGAAGCCATCCCGTACTTTTTGATATTGACATATAATAAAGCCGGAACAGAACAGAGAAAGCAAGCATATATGTGCATGTGTGCAGGCGTGGATGCGTGTGTTCTAGAGATGAAGGCCTGAAAAGGCCCCAGTCAGGAGGTGATTTAACCACACTCTGCCTGGAATCATAATGAGTAAGCCCTTTTCACATCAGCGCAAAGACCCACTCCATCCAAGCTGCTCTCTTTTTCAGCCATACAGCAAGCATCTGGCTGACATCACCCAGAAGGGTCTTTTAACCATACTGAGTGAAGAGAGGTACTGATCCGCGAGATCTGCCAGATTAGAGTCATCACGCACGATATGAATCGTATAAGTCAGACAACATTTAGAAAAGGCTTATACTAAATTGGGAAAAGGGGAGTTTATTTGGTTTTTGAACTGCTGTTGCATGTTTGTGCTTTTGTTTTCTCAAGAATGGCTATCCTGTTAAAGAGAGGAATACAAAAGACACTCATCTTCAGGTAATTAAACTAGTACCAGAGCTGAACTGTCAAACTGTTTTTTTTCTCTGATCTGGTTTCTTATGTATGGCACAATTTGATAATGTTTCTTTTTTTTGCTGTAGATTCCTGATGAGCTCACTTAGCCATATTCTTTTTATTTTGAAAGGACAATTAGCTATGAGAGACGTTTCTATTCTGAACTTGAGCTATATTTGGATTTGAATATTTTAATTAAATACAAGTTCATGCTTTCATATTTGAATGATTGCTCAGCTAGTTGCAAGTGTTTTTAATACAATTGTTCAGTAGCAACTAAACAAAAAAACAAAAGAACAGAGGGAGTATTTTAAAGGCAGGGCTCATCGATCCTGAGATATTACTTAATGAGAGTACATGTCAAAAAGTATGTCTTACTCTAATGACTGTTCGGTTAACACTACCCACAGGTCAGAAAATAAAGATTATATATTTTGACAAAAATGTAACCTTTTTCTCTCAATTGTTCCCCATCACACAATTTTCTCATTGTGTTGTTCCTTATTTTATCAGCATTTATCTCAGTCTCTCTAATTTTCTTTTTTGTCTTATTACCAAAATATTAGGTAACGTTTTAGTAACAACTTTTTGATCCACATGTTATGATCGAGTAATCTCTCTCTCTCTCTCTTTTTCTTACTGACCTTTGCTGCTCTCACAGCTTCCTGTGTTTTTTTTCCTCTCACATTCTCTCACTGTACAGCAGCCCCCCGATGGCCAAGCCGGACAGCTTACAGGTCCATCGCGTGTGGCAGCGGTTGGCCCATACATACAGTCATCCACAATGCCCCGGGGCCCAGTGAGACATGACTTGCCTGTAAAACCAGCCTACCCTGATGGCACTGCCACCCTACCAACCCACGACCCACAGAGCAAGGCCAGCGCAGGTGAGTAACCTGAGACAACACACTGTCTAAAGCTCTTAACTTTCCTCATAACCTTTTAATCTTTTCCTTCCTGACCATGGCATAGATCTCTGCTGGGGCTGAAGTGGCACTAGACCTGCCCTGTCCCTTTTACATTTTACATGTAAATCGTCCAGCTACATTTGGTGCAAAACTGCTCATTCAGTTGCAGAGGTAAAAACATAAAGCTTAAATTTTCCAGCCCACCTGGACAATAGTGAGTCACTTTTGTCTCTAGTCTGCCCTTAAAGAAGCTGTGCTCCTTGGAATATTGTAGAAATGAAACAATGGCTAAAATACTTTAGCCATCCTTTACTTTAATATACATACTTTAGGCAGGCAACCATCACCCCACTCGCTCCCTGATAGAAACAGTGGAAATATTTTCTTATCAGTAATAAAGCTTATCTGGTAATAGGAATCCTCAAATGCCATTCCCTGGCTTGTAATTTTCTTTGTGTATGTTTTTATGGAGATGGACTTGGTATTTTTAACTGAAATGTGAGATGAGACTGTCCTGCCTCCAGCAGGAGCAGAAGACTCTGGGACACCTGCTGGTTGTGATGTCACGCTAAGCTCAGACGGTAGCTTGTACCTCCTGGGTGGTGTGTTATGACCATGAATTCCTTAGCCTGATACCTCATTCTTTTTTTGTGTGTTGCAGTGAGTGAAACGGTTCTCAAACCAGTGATTTTCTTATTTGAGACCCATTTTCTTTTGTTAATGTTGTGTTGTAATTCTTTCTCATGCGCTGGCTTCCCCATGTAGCCCTAAATCAGCCCCCCAGTGGATGGTGGGCCATCGGTGCAGTTAATGTTATTAAAAATGAATGATCAAACACCAAATTAGTCATAGCTGAAGGTGTTCCTCTCCAATGTCTGCCCTCTTATCTCCTAATAAGACCATGTTTTTCTGTTTAAAACAATCCTGCATCCAGGAAGTAAAAATAACAGGTTTTTCCCATTCTGTCATGATGTTGCACAAAATTATTTCTGCATGCTGGTTTGATGTGCAGTGTGGAAAGATGGGAATGGGCGGGGAGGCTGAGAAATCTGCTTTCAGTGTACACCCATTGCTAGATCCTTTACAGCAGGAACTGTGTGCTGTGTGCACTGTATGAGGCAGGCTCCTGAGGGTTGTGCTGGTCATCATGTGGCCCCCTCAGCGGGCCCCCTTATTGGTCCCAGTCAACAACATATCTCGAGCAAAGAGAGATCTGGAACTCTAAGGCTGCTCGTGTTTGTTTGTTTTTTTTGTTGTTTTTCAAATGCATTGTCCTCAGAAGCCGTGTTCTTGCTTAAGCCTCTGAAAGAGCTGCGGGCTAAGAGAAAAGGTACACACTTGTTTGCGTGTGTGTGCATGTGTGTTTCTCAGTGGGTTTGTTTTAATGATAATGTCAGTAGTTGAAATATTGTCATAATTTCCTCGCTGGATCTTTGGTCATTTTGCTTGTTTTGCTGTTGTTTGTCAAGTCATTTATTGAGATTTCTCCATGGTTCTTTTTCTGTTGCTCTAAATGGGTCATTTTAAACACATAACCTTTAATGAACTGACTATCTGTGTGGATTCTGATCAGCTCAGTCAGGTCTCATTGGTGTGTATGTTCTTGTGTATTTACGCCCTTTAGAGAGGGAGCATTTGACCACAGTCTGCAAGTTCTGTTGAAAACTTAGAATGTTTTACCATTTGTAACTTGATTATAATGTTGCTAGTTGTAAGAACATCATGCTTTTG
This sequence comes from Trinectes maculatus, assembly GCA_016785345.1. Taxonomy (NCBI): domain Eukaryota; kingdom Metazoa; phylum Chordata; class Actinopteri; order Pleuronectiformes; family Achiridae; genus Trinectes; species Trinectes maculatus. The sequence continues at coordinate 440,203 of JAFBJQ010002954.1, forward strand.
GCTAATCTAATTGGATATGTTGACATGCATGGCCATTGGCTCAGTCTTAGTCAGCCAACTGAAAATACAATGTATTTCTTCTTCAGTGATTTTCTGTATGGGTAATAATGCAGCTAGTTTCCAACATTTTTTTTAATGCTTTGTGTCTTTACAAAGATTTAAACGCTTGTTGCCTCTGTTTTTTTTCCACCCTCTTCACTTCTTCCTTCCGTGGGTTTCCCAGGTCTTCAACCAACCAAGCTGGCAGACTGGGGCTCAGGTCCAGATGCCAATACCAACGGTCATGGTCCAGCTTCCACACTCCCACGAATGACATCTCACTCAAGCTTTAATGCAGATCAAGGTATGAGACATCAACACATTGCAGAAACTGCGATACAATCCCCTCCTGAAACTGAATACAGGTACTCTTGATAAGACAGTGTCAGTGCTACCAAAAGGGAGGTTTAGACTGTTTTATTTTTACCCAATTTGTGACTTACTATGAGACAAGATCATTCATGACCCATTCTTTGTGCATAGAAGAGACCGAACTGAAGAGAGATAGGAAGGTACGTCCATTTTCCATGTTTGAGCCAACAGAGGTTCCTGCTACTTCTCTCCGCAAAAACCAGAGCAGTGATGACCTGGTCAGAGATGCTCAGGTGAGAAAGAACAGAAATATATTCCCATCCTTGACATCTTCATAAGAATAAACCAGTAGCCAGCTTTGTTTATCACTATAGGAGTACAACCTGCCATTTAATCTTCTACATCCCTGTCTCTTCTTATCTCTCTAGTCTGCTCCCAAGCCTCCAGGCAAGGTGCCTCCTCCTGTTCCCACCAAACCAAAAGGCCCTAGTGTTGTACCCTATGGCAAATCTGGCCTCAACACAGGAACTTTCCCTAAGGCCAAGCCCCAGAGCCAGCAACCCCAGGCTACCCAGAACCGCAGCCCACTTACACCGTCACAGAGCCAGACACTCCCCCTACCCACCAAGCAGGACACTCCACCTGCAGCCACAGTAAGGCCATTCACTCCAGAGCTGCCTTCCTCCAAAGATGCCAGCCTGAGTAAACCACAGACTTTAGCGGCCAGCTCCATATACTCCATGTACACACAGCAACCTGGATCTGGAAAGCCCTTCCAGGCTAGTTCACAAGGTGCTGTCAGCAGGCCCCAGACCCGCACAAATGGCTTTGTCAGTGGTAAGAACATTGAGTTGTAAATGTGTTACATCTAGTGTTTTAACACAGGTATTGACCGTCTATGACTGTACATCTATTTCAAGAGATAAAAAGGGCTAAATTTACCCTGCCACTGTTTTCTTCAGCATACTCAACATGAAAGTGTTCACACGCCACTGACCAGAAGAGCAATCAGAGAGGCTAAGCCATCTGTTACATCTTCCTTTTACAAAGAAATTCACAGGCAACCATACCTGACTGTTCTCTGCAAGCAGCTAAAGCGCAGTAATTTTATATTTATAAAATATAAATAGGAATGAAAAATTAGCATGGTAATTTCCATTTGTTTTATCACAACTTTAAACAGCAATGTGGCTCTACTCTGTAACTATTCAATATTTTTTTATTAGGTATTCGTTTTCAAGTTGTACCAATTAATTTCACCACACTGACTAAGATTTAAATTTAAATTGCTTCTCAGGGTGAAATCATTTGTATTTCATTGTCTTGCCTTTCACATGTGACATTAGGTAACACAAAACATTAACTATGTAGAAATGGTAGTCTTAACACTTTGTTTCCAACATCTTTTAGTGTACGGTAAACCAGTGATCCCCAATGGAGGCAGCCAACATCCAGAAAACCCTTACCAGGAGCGCCGCTCCCCTGCACCAGAATCTGAGGTTGACCATAGTGGAGCTTACAATATGGGTCCAAGCTCATCTGAGAGCCCCCATCCTGAAACAGAACGCATCCCACGGCCCCTCAGCCCTACCAAACTGCTTCCATTCATTTCCAACCCCTACAGACATCAGAGTGAGAGTGACCTGGAAGCCCTGAGAAAAAAACTCTATAATGCCCCAAGGCCCTTGAAGAAACGCAGCTCCATCACTGAACCAGAGGGTCCCGCTGGACCAAATATTCAGAAACTCCTCTATCAGAAAACGACACTGGCAGCGATGGAGACCACTGTGACTACACCAACCACTCCCACCTTTGCTGGTGAAGCAGAGAGGACAGCAGAGGGATCCGTTGGGCCACATGTTCCAAGCCCCCTGAGTGGTGCAGAGAACCACCCATCAGAGGCAGGGCAGGCTTTGGAAGGAGGACAGCCTCTGTCTCACATCCCAGGTGCTAGTGTCCCTGTTCTCATCCCTGCTGAGCAGACCAAAACACCTTCAGCCATCCCAGAAAGCGATGACATTATCCCCCCTCCACCCCCATCTCACCCAGCACCGAGGCCAGATGATGTCATTTTCCCACCACCACCCGCTCCTGGGTTGGAGGACACAATGCCAAACTTGCCCCCTCCACCTCCAGACGGTTTCCTGGAAGACTTCCCTCCATACCCACCACCCCCATACCCCAGTGGTGTAGAGCAGGACAGCTTTGGAGAGGACACGTTTAACATGAAGGCACCAGAGGTCACTGGCCAGGTCACTCTACCCCCGGTATGAATCACAGTTATGATGTGACTTTCAGTTGTCTCATTTGTTTGTTGATTTTTCTTAGAGAAAGGATTTACAACATAGACTACTTTCTCTAAAGGATACTGTGTATAGATTGTGTTTCTTTGCTGTTGTGCTACATGTGTTCTTAAAACTTCTCACATGTTTGTGTGAGGTTACTTCATTAGTTACAGTTAGTGCACATTCTGCTTTCCAGCTGGACCTGGTCCACTGTTATATAATTAATTATCCTCATCAAGTACTGCTATTGTCTAGAGAAAATGGGCCTCATTCTGCTTACACTAAGAGGATATGCTCCCTACTTTATTGCATTCACTTGAATGCAATCTTGTTGCTGTTAATCTCTTACTGTAACACATTAGGCATTTAATTAAGGTGAGATGAAAGGTTTTACCCCAAAAAGACAAACAGTTAGATTTCAGAGGAAAGGATCAGGGAAGATATGTAGGTCGGAAGATTTTTTTCTCAATTTTGTAGTTTATATTTCATCCCTTAGTTCCCTTTTAAGACACATTTACCCAATTAACCCACTTAACTGGAAGGTAATTGTTCCTAATCATGTTGCACAATCATGGCTTTAGAGAGATGAACTCGTGTCTTACAACATATGCTAATAAGATGGATTAGCATTACACTGAGAGCTGGAAAACAAGTCCCTCTGCTCTCCAGTCCAGAGTGAACACATCATAAAGTGAATGCTTCCACCTGAACAGGATAGAAACTCTTGCATTCTTGATACATTTCTTTCTTCTTGTTTTGATAGCCTTTTAAGATCATTAATGTACTTCTTGATTATGATTGATTAGGGAAAGAGGACCAACTTGCGTAAACTTGGCTCTGAACGCATCGATCACAGCATGAGAGTAAAGTTCAACCCACTGGCTCTGCTGCTGGACTCTTCTCTGGAGGGAGAGTTTGATTTGGTCCAGAGAATCATCTATGAAGTAAGAAATCTTGTTTCTCGGATATCAGTTTCTACAAAATAAGTAAGATGCTATAATAACGGATGTTTAGATTTAAATATCTATTAGCCGATAATAAAGACAAGATTTTATTGAGTCTATCTTGTAATTTCTTGAATCACAGGTGGAGGATCCCAGTCAGCCCAATGATGAAGGCATCACAGCTCTACACAACGCTGTCTGTGCGGGACATACAGAGATTGTCAAGTTTTTGGTTCAGTTTGGTGTGAATGTCAATGCTGCTGACAGTGATGGCTGGTGAGTTCAAGTTTACTGGTGATGTAGTTGATACTGGATTATTGTATTTCACTCTCAGGCTTGTCTAGATTGTAAATCTTCATCTGTAGGCGTGACTGCATTATAAGTCAGACTCGGACACTAGGAGTATTGTTATCTAGTACTAGCTACTTAACAACCAAAACCTGATTGTAGCATATTTCACTCTGACTGTAATTACCAAAATCATCTATTTTCTCTGTCCTTGTCCACTCCTCATCAACACAGGACGCCTCTTCACTGTGCTGCATCCTGCAACAATGTGCAAGTTTGCAAGTTCCTTGTGGAGTCTGGCGCTGCAGTGTTTGCCATGACTTACAGTGACATGCAGACGGCAGCTGATAAATGTGAAGAGATGGAGGAGGGTTATACCCAGTGCTCTCAGTTCCTCTATGGTCAGTAGAAGCCATTTCATTAGGTGGAAACTGCTCATAGTAATCACAGTTTCCATGATCACCTGCTTATATAGACTAAAAACCACTGTTTTTGATTACCTTGGTATTTACCATCTACCTTAAGGTGTGCAAGAGAAGATGGGCATCATGAACAGGGGTGTGGTATATGGTCTGTGGGACTACCCCGGTGAAAACCCTGATGAACTCTCGTTTAATGAGGGCGACTGCATGACCATTATCCGCAGAGAAGATGAGGATGAAATCGAATGGTGGTGGGCACGCATGGGCGACACTGACGGTTACATTCCCCGCAATCTTCTAGGGGTGAGTCATGAGTCAATGAAGTTCGAAAAAAACTTGTGTATGTTTAATGCAGATGTATTAATCTTCATTTGCAATACTGACATTTCCTGTTGTTGTTCCTACAGCTCTATCCCAGAATAAAGCCAAGACAGAGGACCCTGGCTTAAATCACCAAGATTTCTGCACATTCCTGTCAACCAGAAGCCTCCAAAACCCACACACTATTTCTCTCTTGCACATACACAGCTGCAGACACACACACACAAATGAAATGAAGAAACAAGGACAGACCAAAAGATATGAAGGAACAGCTATGAGCTCTTTCAGGCACTTTTCTGTATCTACAGCAGAGGCATTCTCTCACTTATTTTTCCAGGATCACACTGTACTGTGTGCTTAAGACACTAATGGCATTGTTTTCCTTTATTCAACTGTTTTTGGTAATTAGTGTCTGAACTACTTAAATACTATTTCTAATGTCACAGAAATTTAAAAATCGGGATTTAAATGGAACAAGCAGTATTTTTATTTCTATACAGTGATTTTTACACTTTTGAACTAACTTGGGGCTCTGAATTGCATGAGGTGAATGAGCGGATGATAACAATGATGACGTTTTTGAAATGTTGTTACTATGACAATCTTAGGGCGCTTGTTTTTTTTTGTTGTCTATATTGAGTACTGTGCCTCTGTGATTTACACTTGGGGTATATTTTAACCTGTGACAACAGTAAATGAATGGAAAACAAAAGGATTGGTTTAAAAAAAAAACAGTGAGCTACTGCTGTTCATTCTGTGGTCTATGATACTGAGAAATTCAGTGATTGGCACATGGTTGAGATGCCATCCATACTGTGTCCACATGTACAGTATATCTGTCTCGCAAACTAGTGAAATGTTTCTGTAGTAATGATATAGTTAAATGTATGACATTACGAAGACTCTTAAGAGGCCCTTTGGCCACGAAGGACATGCCATGCAGTATAAATTTTATTTTTCAATACAGTCACTCCACTACTATACAGTTATGTAACAAAGAAATCCTCATACCAGAAACCTTGACATTATTGTAGTGATGTATAACATAGTATGTCATCTTTGAGATGACATACTATGCTATAAACTTGCAACAAATCATCTTTAAAAAGCAAATAAAGATAAAAATGGAATTTACATCGCAAACATTCCCAAAACGTATCACATCTGTATGCAGATGTATTTATTTTTGTTATTTTGTTATTTTTTCTTTAGTCTTTTTCATAATAACCACAGATGTACTGTAGTATTTCAAACATTTACAATAAAATACTTTGTACTAAGTTTCTATAGTCCTCTTCTTACTGACCACAAACGCAGTCCTCGGTTTTTCATGTCATTTCTTGTCATTCTGACCATTTGCTGCCCTCTGCTGGACAAGGGACACTTTCAACCAGAACAGGAATTGAAATATGGATGATGTGGTGGGAGCAGGTCATAACATATGACAATGTTACTGTAAATTATGCCACACATTAAAACGTCAGGCATGAAAACTGTTGTTCTGCTGGATGTCAGTTAATTTGTAGTAAGTATTTAAGGACAAACAAGTTTAATATATGAATAATTGAGTCAGTTGTTATGCATTTCGCATCAGTGTATTACTGATCCAGTAATTCAAATCAATTAAGTTTCCTCTGAGGGATGAAGAGAAATGACAGGACCATTTGCAAATTATGAAAGTTGCATTAAAAGTGATTAATTAGATGTGATGCATTTTGTTTGGACCCTAACATTCACTGCTTGCAGCAACCCATTCATCCGTCACCTGTGAAAAAAGAAACACGATTTAAAACTTTTTGCTTTGAAGCAACTGTGCTAACCTCCACACAAGTTTATTTTTTCATACTACAACAATGTAAAAGTGTTTAGTGGAGGTCTTTCTCACGCCGGACATTTTGATGTGTTTGTAGGAAAAGCACAGGTGAAAATAATGAGATTAATGACTGAGATGAGAACAGAACCGTTGTAATGTAATCAGGAACAGCTGGAGCTCCGCTCCTGTGAGACCGCTGAAAATCTGCTGTGAAAATAGGGGAGGCTTTTAGATGTGTTTCAGTTAGAGCACGAAACAATGGAGATTGTTTTTTGTCCTTGTTGGAATAATAGGCAAGACACTAAAGACATTAGAGGACGATCTTGTTTCTCTTTTATGTCCTAAGATAATTACAGATTGTTGTAGAATAAAAAAAACTTAATCTCCATTTAATCACCTCAGCCCTCAAATGAGAACAAACAGCAGAGTCCCAATAGAGCGGCACAAGAAAATGAAGCATTTTTATTCTAAACAGCATCAGTTGAATTAAAGGTGAACAGCACCGATGTGCATCACAAATATATGTGTTTGTCTTTATCTCTAATCATCGTTTGAGGTGCTCAGTGGTCTCCACGGTTTAAAAAAATCCTAGATGCAGTGATAAAACAATGCTGCATGAAATGGTACAGTTCTGCTTTAATGAAAGTCAACAGATTTGCTAACAGTTTGATGAAACTATGGTTACATAACAGTGATGCTGCTTTTGTTCCTTTGTAAGCTCTGTTGTCTTAATTGCTGAATGTTCAAGACTATGCTGCTGCACAAATCCCCTGCTGAATTCCTGTGAGGGGGTCCAGATAAAATACTGAATACAACATCAGCCCTGCACACTGACTAACTGCATTCATAATTGATGCATACATTCATATTGCATTTTGGACGTGCTGTGTAAATGAAAGGAGGATCCATACATGAAATGCCACGTAGCTGCTGTTTAAGTTGTCCCTTCATAACCAGAGGCCTCACTGATCTCTGCTGCACACTAGCAGGAGCCCTGTGTGTTTTTACGAGCAGCGTGAAGATCCACAGGGTGTATGCACACAGATATAAATCTGGTCAATGTTTTTCCTGTTGCTGTTCACAATATAGTGACACAGCTCTCATACATAGCCCCTCTGGGCATGTTTTTTTTTTTTCATTAGGTTCCTGTATCTCTGGGAACAGGAGCAGAGGAGAATGGTGGAGACTACTTTTCTCACAGGCACCGTCATTAGGTGTCGAGCTGCTGTGTACATAACATCCAAATTTACTGGGATATGAGATCAGCATCAGCATGAATCTAACCCAAATGGAAAGAAGCAAAACATAATACTTTCACCTGCGGGGTCTGCAGGGGAGGAAGAGAAGAATTGGGGGACACAGACGAGGAGCTGCAGGTGCAGTTATATCTGCATGCCACAAGCAACATAAATGTTTCAATGAAGAAAAACTTCATGCAAAAACTACAGTGACAGCTTTAGTTAATGTTATGTTATGTAAGTGCTGGAGGCACTGCGGCGATGACTCCTCTGTGATGGGACTTAGAAAACGTTCACGTTTTCATTGCAGGGAGTAAATTTCAGACAAAACAAGTATGTCACAAAACATTGCAGAATGTGTGTATGTGTGTGTGCGTGTGTGTGTGTGTGTGTGTGTGTGTGTGTGTGTGTGTGTGTGTGTAAATAAATACATACACAGTATTAATTATAAGAAATAAGAAAACAATATTGTTTTCAATATTATTCATATTAAAAGAAATTCATCTGGAGCTCTTTTTTGGCCACACATTTGGTTACGCGTAATTCCTCCTGCGGACGCTAGATGTCAGTGGAGCGCCACACAGCAGCCAACCCATCACCTGTATGTTTGCCTCTATGGCTCGCGACCGTCAGTGTCTCCACGGGGGCTAAAGCTCATGTTACACCTGTTTTTTTTTTTTTTTTTTTTAAAAAAGGTGTAAACAAAGCAAAGGAACCGTCTCGTCATGAAACAGCAATGAGCTGGTGACTGAAGGACAATTCCTCAGAATAATAAGAGGAAGTGGGAGGGGCCAGTGTCGTAGGGGCGTGGCCACCACCTGTGACGGCAGATGAGTGGAGAGAAGCTGCGTGTCCGTGTGGGCTGCTGCTGTGTATGTGTATGTGTGTGTGTCTCTGTGTTTGTAAGCGAGTGAAGACGGTTTAAGTCCAGTTGTGTGTGTTTTTACTGGGCTCAAGGAAACGTGCGTGTTTTTTTTTATCTGCGAGGGATTTAAACGCGATTCAGGTGAGAAACACTGAACATTACACGACAGTCTCTTCTTCTACACTCAAATACACAAGAGAACACATTTTACCTGTGCTGCCTTTAGTCATAGTTGTGTAACGCTGTATCGTGTGGTTGTAATCTCCCCATGTATCATTACAACAACTGTGTAAATCACATACACAGACTATTTGTGTGCTTTTTTTTATATACTATCCTCTTTTTAAAAACATATGGTTCAGAGAGGTGTCACCAAATGTGCTGAGTGTAAAATCCCCAGTGGCAGCTGGTTATGGGTGAGCTGGACAGAAAATGCAAAGTCAAGCTTGAGTGTGAAATTCATGTTGACCACATGTGGAAAAGCAGCTGCTGTGATCAGGGTGAACGAGCTGCAAACCCACACACTGATCACACCCCACATGCCTGAAGCCCATGATCTGTTAAAGATGAGTGATCAGCTGTCTCCTGTCCATGCTGATCGTCTTTGTACCTGTGATCTAATCATTAGAAATGATCCAGAGACTTGTGTGGTCATTTGTGTGGTCTGTTGTTATTGTTATGCGGGTATTGTTATGGTCATTGATGATGGCTCCTTACTGTCTTCTGTTTCACACCACCCACAAGTGGTGATGATGTTTCATTTGAGGGTCTTAACCTCTCCCTGGCTCGTCAATCAGAATGATCTGTGGACTGCAGACGCTCCACCATTTCTCCATTAGAACCCAGAAGGGAACCAGCGGCCGCAGTGTTAACGATCCTCACAAATAACACTGTGAAGTCATGTGAGGCACAGTTCTAATTGATTGTAAATAACACTGAGAGCCCTGACCATGCCGAGTTGTGTCCCTTTTTGTTGCATTGTTCAGAATGAAACCAGTGTGACGGGACGGGTGACAGAGTCCAGTGTTGCATTCATGTGACTGTATAAAGTATTGCACAGTTCTGGGGAACAAACAGGGTTCAGTCGCGTCTGCTTTCTTTCCTCTGCTTCTGTGGAACAAGAGTGTTGGAAAGCAGTTTTAAAGCCCAGCTCTGGCTCCTGTGGGACCAGTGTTGTCTGTTGATGGAGCTGTCACCACAGTGCTCCCGTCTCCTCTGTTCAGGGGGGGTTCACAGAGGCTTTATAATTGCCTGATCAAATCCATTTCTGTGAATGAATGTCATGGGACCGAGAGCTGGCAGCGAAATAGGAGGGGAGAGAGATGAGAGAGGTTTTGGTTGTGAGTGGCGGAGTGAATCATTTCCTCCGGGTTCCCCCTCGTTTTATTTTCGAAAGGTCTTTATTCTACTATGGCCAATTAACAGTTGAAAACGTCTACATTTTGGGGTTTCGGGGCAGTCGCAGCAAGTCAGGCGTCATGGATTATAGATGACAGAGAATTGGAAATGTCACAATTACCAGCGCTTTGCTCTGCACTGCTGGACCTAGCAGTGACAGTAGTTTATGGCATTGCTCGCTATTGTCTCGCATTTTCTCTCCCTTTTTTGCCATATTCCTGTGAAACGTTTACATCTGAAGAGATTCCTCTCCCGTCCAGGAATATTAGACCTCATCATTACCACTGTTGCTGACAGACTGAGGTCCTGCCCATTTGAGAGGTTTAAGTTTCTCCCACGCTGCAACTTTTCTACTGATTTAAAAAAGTTGGAGAAATAATATTTCCCAAAATGGCCAAATTTAAGAAATGTATATAAAGGCAACGTATCTGTTGAAGTCACAGCCTAAATGTATTTTAAATAAAGACAATGTATCAAAGGGAAAACCTCATGTGTGAGAAACTGGAACAATTTAGTATTGTTTCTTGAAAGAAAACTTGAAATATACCATTGACAGTTGAGGAGACATCATCGTCAGCTGAACAATCTGTTGACTATATTCATTCATTTGAATGTTAATGTGCTTCTCATCAGCGGGGCCCAAGATTGATTTCCAAAACGGACTCGGCTCGCAAATGCATTGGAGTGCGTTGTAATTGGAAAAACAAAAAACAAAACAGGAATAATGGTTCCGTGTGATCTTTTACACGTGACATCAAGATTTGACCTAAATCGACAGCAGGCTATTTTGTGTGTCGGGAAATCAGCTTAAACTCAATGTAGCTTCCTATAATGTTAGTATTCCATAAGTCTATGAGTACACAACAGCACACAGTACAGTACACAATACTAGTGAGTGGTAAAAGCTTACAATTCCCCGTCACAGCCTGAGTTGGAGTGTTGCTACCTACAGTCAGTAGAACATCCCTGACATCCACACCTGCATGCTGCCGTGTTTGACCCAAACATTATGCAGCTCTCAAGCCTGCTGTTGTCATGGTGTCAGCCCTGAAGCACGGCTGTGACTTTCTGTAACAGTGCAGTCACCAACGCTTGTGCTAACGGCTTCGCGGTCCCACTCTTCTTTGTTGCATCCATGCAAGAAAAAAAGGTGTGTGTGCGTGTGTGTGTGTGTGTGTCCATGAAAGATGGACCATCCCTGGACTTTCAGCTCTTGAGGGCGACAGAGGCATGCTTTGTTTAATGGAAATCTCAGGATTGTTTACATTTGTGGAGAGAAAGTGTGTGTGTGTGTGTGTGTGTGTGTGTGTGTGTGTGTGTGCATTTGAAAAGAGGGGACAAAAAGAGAGGGGGATGGACGGGGGTGAGAGAAAGAGAGCTGTCACTACCACCACCCTCCAGACAAAATCGGTTTAGGTTAGTGTGTGTGTGATGGCGATAGTGACACACACGCACACACACACACACACACACACACACACACATCTCCCCTCCTCTCTCTCACCATTTCTCCCCTCATTCCTCCGACATAGGGTCTTGTTCTGCGGCAACAGCATTGGCATTCACAACACACACATCTGCCCGTGTGTTATGTTATCATATCACACACACACACACACACACACACACAGCCTCGTGGATTTTGTGCGTCTCAGGTGCGTGAGTTTCAAACGGCTTCACACCGCATCGATCTGGATTTCGTCCACGTCGCCGTTTAATCCTCAAGTGTTTGCTGGTGATTTCAGCACGTGGCTCTGTTTGACGGACACTGTTTGGTTAATGATATTTTCAGACGTGTTTAGACTAGGCAGCTGCTGTTCACACACACACACACACACACACACACACACACACACACACAGGCTGTGAGACTTTACCACACATAGAGACGGCTCAGTCCCACAGAGGCCCATTGATCTGTGAAAGTACCCGATATTTTGTCGAGTGAATACACTTTGCGTGTCTTTCATACAGTATCTCTGTCAGCATCATCCTGGTGTTCAACCTCTGCTGTTCAGCTTCACCACCTTCGCTTCTCTTCAAACTTCAAACATACCCACTAATCCAGTTTTGTGTGTATTTGTATTTTATCTTCTCAGGTTTTCTCAGTCCTGCAGCACTGTAGAAGAAGCTGCCTGTGTGCGTGTGTGACTGTGTGGGTGTTTGTGTATTTGTGTGTGTAGAGGTGAATATGTGTGTGTGAGTGCCTTTGCATGTATATGCACTGGTCAGGGAGCCTTCGTCCCATGAGACGCTCGGCAAAGATGCAGGAAGCTCGGTCGCCCATGCTGCAGCTCCTGCTGCTGACGTGTTGTGTGTGTGTGGCAGCAGGCTACTTGTTCAGATCCCCTCTGGACCTGGACGTGACTCCACGCATCACTGTACTGAACAGCGGTAAGAGCACGCAAAAACACACAAACATACACACATACCATCAAATGGTCAAAATATCAACAACCTTTTATGATTCTACTTCTCAAACGTTAAACTCTTCCGTAGCCAAACACCTCGGGATGAATTCAAATTAAATATTGATGCAGGTTTCAGTGTAGTTTGTAAAATATGCTGCTGAATATCTCCGATGGAAAGAAACTCCTTCCTCCTCTTTATCTAGTTTTCACTTCCCTTCATTTCATTCCTTCTCCTCCCATCCTCCCTCACTCCCTTACATACTCCTAACTCAGCACTTTTCTTTTTTCCCTTCCGGTCTTTTCACACCTCATCTTATTTCTCTGCACACTGACTTGCACATACATTTGCTAGCCTTTAGGTCATTCCCACACCTGCCTCCTCTGTAAACCACGTTTTTTTTTCTATTTAAAAAAAGAAAAAATTATTAATTTACCTTGTGTGATTGATGGGATGTAGCCTGAGGGGACAGAGGCAGATGAGCAATGTGCTTACACCTGGATCCTTGTGAAGCATCAAGGGAGACTGACACCGATGTAGGTAGTTGAGAAGCACCGTAACCATGACAACTGTCATATTATGGCGCAAGAGGGTCGTATTCAGCATTAATCTTTTGTGCATGTGTGGGCCAGTGTGTGCGTATCTCCTGATTCTGGCCGAAAATTTACAGGCGAAAATTGTGAAAGAAATGTTCTCACATCTGATTTTGATGACGCAATCCCTCCTCTCCTCTTCTCTTTTTGTCTTTCTCAACACACATCGCCCGCTTGCGCTCATGATCTGTCGCTCTTATTCACTTTATTACTGGATACCTTTATCAACCCACAGGTCCTCCTACACTCATCTCTACATCTGCCACCCCATCACTCTCTCAGACCCCCCCCCCCGTCCTCTCCAACCACTCCTCCATCCACTGTGCTTACTTTTGCCTGCAGGCTCTGCGTCTCTTACTCAGTGTTTTTCATCACTCTATAATTTTTTTTTATTTTATAACTGCAGTGTTGTTTTGTTGCACCTGTTGCACTGTTAAGTCACGCAAAGGCCCGGTGCTTAGTAAAACACACAAACACAAACATATTCCTGTGTTTACTCCAATAAAACATCTTCACACCTTCTCGTTAAGATGGATTTTGCCACATTTAGACGTTTGCAGTCGTTTGCAGTCGGTGGATTTAGCTTTGTGTATTCTGTTGGTTCATTTATGCGCGTCAGAATATCTGAACTGCACACAAGCCCAGGTGCTCAGGCTGTTATGTTACAGTCCAGCGCCTGGAGGTGCATCGACTGTGTGTGTTTATGTGTGTTTATGTGTGCACGTGTGCATTTCCCTGAACACTGTGTACTTGTTGATGAGCCGAGGTTTGGAAA
>JAFBJQ010002954.1:460794-547533 GCA_016785345.1 Trinectes maculatus
CTCTCTCTCTCTCTCCCCCGTGCAGAGGCAGACTTTGTGGGCTCTGCGCTCGTGAGGGAGAGTTTGAGCAGCAGCACCGGCGACGATGATAAGATCTACTTCTTCTTCACCGAGAGGAGCCAGGAACAGACGGCGACCTACAGCCACAGCAGGGTGGCGCGCGTGGCTCGGGTTTGTAAGGTGAGATACGCGTCCTCAGGGTGTTGTAAGAGAAGTTGTGGAGGATGATAGAAGAGGTCACAGAGGTGAGAGAGGTCACAGTTTTCTCTCGTGGCACCTTAAAATAAAGTCACTTCTTCTCTCCCTGAAAGTTTGGCCGCACTTTGCCTTTTTCATCGCAGCCCTAATGCCTGATACAGCACGTGTGACATTTTCAAATTGCCACTGGCTGAATAAATTTCTACAAGGTTAAAAACAGAATGCACAGTGGGGAGTCTTATCTACAAAATGCTGACAACCTGATTAAATCTTCCATAATTGCTTTCCCTTTTTTGGTCTTTTGTGGTCTTTGTGTAACTTTTAGCCTTTGAGTTTGAACTCTTTGTCTAGTTTTACCTAACATGACCCCCCACTGCCCCCCCCACACCTGTCTTTCCTCAGGGAGACCTCGGGGGCCATTTAACTCTGCAGAAACGCTGGACGTCCTTCCTCAAGGCCAGGCTGATGTGCTCGCTGCCTGAGTACGACTTCCACTTCAACGTGCTGCGCAGCGTGTTCGTCATGCCTGGACGCACACCGCAGGACACGCTCTTCTACGCCATCTTTGGCCTGGAGTGGTGAGAGAGAGAGAACTTGTGTTTTGTTGAGCTCCCCAGCGGACGGGGGCTTTGACGATTGCAAATGTAAATGAGGGGGACGTAGGTGAAAGGCAGAAGTCGATATATTGAAACAGACATGAAAGAGACAAAGTATGAGAACAAATAAATCATTCAGGTGAACGGGCTTGGCAGCGGTTTGAGGACAGAATATTAATTTCAAGAATGCAGATTTTAATTCACATAGAACTTGAAGTTGAATTTCGTCTCTGGTTGCTTTAACCATGCCCGTGGTTACCATGGTAACAGCCGGTTAGGTATTAGACTATTGCAAATACAAATTGAGAAGCCGCTTAACGGCCAAGCAACAGGTGAAATCAGTTTACAGTGCCACCAAACAAATCTTTTTTCCTTAGAGGAAAAAGAAAAATAAGTATGTGCCATTAGTTTCCTCCACAGCATGAGGTCACAGAAAAGCTGTTACCATGCTGAGGTTAAGAGTTGTACAGCCGTCAGCGAGGTGAGCTTCTGATCGGCTGTACTTCTACTGCTGTCTCTATGGCAACACAGGGTTTACTGATGTTATTGTGGGCGACCCGTGCTCTGGTCTCTCTCACTGTGTGTGTGTGTGTGTGTGTTGATGTCTTAAGGAAAAACGTGAAGGCGTCTGCTATGTGCCGCTTCTCTCTGTCTGACGTCCAAGAAGCCTTTCAAGGACCCTACATGGAGAACGAGGACTCTGGCTCCAAGTGGAAGGAATACACTGGAAAGATCCCTGACCCACGACCCGGAACGGTAAACACACATGAACACACACACATACATGCACAAACACACACTCAGAGCGGCACAGAGAAAGTGAACCGTGCTCCTCAGCGTCTGTAGACTAGATGAAACCGATCCAGAGGAAAGATGCATAAAGGGAGGAAGAGGGGAAAAAAAAAGTTGGAAATGAGAGATAAGTGGATCCGCTCATGTCACTGAAACCCAGTTCCCTGAGTATTAAGTCCAACCCCTGGCTTTGGCGACAGTGGCTTAACGTGGCACTGATATCACGAGCAGACGTTATCCACCATTGTATCACGTCAACACTTTGGAGGGCTTAATTTCAACTTTGCTATTAAACGAAAAGCAGCAGCAGTCAGAGGTTTTAACATGGGAGCGTGAAAGCCTCTTAAGAGTTCGGTGAAGAGGGAGCTGAGGCGTCCTCATGTCAGCACCAGCTGGTTGACACAATCTCCCACAGGCTCTGGATCCCTTCTCCCACAGGCTCTGGATCCCTTCTTGATCCCTTCTTTTTTCCCGCGAGCCATCTCACTGATTCTTACGGACACTTAATTACAAACGAGCCAAACATGACTGGCTGCAGCCCACATCATGCATTGTTACTCACTCATCACCTCCCCTCTCCTTGGCTTCCTTTGCTGCAGTGTATAAACGACGCTCTGAGGGCCAGAGGCATTAATTTCTCCACCTCCTTGCCTGACGACGTGCTGGACTTTGTCAGGAGACACCCTCTGATGTCCAAGCAGGTCCAGCCTTTTGACAGGCGTCCACTTTTATTCAGGAGGACCACACACTACACCCACATGGCCGTCCACACCATCCAAGGCTTGGATGGACAAACACACCATGTATTGTACATGGGCACAGGTGTGTGTGTGACTCCATATCATTGGTTACAAGTGAAGTCTGTTGTGTTCCATTGTGATTTACAATGGAAAAAATCATTAAATCCACGATCTTTGTGTCACTCAGATGAAGGATGGCTACACAAAGCAGCAGAAGTCGATGGTCAACTTCACATCATCGAGGAGCTTCAACTGTTTGAGGAACCACAGCCTGTTACCACTTTACTGATATCTGCGGAACAGGTAGCGTATCTGACCACCACAACAAACACACACACACACACACACACACACACACACACACACACACGTCAGAGGATGTGTGCGATAAATAATCCTCCTCTCCTCCCTCAGATGAGTGTGTATGTGGGCTCTCCATCAGCCGTGGTGCAGCTGCCGCTCGCTAACTGCCACAGATACACTTCCTGCTATGACTGCATCTTTGCCAGGGACCCACACTGTGCCTGGGATGGAGCCCAGTGTGTGAACATAATGACACACTCAGACAGGTGGGAGCTCTGTGTGTGTGCGTGTGTATGTGTGTGTGTGTGCGTGTGTGTGTGTGTGTGTTATTCGATCAGGTGATTGCTGCAGGTGCCCCTTTGTGGGTTTGATTTGAGTAACCTCAGATATCACGGTGCCCTGTCACAGTGTCAGCGCTCAGAACTGTTGTGTAACAACAGCACTGGCAGAGATGTTGGCTGTGATAACAAACATTGCACACAGCTGTGTACTTAAAGGTTAAAGAGTAACCTGCCACTGATTAACAGCAGTGCCTACTCAGTAGAAAACTGTTATCTAAGCAATAAAAGACACAGGAGATAATGCAGAGATCAGAATAGAGCATTAAATAGAAATAGGGGGGGAAAAAAAAATTACAATGCAGTTGAATGTTGTTATTTTTCTCCCTCTGTAGGTCCACTCTGATCCAGGACATTCAGCACGGCAACAGAGGATGTGAGAAGATACAAGAAGGTATTACGACATCTCATGTGCTACTGATTAAAACAGTTTGCTCCCTGTGCAGTGCGTGATACAAACAATGAGTAAAAAGAGAGAGAACACCGGGACTTGAAAGTTGCATAGTTGTCATGAGATGACATGAAGGACTCATTGAAAGCTGATTATGCACACATTTTTACCATCTCTGGAGAGGAGTCTGTTTGATATTCAAGACAGGCAAATGGCTTCTCTCACTTCTCGGTTTCAGCCTGATAACACGTAGGATCTTCTGCCCCCTCATTCCTCTCTCCATGTATTAGGTAACACGAAGGCAGGAACTGGAGTTTGTGCTCCTGTAACTTTGGAGAGAATTTATATTTGTGAGTTTTCATCTCATCCTAATATGTGTGCGTTTCAGACGTTGTCCAGCGCAGCCGCTCTGTGAGGGTGGGTGATGATGTGCTGCTGCAGTGTGAGCTCAGCTCCAACCTGGCAACCCCCCTCTGGACTCTGGATGGCAACGAGCTGCAGGGATATGACCTCAACTCTGGTTTCAGAACCGGCACCGACGGCCTGTTGATCATCGAGGCCCGGCAGGATCAGAGCGGGCTGTACACCTGCTATGCTGTCGAGAACAGTATCAGGGTCGCCATGGTTACCTACAATGTCACCATCAACCTGAACCTGCCCATGCCTCCACTTCTTGAGCCAACTGAAGACCTAAGCGGTGTCTTCGCCACAATGCCAGAACCCACTGAGCAGCCATCATCTGAGAGGACTCTGCCACAGCCTCCATCGCCTCTCCTCCCCCGCTCAGAGCTGCTCTCCCCCAGGAACATGGAGGCCATGTATTTGTCCCTCATCACCATCCTCGGGGCCATATGTGTGGTCCTCACCGTGGTCCTCGTCTACGTGGGCTTCTGCCTGCGGGTAGGCAACAGAGGGAAATACTCGTTACGTGCTGCAGCTGCTACCTACCCAAACAGCAAGAGGCCCAGCAGGAACAGGAAACAGCCTAGAAGCTCCTCCCACATGGAGCTGAAGACCATCTCAAGCCACTGTAACGGCAACGGCATTTGCAATGGCGGTTCAAAGCAGCATAATGGTAACATACAAGACGGCGGCTTCCTGCAGATTGTCCCTGGTGAGGGTCACCCGTCGCCCAATAAGGAGCCTCCTCCCCCTGCCCCTCCCCTCCCTCCAACGCCGCACCTTCTCTCTCCAGAGTGCGACTTTCCCAGCGGCCTGTCGGCCACTCTGCCCAGCGTCCTGAGGAGGATGAACGGGAACAGCTACGTGCTGCTGAGGCAGAGTGACGCTGAAAACACATCACCGCTGTGTTATTCCTTTGCTGAGGAACTCAATAAAATCTTAGAAAAGAGGAAGCACAACACAACTCAGCTGCTGCCCAGGCCGGACGAGAGCTCTGTGTAGAGAGGTGGCACGCCCCCTGTGGTGGGAGGACTTTTGTGTTTTTAACCTGGTACTGAAGTGCCTGTTAAACGATTCATTATTGCTGTGGACTAAAGCAATAAGAGAGTCTTATCTACATTTTGACTCAGTCCACACAGAGACGTTTTTTGCTTTTTGAAACTTTGGGCTTTTCGTCATTATAAGTCCCCAAAACCCAGGTTTCCAAAGAAGGATCA
This sequence comes from Trinectes maculatus, assembly GCA_016785345.1. Taxonomy (NCBI): domain Eukaryota; kingdom Metazoa; phylum Chordata; class Actinopteri; order Pleuronectiformes; family Achiridae; genus Trinectes; species Trinectes maculatus. Next base: position 465,772 of record JAFBJQ010002954.1, read on the forward strand.
AGGATAGAGTGGGAACAAAGTGGGATCTACCTCACCGTAACACTGCCCAGAGGACAGGTGGAGTCAGCCGCTCGTCTGATCCAAACATCAGGGCTGATGTGTCAGTCACAGGAACAGCTCTGGTTCTCAAAGCTCACACACACACACACACCAACTGCAGAGAGGAGCGGAGCCCTGTGGGAATATAAATACATGAGAAGACTTTTGCTGCGGTGGCTTGGCCATATTTGGCTCATTTCAGACTGGAGGGCAGCTAGCCAAAGTTTGTTTGCACTGAGTAGTGCACAGATGGCCTATGCATTTTTAAAAACAGGACATTCACACATTTTAAATATTGAAGGAATAGAGTTTGTCAACGTGGGACTTTGCTGCTGAGGCAATGTTTTCACTTTTAATACTGACATGATTGAATAGAATAATATGCAGTTGCTGAAACACATCACACCAGACCGTGAACTAATCGCTATTTAATATTACTATTAGCCAAAACTGGTATATTAACCAAATTAAAGCTTTAATAATTTATTAAACTCTCTTAATTATTAAATATTAACATTGACCTTAACCCGACCAAAAATATGATGTTTATCACCCTGCACTGCCACAACAGCCAATTATTTTTTTGTCAGTTCCATAACTTGCCACTTAACTCATTGCCATAAATAAAATATTTACAGACCCCATAAACATTAATGTACAGTAAAGCCCTAATTAAAGTTACGGCTGAGGCTCACTCATTGTAAAGGGCCGAAATTGTTGTATTTTGAAACCTTGTGTGCGGATCCTTATAATGTTGCAGCTCATTGTCTATTACGCATAAAAACAAGTGGCCATGAATTGACACAAACATTAAAGCATCTATATTATATACAATTCATAGAAGAATAATGCCAAAATAAATAAATGGTATTATTGAACTTTTTTTTCAAAATTTAAATCAAGATCATTTCACCAAGTGTTAATAGACAACCTGATGAACATTATTAACAGTATTATGGATTTTAATGCACCTTATCGACATTTTTTAATGTGTTTTGGGAAATGTGTCCAAAAGTCTTTGGACACCGTTGTAGAGATTGACTTTGCAAATTGTCAAGAACCAGCAGAGCTTTTTGATTGGCCATTTCTCAGCACGAGGAGCTGCAGCAGTGGAGGCCACAGCTGTGTCCAGTGGACACGAGGAGGATTAGGAGGAAAACATTGACTGTGTCTCAGCTGAGCCTGGATCCACTGCTGGCTGACACCCTGCATGAGACCGTGACACAGAAAGACTGACAGTGGAGCACAGCAACACGTCTCCCTGAGGTAAATAGTTTTTATATCCCACCAACACGTCTCCCCTTGCCAAACAAGCGGTGGAAGAAACCAGTCATGGTGTTATAGGTATAAGTCAGCATCAGGATCCATACATCCAGAGCACTGAGAGCACAGCGTTGTCTTAGTTTTACTGGATTTAAATCCACTGGTACTCTCACTATTAGTCGATCGGACTGATGATAATATTTATAGGTTGTGATGTGCCTAAAGTAAAAACTAGTGTCATCAGCAAAATGTTTATTATGGTGAAAATGTTTGTCCTAGTTTCTCTCAGTTCAAAGTCACATGGTTAAATGTCTTGTTTATAATATAAAATAAGAAAAGGGGAAAATCCTCACACATGACCTCACTGCCCAATGAGAAAGAGATGAGGCAGTGAGTTAGAGATTCAACTACACAACTCCCAGTTATTTTCTCATACCCACAGACTCCGATTTGTGCATCTCAATATGTGAATGCTGGTATGATTTAACTGAATCAAACAACCCTGTGATGTCAGGGTGTGAGATGCTGTGTGCATGTGCTCCTGTGGTTTGCACAGCATGAAGAAACAGCTCAAAGGTCTCGTGTTAGCTGCACTGATCTAAGGCACGTAGATGCACCCTTCATCCCTTTAACAGCCTTCGTTAAAGTCTCCTGACCTCATTACAAACCTGACGATGCCAGCAGCAGGTTTTTATTTCCCGGGATGTGACTCCACGTTCCTTCTCTCTCATCTGCAGATGTGAAGAGCGCAGGTCATCTCTCACCCAGTGTCAGGCGGCAGGATTGGCTGTCTTATAACGAGAGCTGGAATTGACCACAGCTGGATCAGGGCTACAACATCAGTCTTTGCACCTAGAACCCAGCTCGCAGCTGGAATGATAATTGTTGGCTGCAGTGGTTTTTTGCCGAGGTGCATTAGCTCTTCAGACAAAGCAGCTCTTTGTGTGCAGACAGCGTTTGCTTGATGCAAACTCGTCAGACCAAACCTGACACGTAATGACCTCTTTCCTCCCACTGGCTCCATGAATTATGTCAAACCACCATTTGTTGTTTATGTCAAGCAAACAACAAGGAGCCTGAATGATAATGTCCATGAGAAGTGCCAAGGTTTAAGTTGAAAAAGTGCTAAATGAGCCAACTTTAATGCAAAAGCAGATAGAAGGTGGTTTAGAAAAAAAAGAAAGAGGCATATTTATTTTGTAATTTTGTACAGGCGCTGTGAAGTTGTGGTCAGTGTGACTGTTTAAGTGTAACTTGCAAGAAACCCATCAGCCAAACAGGAACGTGGCAGCTTGCCTATGTTTCACACATATCATGGGATATACATATATATGTATATATATTAGCCCAAAGCATGCAGAGGCTGCACCAGCAACACCGAATTGAATATTTACAATGTACTAACTTACCTGTTCATTATAACCTACTGATTAGGATTAAGTAAGCTTTTTTTTGTCACTGTGTCTGTTTGCATGTTACACAATGTTTGTGCACACAACAAAACAAATTCTTCCCATGAACTTAAACAAAGAACAACTGGACAGTTGGTTTCTTCAGTCATGAGTTTAAAAAAATAAACTTTGTACCTTAACCCCTTTCTCATCACTGCCTCGCGTACGTTTCCAGTTTGTCTCTCACACGCAGAAGAAACAAACCTTTCCTGTGTTCTATATCAGAGCATAGTGCTGGTATGTTATGAACTATTAAATATTGTAGGTCAGGAGAAAGGAGGCGTCTGCATTGTTACTGGAAGCAGGCCAGAGTTCCTGCAGCACGACACAGACTGGTACAGAAAATATTGGCGGAAGGTTGAAGACTGGTTCAGATCCATCAGGATTGTGTTTTCGACAAAAACAAAAACATAGAGCAGACCTTAATATGCACTGATTGTTGACTGACCCACAGATTATTCCATCATCTCCTTGACCTTTTCCTATGACCCTTTTGCTATAATATATTATCAGCAGCCCTACAAAACACCCAGAAATAGGACCGCAGTGTCATGCACACAGACTGACACAGAGTGCCAGGTACCTGCGGTGCCTACAGCTTGATATGAGATTAACAAACGGTCATGGTTGCTGTGTTATTTACGTGACACTGCATCGGATTAGGGTCAACAGGAAGTGCTCGCTGGTAATGATAAATGGTGGGTTTTAAGTGAAATCTACAAAAATCTTACATGTTACAAAATGTCACATGCATAGAGATGTGTCTGTGAAGTATCTGTGAAGCTGAATCCAGTCGGTCGACTGAATGGAAAAACAAAAAGGTGACATCCAGGGTGCAATGTTGTCTGGAACGTGCGTCAGCTGCTGCTTCCACTGGTTTTGTGGATGTCACCACTATGGAAAGTCTGTTCATCAAAGTGACGAAGCAAAGTGAGTCACACAGCAGTTTCCTCTTCCCCCAAAACAAACAAACGCTGTCGCTGGCTCATGCAAACATGCCGCTCCTCCTCCTCCTGGACCGGTTTGACACCGGCAAAGCCACGTGTCCCTGCTGTCACAAACACCTCACTCCTATACATCTCCACTCCTCCGCTCAGTATAACCAGCTTATGCTCTGTCTGTCAATCAACACACACTCCTGTCAAAGCCAAACTAACAGGCATCCGCTGGCTGAACTATGGAGAATTACAAGTTTTGTTTCTGAGTCACACAAAGACAGTGGGGTCATTATAGGAGACTGAAATGTTTTCAGACTCATTTGCATACTGAAGCTTATTTGTGATATTGTTCTGCCATTGACGATCACTTTTGGCTTTTGTTGGCGATATCTTCTCTGACAGAGGCCGACACAAGCAACACAAAGGCAGCATTTCATTTTCAGAACAAAGGCATGAAAAAGACGACCTGTGCTTTTCTTTGTACGCGGGCGGAGAGGAGGAAGTGACAGGAGGAGGAAATTAGAGCCGTAGCCACCAGGGAGGACTCAGACACACCTGGATGACTGTGTCCTCGTGACACGTCACCTGTGGACAATCAGCTCAGTCAGACACCCACACACACACAACACTTGAGTGTTGCAAGATCATCTGAGATTGTACTTTCACTCCAGCCAGATGTTGTCATAGCAGTTTCACCCGAAACTTTGCAATTACACAGAAACTGGTTCTTCTTAAAAAACAAAAACTGGTGAGCTCGTTCTTTCTCATTATGTAACAATGAGACAGTTTTAGACAAACACAGACGGCTGCTGTGTACCTACAGTACAGCTGTAAGGAGGAACAACACGGAGCAGCCGCCACTGAGACAAACGTCCTGGACACGGAGAGACAACATGTCTGATGAGCTTTGACTCCTGGACTTTGATAGTGTGTAAACATCCTCCAGGCTGGAGCACAGGGTTTCCTTTAATGTTTCAAACTAAGCAAACAGAAGAGAGCACTCATTGTAAACCAGGCCCTCAGGGGCTGTGCTGCATGTGCTGCTTTTATGATGATCACACGCAACTCATTAGTGGTGTCAACTTCTTCTTCTTATGTGTGTGTGTGTGTGTGTGTGTGTGTGTGTTTGAACTGCCTTACCCTTTGGCCAAATGATCTCACGCCCTAAAGTTTCATTCTTGCACCAGTGGCGCCACCTAGTGATTCTCTCAGTGCAAAAATTGTGAGATGCACTGCAGCTATTAACCACTGGAGGTCGTTGTAGTCTGTTTATGTAAAATCCCCACATCGCTGCACAGTGTTAGTCCACGCTCCTCATATAAATCACAAGCAAATGTGAAAATGTGATTTCTTTTTGAGTCTGAAATCAAACCATATCTGTGGAGATTATGTGAAGGAGACAAACCAATCTGAGATGTAAATAATCTGATTGTGCCTCATTGTATTAGTGCTGACAGCCGTTCTGTTGGAGTGGTCAGTAAAGCTGCATCATTGGCTGCTGCTGGTTGACATCTGGGCTGCAGGAGCAGGATTACATCTATATGTGTGATGCAGAGTGCAGTGCAGCACAGACCTGGGTCAGATGGATTCAGTGGCTGAGGAAAGTCTTTGTTTTAACCTGAGTGGCAGAGCTACAGTTTTTTGTTTTTTCTACACGAGGACAGTTCGGATCATGCCAGATAAACCTCAGTTGATTTCCTTTAATTGTCTTCGGAGTGTCTCATTGTACTGTCCTATAAGACAAACACAACCCCAGCTGGCAAAATAAAACAAGGCTGCTGGTTGGCATAGCGAGTGTGATACTAACCTTGACCTAAAAAAACCTGGCCACCATCCGTCATGTCAGCAGACATCCACCCTGATGAATGTGTCAGTGAAGAACAGTGAGGCCGAGCTCCTGCCAGCTCCAGAGGCACTGTTCCGTAGCAGACCATGACCTCTGACCTTCCCGTGCAAAAAGAAAAGGAATGCAAAAAGTAAAAACACAATATAAAAACCATCAAGGCCGCTGTGAGGAAACGTTTGTGTCTCTGAAACTGCACAGAGAGCACAGGAGTTCACAGAAAACACACTCGTGTAGCGTGTACATTTTAAAATGTAAATCAGTGCTACGCAGATAAATTCCCTGGTATCAGAAAAATACACATTAAGGTAGAAGTTATCAAAATGCTGCAATGGGTGCTCATCAACCTAATGTTAGCTACTAACTGGTTAAAACAGACAATGCAATCTCAGTAGTAAAAGAAGAGGTGTTGCTGATAAATTCATCTACAGTGAAGGCAAATCTTATTTGTGGCATTTACACAGCCTGAGTGAGTCACTGATAAGTGGAGACATTAGACCAGTGGCTGGTTAACTGACCAGATAGCTCCCTCACTGAGTGATGTGTAACCTCCATGCATAACTCTAGTCTTGATGAGTACAACACACACACACACACACACACACACGCGCACACACACACACACAGACTACGTCTGACTTCTCCATTCACCCTAAACAAGAATGACACTGTAACACAGACAAGCGTTCTTATCGTTGAAGCCTGAAATTGCCTTTCCTTCCCGCTGTTGATTGTGTTTCACAGTCAGTGAAACAAGAACTGGGTAGATTCAATGCGTGTGTGTGTGTGTGTGTGTGTGTGTGTGTGTGTGTGTGTGTTTCCTCATGCATGTGTGAATGCACATGCATGACTCATTTCTGCTGACTTACGCCATTTCCTTCTTCTTTCCATCATTTCTTCTTACCAGGTATTGAAAACATGATGCCAGCTCTATCTGTGCATCAATACAGGATCGGATTATTCCAGTGAAATAATCTTTGCTGCTGACATATTGAATAGCAGTGATGGGGGGTACAGGATGCACTGGCCCTATAGTCCGTGTCATCCTCTGCAACCTCGTTTCAAATCAAACTCTGTTGTCATTATAACTTGTGTACGGGCCAGGTTTAGCAACTGTATATTATAATTTGAATGTCTCGATCTGACTTGAACTTGTTTAATTAAAGCAATTTCAGCATCTATGACAACTGAGTGAAGAGTCTGCAAGTGAAGGCCAGATCTGGTCACGAGCGACAAACAAGTTAAGATGATGTTGGCAAAACTTTTGAAAATAATCACGTACAGTTTCATGGGCTCGCGCATCAGTAATGATGTGTGTGTCTGTGTGTGTGTGTGTGTGTGTGTGTGTGTGTAAGACAGAGATGTTTAATTGAGTTAGAGGATCCAGTTCCAACCCTGGATTAAAGCCCATCTCTCAGTGTTTATCTCCTAGTGGACTGTCTGAGAGGCAACAGAGGGGTTTGACCCAGTTAGATAAACATACCCCCTCCATGCACACACGCACACACATAGCAGTAGAGACTTATACACAAAATGCACAAAGCTGTGTCTCTAAATAATGAAGAAATCTCTGGGAGTACAATGGGTTTGGTGATTGATTAATAGAGACAACAGTACCAGGTGTCCAGTCAGCAGGGAACAATTAATGATTTTGTGTGTGTGTGCATGTGTGTGTGTGTGTGTGTGTGTGTGTGTGTGTGTGTGCGTGTGTGTGCATGTGTTTCTGTGCAAATGTAAAAGTTGGTGATGGGCTCGGTGTTGCATGCTCCAGTGAGATCTGCATTGCAGCAGTGGCGATATCATCAATACCAGGTCAAATAAGCGATGATGCAGTTAGTGAAGTGACTAATGGGAACAAGTGTCTTCCTTTACCACTGGTCCATCTGTTTTTATGAGGAAGCGAATAGCCCTTAACGTTAATCACTGGGATCTGTGGGGATGTTTTGCATTAGCACAGCTCATAGGAAACATTAGAGGAGGGATTGATGTGGAATATGCAGACACGCAGAGCTGCATGTGAAGATTTGGACGCTCCACCCAAAGTCACATTTCTGAGATATGACTGTGTGTGTTTTTTTTTTTACAGTGCTAGCTTTTTAAATCCACTTTCCTTTCTGATCACAGCTGATGTAAGTTTTATTTTACTGTTTATTATGAGCCCTGGGTCAACTCATGGGCCTATGTTTTTTTTTTTTTAATTCTCCCAGGCCTTTGCAGCCTCTGCAGGGCCTTCTCATGAAATACTATGCAGATGAAATGATGTTGTCCATTTAGAGCCTTTATGTTCTGGCCAAACAGGAAAATAGTTGTGGGGTTCAGTGGAGGACATGGGAGGAGCAAGGAAATCTGCCCATTTGCACTGAAAGTGGAGGATGCATGAGATTTTTTTTTAGAAATGTCAGAGTTCAATTGGCCAAAATTCCAATTGTGTTTTAATAATTACTAAATAAATGAACGAGTGTTCTATGATTGAGGTTGACTGACCTCAAATCATCTCCAAATTTCCCCCCTATTCAATGCTGATGAGAAATAAACGAGGACTAAAGCCTCCCCTCATTTCTCTCCGATCCTTGTTTCCTGCATTCAGACCCGCGCTGATCCTCCTTTTGTAGATGCCACTTATTACCGTTATGTAATACTGCTCCAAATACACACATGCTTTGAATTATTTTACTGACCCTCGCTGTAATAACACTTCAATATTTTTATAGCCTTCTGCTGTTCTAGCTCGCAGCCCTGACTGACCCTGGTCTGGTGAAAAATATTTGCAGCCTTGCTGTCTCCTCCTCGCCATTATTCATGGCCTCAGAGGGAAGCTTCCTGATGGTAACACGCAGAATGTTTACACACAAATACCAGCATTAAAAAAAGCAGTGGCGGATCGGGGGGGAGAGGAGCAGTGTACCATCTCATATCTACTTCTAATCCTCTGATTTCAGCATTCCTCTGTCATTCTGCCATTTTTTTTAATCTTTCACTCAAAACTATCTGGCAACTCTTATCCTGCTGAAACTCTACAAAGCCTTTTTGTATTGTGTGTCAAGTTGTGTGTCACGCTAGCATGCTGCACTGGAGACTGAACTCAAATCACCATTGTGAGTGGTTTTCTGATTGCAAGCAAAGACTCACAATAGCGTACGAAGTGGGAACATAATAATATGGTACGTAAACTGTGAATCAGTTTTGATCTGCGGACGATCTGACCGAGATTGAAGCCTTGAATTTTGAAATGAATGTGTGGTTAGGTGCTATTTGTGATACAGGCATGACTTACATATTAATCACAACACGACAACACATGTGTAACACATGTTATTCATGTGTGATCAGTTGTAATGTAGATCATGTATGTTACAATAGATACAAATTATCACTTAGGAGACATTTTTGTTAAATAATGAAATTATCTCAGATAATAAAAAGAAATAAATTGGACCAAGTCAAGGGTTAGGATTACACACACACACACACACACACACACACACACACACACACACACACACACACACACACACACACACACGCACATAAACATGTAATTGACATACCTTTACAACAAACAAGAAGCCATGCATGACTCACAATGGTGTTGTTTGGTTCAAGGACCGTACAACAACAACTTTAATGGGACATGTAATTTAACATTAGGGCAAAACCTATAGATTATTGTCTGTCTGTCTGTCTGTGTGTCTGGCTGTCTGTCTCTCTGTCTGTCTAGCTGTTTACGAACTCCTCTCTGAAGGCATCGCTGTGTCTCTATCTCTATACGAGTCAGTGTGAAAAGAAGAAGAGGTGCTAGAACTGCTGTGTCTGACATGTCCTTGACTTGCTTTGATAATTGACACATACTGTTAGCTCGCTGTGGCAGGAAGCAATGAGTTACCCACCAATGACATGTCACCGTCCAACCTTCAACACGTCCAGAATGGTGTCCGATTTTAAAGCTGCATGTTGTAAAGTGACGAAATTAGTTAAAGGTCTGGAGATAAATGCACCTGGTTCTGATTCAGACATTTTAAAGGTCAGTAAACTTTGAATCCAACAGGGTCACTGAGGCACAAAATGTTATTAGTCATGCCGTGCTGATGGCAGCGAACAGCAAGTTATTACAGCCGTTGCAGAATGTAAAGTCACAACGACTAGGCTGAACGTTGCATAAGAATTTCTCCGGTGTTGTCATCCATCATTTCTCTAACGTGCAGTGATCTCATCATTACCCCGCAGGGATGGACCATTTTCTTGCAGACACATCTACACATGACGCTGAACTGCCTTCAGCCTTTGCCAGAATAAAATGACCATTTGTACTGAATTCTCTTGGACACGTCCTGGCTGTATGAGCATGTTTGCATGGTAGGTCCATGTGTGTTAGTGCTCGAATGTGAGTAATTGTGACACCAGTGACATTTATGAAGACTCTATAGGAAAAGGTCAGGTCATGCATTGGAAATGTATATGATCTGCGAACAAACACTTACAGAAGGTTTCTGCTCCCTTGACAGCACATACTGCAATACCATAGACTCTACACTGCACAGTGCTGCGCTGCGTATGTTAAAAAAACACAATGCATGCAGAAATGCGGGAGGAGGATAAATCTTGCAGAAGCATCGGAGATCAGGATGCTGCTGTGTGAGACAGTGCTGCAAGGTTGGGACGGTAGGGACGCAAACCAACTAAGTGAACAGGATGTACGTTTAAGTCTGATATCTGAAAGCATTTATCCTTATCCGCTCATACATGTCCCATTATGTCTATGGCAGCTTCAAGTTACTATGACATTAATTCTCTGTTTTTTTCCCCCATATTTTAATTGCTCTCCTTTGAAGTGGCGGTTTTATATAACCCAGGGAGGATTGCGCTTGGCATCCCATTTTAATCTCTGCATGAAAAACAAGGCAGAAAAAAAAAGAGGAAATGAATCCTGAGTCTAGTGTTTGTGGCCAAGAATCAGCATTGAGGTGAATAGCTTTATTCTGATGGTTTGCGAGCCTGCTCTGCTGTGATTAATGCTTCCACTGAGTATTCACATCGCAGGAGCATAAAAAACAGGGACGGGTTTCAATAAAGTTAGTTAAAGGGCTTCAACCTTAGCAATGTCCTACATTTCCTCAGAGTTACTCTCATGGGTTATTCTGCAGTGAGCATTCACTACATACGGTCGCATGGAGTGGATGGAGTGGGATACTTATTCTTAGTTATACAGAAGATACAGTGTTTTAAAAATGTATTTTGGCTATTGTCAAGTTTTTTTTTACATGCTATAGCTGCAGATGCCTTTCGAACATACATGGCAGTGTTTTGTTTCAGACAGACACAGACTTGAAAGACGGAAAACCAAAATCGGTTGTACATTGAAATACTTATACTTCCTGAATAATGATCATCTGACTCACTAATCTTATTATTTAGATTTATATATTTCACGAGTGTTAATAACTTCATTCCTGTACGCAGGGGTTTTGGTGAGGTCAGGGTTCAGCTACAGTGCCAGTGTAGCAGGGGATGGCTGAGCCTATGGGACGGTAATTAAAATGTATGAAAGTGCATCAGGATGGAATTACAGGGAAGATCAAAGCGGTGGCTGGCGACTGAATAAATTATCGATGTGGTTATTTGTGTTGCACAGACATGAGTAGAATACCAGCATATAAAATACTCACCCCGTCACAGCAGCGACAGAATTTCACAGATATATGACAGAAAGTGTGCTGTCATATTGGTTTACAAGACCAACAGTGACGGGAAAGAGATGAGAGGCTCTGAACAGACAGCAGTATCAAAACAGAGATGATGCTGTTTTCTGCCCCATTTCCCTGTTTCCCGGCCACACTGCTTCTCCTTGTAGACAAAGAATTCAATATTGGATGAGCTTGTAGGCTCCAACCAGAGCTGGAATCGGAGGGAGTAAAGTGTTTCATGCTATGCTGCACTCCCCTGATCCAACCATTATGGAAATATGTAAATAACCCTCCAGAGAATGCTGGACGTGCGGCTCTGGGATTGTGGCGCTCTAATTGGGAAGAGTGGCGATGAATGTTTTTAAGGGCCAAAGCAAAGAGAATGGGATTGTTGAAAAACTCATGTTGATGTTCAATGCGTCATTGTTTACTGAGCAGCAAAAATTCATCCACTTGGTAAATGAGGCATAAACCATTCACGAGCGATTAAGCAGAAAGGTTGGAGAAGTAAAGTGTAGTTTGAAAGAGAAGAAGCAGAAAACAAAATGTGATATCGCACAATCACAGGATGGTGACAAGTTGTGAATATTTATTTAGAAGCACTGCAGGTTTGCTTTGTTGTATTTCTATATCACGTTGAGGCTGTGGGTCAGGCTTCGGTCATGTGTGTGGTTGTGGATGAAGACCCTGAGGGGACGGAGCATGTGTAAGTCAGTCATATGATCCAGTCTTTTGAGCTTCACACAGACGGCCACAGACAGACAGACCAAAGCCGGCTGGAAATAAAGGCTGGCAGTGTTTTATGGCTACTGAGGCATGAGCGTGAGGAATTCTCCATGAATCTGTTTCATCTTGTTTTCTGAAGCCGTGACACCAAACTGTGTGAGAGATGTGATGTATCAGATGAGTTGTTTCTCAGGGTCCTCCCACTGGAAACTCCATACAGTACAGTACATGTGCCTGACTATCACATCAGAACATGTGGATACTACAGTAGCTGTAGCGAGTTGCAAAGTTAGCTTAAGTAAGAAGACAAATGTCTGACACCTCCCAGAGCTTGTTATTACATAATATAGATTTTTTTAAAAAAACTTTTGCATCAGATCATAAAGCTGTTGGAAAACAGATTGTTTTTTTTTCTTTCTTTTTCTTACTAAAACAGAGAACATACATGACATATTCACACACACACACACACACACAAAACTCACAGTGGCTTTTGGAAAAACAGAGGAGAATCAAAGTTGCACATGTGAGTTGGTACATGTTGGTATCCAGTGTTCTTCTGAAATGGTCATTTTTAGCGCCACACTGCTCAGAACAAGTGGGAAGAGAGAGATGAGACAAATGGAACCGTCCAGTTTGCAAGTGGGATGCGCTGCAGAGGACAAAGACCTTTTGTTGAATGCACACTCAAACACACACAGATCTTTGCAAGCACACACATTTGCCACACTGCTCACACACACATGCTTTGCACACTGGGTAAGTACAGGTTCTGAAATGCTGGAGTGACACTTCATTCACAAACATGAGGCCCAGGAAATGTCCACGTTTAAGACTTTAATCCACCCAACCCACTCTAATGAAGCAAACTCCAAGAGACGCCACAGGGGACAAGGAACGGCTGCAGCACATTTGCACGTTTCATTTCAGCTGGAAATCGTATTAGTGTTGTGGGCTGCCGAAGCCTGAAGTTGAAACGAACCATGGAGACGATTTAAAAGAGGAAAGGACGGGAAAGGGGGAGGGGAGGGGTGTAAAGGTGGGTGAAGGTGTTTGTGCTCAGTGGGTGAAACCTCGGAGGAAGAAGGAAGGTTATTAGGTGACGCGAGATTAAACCGAAGAAAAGGAGGTAGTGGTTGACAATCTGTGGGGAAAGGTGAGTGGAGGGAGCGGGGGGGGGGGGCAGAGGAGGGGGGGGGGGGGGGGGGGGGCAGAGGAGGTGGAGGAGGAGGGCGATGGCACAACTGGCATCAGGGCAGGAAATAAATTGGTGTGTGGTCACACAGGAGTGGAGGTCAGCTGGAGTTCACCAGTGATGAGGCTCCTGCCTGACGAACATCAGCGACAGGAAGTGATGCCGTGCAGGACGTGGTGCAATCAAACAAGTTTACAATCATAACACAACTTTATGTCTGTTTCCAATTAGATTTTGATCGTAATGGTGCAGATGACTCACTCGGCTGCATGTGATCAAAATTTAAAACTGCACTGCCGAAATATCAAGCTTAAAAATCTCTTTAATATCACACAGTCATAAAAATGTCTCAAAGCAAAAGAAGGCATTGGCAATAATGTTCTTGAACCAGCGAGATATGGCATATTTCCACAAAGTCATTTTTGTTTCTAGAAAATAAATTGTCCTGAAACAAATAAACAATTAAGAAAAATCAGTTTTCATTTATCGTTAATGCTGTTTAACCACATTGATGGAACATGGCTAAACCCAGATTTAAGGGTGAAGAGCAGATTAATCTATCTAAAGGTTAATTTTATTAGCATTTTATTAGACATGATTAATATGACTGGTCGATTCAGCCAACCTGCTGTGGTTTAGGATGCACTGATAACGCTGCAGCTGCTCGCTTTGCCTGGAAGGGATTTTTTGGCACCTTGTAGAAATCAATCCATAAGTTCCTCTAAACATATTAGGTCATTCAGGCGTTTACACAGCTCCTCTTTCACGAATGAATCAGACAGGTGGCAATCTATTGTGGTGCGAGGAGAACCCCCCATATTGTGTTTCCAGGGTGTGTGAGTGGACAGGAGGCAGTGGGCGGGAATCTCCCCGCCTGAAAGTTCAAAGCCGGTAACCACCTGGCCAACCGCCAGTGTCAATGACATATTTTATTTATTTGAGCTTCAGCTTGCCAAAAATGGTTCCTGTGTGAGGGCCTCTGTCTTCACATGAGAGGAATGCAGAGTTTACAATTCACAAATTGCAGACTTTCATAATAAGTCATATCTGCACAGTCTATATGACTTAAGTATGACTTAACTTGATTCAATCATATAAAATACATCCTGAAACATAAAGGAATGAATAAACTGAGAGAAACAGCAGGATGTGAGGTATTGCAACAAGCCTTTAATGGTTTTCTACAGATTAAAAAAAAACCCAGCAACTGAGCAGAGCATCTTTTCAAACTAATAATAATAATAATAATAATAATAATAATAATAATAATAATAATAATAATAATAATAATAATTCAATGTTGAACATTTTAATGGCCACTCAAAAGGGCACTTCGTACTGAAAGGGGCAAGGGGGCAGGGGCTCGTTAGCCCCCCTCGTGAGCACGTGCATGCTCAGCTTCTAACACATGGTTGCACAGAAAACCTGCTCTGTTCTTACAATAAAGCAATCAATCAGCACAAATATTAATCATGATAAATAAATGATAATAATCCAAAGTATTCAATTCTAATTCAAGTAATAGATAACTGCGTCGTCTTATCCGGGTCCTGAACCTCACTGTCGTGGATCACTGGTAAAAACCGCTGCTGGAGTGAGACCGCCCCGCGGAGCATCGGACCGGTGCGTGTCGGAGTGAGTACCAAACACACCCCTCCTGAGCAGCAGTGGCGGATCAGCCGCTGATCCAGCGAGCTGCTGTGGACTATGTGTGTGTCTGTGTGTGTGAGTGTGAGTGAAGGAGCTGCTCGTAACTACAGAGAGGACAGAGGAGAAAGGGGGATATTGTTGTTTGTCAGCGTGTAGATGTTGTGTTGTCACAGTGCAGGCGAGCGGAGACACACAGGAGGCGGCTGCTGTGAGGGGACACTGCGGCTGCCTGTGAAAACAAACATCCTGTTTAAGGTGAGTGGAGCACGCGACGTGCAACACTGTGTTGTTTGTGCTGTGTTGCTAATCATGTGGTGCAGTAAAGTTATTGTGTGTGGCGTAAAGCTTTGTATTGTAAGAGTGAGAGCCACGTATTTCATGATGTCAGTTTTGTTTGTTAAGTTTTTTTCTCCTACTAAATATCCACAACACGTGTTTTTTTTTATTGGACATGGGTTGTGGTTGTATTATTAGTGTTGGTTAGTGTTTATGTCCACGGTTAACTGGTTACTGATAGTTGGATTTATCTCACCGATTCAAGTAGTTTTTTTCACACAGGTTTTTTCTTAAGTTGAACTCAGATGTTTTTTTTTTCTTCTTCTTTCCTCTGGAGAAGGTCAGAGGCAGAGGAACTGGAGAAACTATATACTGGTCTGTTATCTCCATCTGTTTACAGCTGCCAGTGGGCACACACACACACACACACACACGCACGCACACACACACACACACCACTTGATCTCCCCTTATTTCAGCAGCTTGTATGAAACAGACAGGAAGAAGCAGATAGCAGAGGATGGAGGGAATGTGATGAAAAGCAAAGGTCACAGGCAAGAGAGAGCGAGAGAGTGAGAGAGACCTCAGCGCCGCATGTTTTATGCTCTCAAGGCCCACTTTAATATATGGATTAGTTCTGAGTTGAACTGGAAGCGCCCAGGGTCTGATTGGACCATAAATAATCCCCACAGGAGCAGAAATAAACGCTGAAGGAGCAGCAGCGTGCCTGAGACGCCCCTCCATCTCCTGTGGCGAACGCCCTCCCCCGCAGTTTATTGATGGGGTGGACGTCATGTTGTCAGCCATAAGACTTTGGCCGAATGCAGCCACCGCACAGCAATGCATGCACGCAAACGTGCAAATGTGAATTATGTGAAATGCTTCCTCTTTTCCTGCACTGGGCAGTTTGACTAACATCTATGTGATGTTAAACTTTGTGCTCAGACCCCCCCCCACCCCCCCCGCCCGCCCCCTCATTGGGAGACCCTCCATCATCTTGACCTGTCACCGCAGCACAGCACAGCATAGGGTTTGCAGGAGGGAGACAGCAGGACACACACTGAGTTGGAGAGAGAGGTCATGTGATCCGGATTGGAGCAGCTAATGAGGGGGCAGGCAGCGTAGGAGGGTGTGATGCTGGGGGGGGTCGTTTTGTCACATGGCTCCTTCACAGGATAAGAAAGATGCCCTGAGGGGAACAATGTGTGCGAACGCCATGAAAGTCATGGTCATCGTGCTTTTATCATGTAATCATCAAACAGTTATTTTTTCATCTATTCCCCTTTGTTCACTGTTTTTAAAAAGCGTTCTGCTCGTGGTGGTAAACAGTAATGGTAAATGCCGTCATCTCCAGTCACGCCTGCAATCATTACTGCAACACTTAAAACTAGAACACAGCTGGAGGTGAAGTCACATCTGATTCTAGTGATCTGCTCTGAAGATGCGGAAACAGGAGACTATTTAAAATGCAGCGGCTTAATTTGCTCATTAGATCATCTCGGCTGAAAGTAACACATACGTGTGCAGACAGGGGCACATCTGTGCAATACGCTTACATAAGTGAAGGACAATCCCACATGAAGCAGCGTACAGTATGTCCCATGCTGAACTGATGCACAGAGAGAGAAGGCAATCGGATCCACACCTGTGATGTGCAATTAGCAAAATGCCTCTCCGGCCATCTGGGATCGGAATGATGATGAGGGGCTTCCATTTCATTCTGCTGCAGTGTTGGATTGACTGGGTGTGATTAAAACCGTGCAGGCAGCATGTCGGCACAGTTAATTCATTGCCATGCATGATGATGTAACGTAGACCCCAAAGCCTTACACAACAAAACTGCACCTCGCGTTGCTCTTATTGAAACACGGCTGCAGGTACGCTTGAGAGAAAAACTTGGAAGTGTCATAACACAGATTTTATGTGAAAAGCCTTGTGTGTGTGCGTATGTGTGTATGTGTGTGTGCATGTGGAAGCTCTGTGGGACCCTTGAATTCCTCTGAGGGGATCGTGTGCTCACAGAATCTTAGCAGATATGTTTTTTTTTTGGTTTTTTTTGCCTTTCGTCTCTTTCTGCAACCAATTTCGTGTCTGGAGTTGGGAGTCAGACGAGCAGGTCTGTTTGATGTCACGCTGCAGTTCATTGTCCTCCGTGCAGTTCGTGGGAATGTTGTTGGGTCTTGGGTCCAGAGCTTTGCCTCTTATTTCCCCTCAGCTGTGGTTGTGTCCAACAGCGGGAGCATCGTCAAGATTTCCGTCAGAGTTTCTCAGTGTCAGCTCATTAAAACAAGACGAGAGCAAGAGCGCAGCAGGGGAGAGACAAGCTGCCAGTCAGATGCAGCACACACACACACACACACACACACACACACACACGCACACACACACACACACGCACACACACAGAAAGACAACCACTGTATGTGAAGCTGTAATGAGTAGCAGCCCGGCTTTGCAGTGGCCCATTCTGGACTTAAACACAGAAATATAGCAGCTGCGCTCTGACTGAGTCACTGGTCTGAGATGTTGTTACACAACAGATGAATTACAGTATGTGCATCTCCTAAAGTTTGAACGTTAAACATACAGTAGTGAAGTGGACGAAACAAATGATTACCATGAAAGCAGTCCTCCATTATGGAGTATTTTGTTCTGTGTGAGCCTGCCAGTACAGGATGTTTACATCAGAGTTACTGCTACAGCTCTGAATGAGGAGGAAGACACAAAAGCAATCTTCCCTCGTGTACAGAGACGGGCAGGCATCCACATGTTTGTCCTGCTAATGTAACTAAAGAGCAGTTTACTGGACTTGAGTGGAACTTGAGAAATGACCACATATGTATAAATACTTATCCACATTTTTACAGACCCACTGATTTTGGTGATTTATAGCTTTAGATTCTAGGGGAAATTTATGATTTAACCACAGTCATTTTATAATTGGATTTCTTTGCAGTGTTAAATCACAGATTGTTAAGGAAAAGCTTGAAATGAACCCGTTACAAAAGTGATACTGCTTTTTACTGTCATGGGAAATAGGTCCTCGTTTGTGTGGCGTCTCACTTTCCTGGTCGGTTTAGAAAAAAAACTGCATTAAACTTCTGCAGATCTATATAATTATTTCCTCATTAAATATTCATGGACAACTGTGCTTTTTTCTCACAGTTAACACATTTAATTTGTTTTTCTGGACCCAGTGAGTTATTGACGAGTCTGGTCTCAATAAAGCTCCTAAATCCTAAGAGTAAAAGTGTAGTAGGAAATGTTGTATTTAAAGGGCAAATCCCAAACAAACAAACAACAGGTGACAATCAGAAATTGTGACGACTGCTTCTTGGGACGCTAGAAGATTCATCTGAATGTTCTGCACATTGCTGCTATTGATTTCACCTGTTTTGAATTACTTGCACTTTGAAGCTATTTCAAAACTGAACCCAGCCGTAAACACATGAAACAAGGACTTTTTCCATTTAGACTCTGTACAGCTGACAAGACTTGGCTCTTTATTAATCTCAAATCTCTCAAAATGAATCAGTGGAATGCTTCCTCTCTGCCGTTCTAAATCAGCCACTTACATGATGCAGACTGTCCAAATAAATGAAAAACGCCTCGTTAGGTGAGTGATTGCAGTGCAGCCCACCAATTGTGAACTGATGATAATCATCAGGTCTGTTTAGTGCTATCAAACCAAAATACATCATTTATGCCATAAATAGAAAAAAAGAAATAAAAAGGAAATAGCTGCATGGGGAGCATTTTGGAGAGTTATGTAGGCATCATAAATTAAGTCAACATTGACTTTAATGTTATGAGGCTTTCCTGACTGCAGCGGCATCAGGCTGCTGGAGGTCAGGACTGGTCTAGAGGGGAGTTACTAAAGAGATACTGATTTAGGCCACGTTCAAACGAACACATTTCATTTTAATGACCAGGCAGGCATTTTAGATCTGTATCAGAAACATCCATAAAAAACACATCTGAAAACACAGGTCACGTGACCACTCAGGTACACTGGGCTTGCGTGTGCAAACAGGAAGCAGTTTAGTCCCTTATTTTCTCGGACCACCGGGGACACATTAATTTCCAAAAGTCTTGTGATGATGTAGACCCTTGCAGTACACCTGTATAGAGTTTGAACACTTATAAGAGTGAAACTTTTTTTAAAGAATGGATCTCGTCAGCATTTTAGTCCCATTCCGGATAACCCTGGAGGTATTACTTTGGTAATGTTTCAGAAAGGTCCCATCAGAGCCACAGACGGCATTATATAACTATTTTCAAAGGCTTTGAGTTTTATCCCTCATGATGAGTAAACTGACCTTTATGCGTAAAATCAATAGGCTGCCCTTTAAGATTTGAGAATACCAAACTTTGTTATGTGTTGACCATTATCCATTCATGGGAAATGTGGATCTATAGACATCTGCTCTGGCTTCTCATCAGCACCATAGGTGGGGCTGTACAAACATGGGTAGACCATTTCTGCCCCTAGTCTGTTATCGTCATGCTGTCCTTAGATGCAGTCTGTTATTACTTACTACCTAACTGCTCTTTGAATTTTTTACAGACTTGAAAACAGCCAACAGATGCCATAAAACGCCTTGTGAACTTGTCCAGCGCCTGTATATTATCCTCCTTGTGAAGAACATTGTACATTTTTTCATTGTGCAAGATGAATCAAAAAAAAAGTTTTTTGTTCATAAGCAGGTTTCAGGTCAATTCAATTGCTGTTGACGTCTGATAGCTGAGATTGCAAGCAGAGATGGGCCCTGAAAGCTCTTACAGTTTGTAAGAAGAGACAGAATCAATGCAGAAAGGAGTAAGTCAGTGTATAATGGACATTAGTGGGCAGAACTCTGGCACAGATCACATTAGCACCAGGAGTGGTGAAGACTGCCAACTGCTCCAAACATCCATTAGTAAGCCAATCAAACTGTACTCGTGGTATTTGTTCACTCTGCCCGGAGGATACTGTAGAGAAACTTCATTTGCCCCTCACCAAAATTGCAATTTGAAGTCGTCTTTATGTTACAATACAACACAAGAGTACAAAAAAACACAGTTACCATGTATGTAGATATCAGTGCAGAAAGGCATCACCAGCACCAAGTTTTCATCTGCCCAAGCTCAAGCTAATGTTGTTCTTCCTGAGAAGAGGCTAAAGTGGCCTCTTATGTCACATAGCGTCACTTCACTCTTCAGGAGGTTGATGTATGAGGGACGAAATGGGCAGTGCTGAAACAGCAGACCACACAACTACACGCACACAACCTTCCACAGGCTCACACAATACACACAGACACAGGATTGATGGATGGCACAAGTCTTAGGTCCACAGTTGAGGCTCACTGCCTGATAGCAGATGAGTGGGTTTTTTTGGAGGTGGTGAGACGAGTGGCTGGAGGCAACCAGCAGCTGCAGCATTTAGATGTTTTTATTGGTGGCAATCACTTCTCAATGAGAAAATCTTTTCTGGTGTCATCAGGGGGACGATTTGCTTCCTCTACCTCTGTATCAGAAAAGAAATCCTCTGTGGGAGTGGACACCGAAAACATGAATAACAAAGCACTGCCTTCTTACAAGTGTAAAAAACATTGATTAAGCTGTTTGTTAATCTGTGTGTATTGGAAACCTGATTTGTGCCAGCAACAAAGGCAAAACATGAATTATTGATCTGGTGTAAAGGCTAATAGGCCCCCGCTGTTGTGGTTTAGCTGTAATGTGCTGTGGGTTTTTTTTAGTGGAGCCTATTTGAGAAGAGTTTAGTCTTTGTGATCATCAGCTACTTCAGCACAATTGAATCAGTGAGATTTTCAACACATTATAGTTGGACACCTCCGACCAAATAACTTAAGCAAAGATCTGTTGACACCCAGTCGTTTGGACATGTGTCTGATTTGTAGCTTAGATTCCCTCCGCCCTCTTGGCGAACCTCGTCCAATGTGTTTGTGTGTATTTCACTTGGCAGAACGAAGCCAGCTTGGAGGATGCGTCTGCCAGATGACCCCTCAGCAGAATGCGTACCACATAGCGACCCTCCCCCTTCCTGCGTCAGCGCACTAGCTTGGCTTAACTGTGGTCGGTTTGTCTCGTGCAAACGAAGAGGAAAACTGGGGGCTGGGAAGTTTTAACCCTGAGAAAGTGTTTGCATCATGACCCCGGAATATTCTCGCATACTGTATCTCTCACTGGTGAAACTATGGAATCAATCCCTCCTTTTTTTTGAATCATTGACAGATGTCTCCCCCTTTTTTTTGTCCCTGCCGTCATCCGTTTCTCTCTCAGCCTCACATACTGGGCCCTGATGTTCCAAGAATTCTTCCGGGAACATCTGGGATGCCGTCCCAGCTGTGGTCTCTGTAACATAACTCCCACCACCCCCTCGTCCGAGCCAGCCCTGAGCGGCCCCGTCACAGTGGGCTGGAAGCTGTCCTGTGCTTGGGAAACATTTGGCAGATTTGAACCATAGCTGCAGTTTACAAACTGATGCTGTCCTTTTGTTTTGGCTCAGTTTCTGTGGGACTCATGCTCAGGCTGACAGAGCTGAATCCTGGAGGTGTTGTCTTCCCGTGTGCCACGGTGTCTTTGTCTGCTCTGCATTATCCTGCAGAGAATTGGTTGTGGAGGATTGCATCCATCTGGTAAGTGAGATTTCTTGGAAACAAGAGACTGGGCATGGATTAAAAAAAAAAACGAAGAAGGAGGAGGACAGGTTTTGTCTTGTGGTGTAAGAAAGTGAAATCAAGTCCTCTGCCTGAGATATACAGTACTGTGTGTGTGTGTCTGTCTGTCTGTATGTGCCCAGCAGAATTTTTAATATACAGTATTACACAGTGATTGCGGTGTCGTTCTCTCACATGCAGGCGTCCTCAAGCCTCCCTCAGCTTCCCTCTGAGATTTGACATTCAAAAGATCTATTGTCCGAATGATCCTTTGATATTCAGATTATTAGGATCAGCATGAAGCCCACTGTGTTTGGGGTCTTTAGTGTTTTTTTTTTCTTCTTCCCTTCAGAGCTGACAGAACTAGGTCAAAGTTCAGTGGAGCGTCCTGTCTGGGCAGGAGGATTGAGGAGGTGGGGGTGGTGGTGGTGGTGGGGAGGTTTGGGGTGTTGTTGGTATCAGACACCTCTTTCCTACATCATGTTGTTATTTACTTTAGCAAAGTTAAAACGAGACCATTTTAACATTAGCAGAAACGTAGGAAGGTTTATACAATGTTGGATATCCTTTATGCTAAATATGCTAAATTGTCGGCTGGCAACCTGACAGATATTAGCAGCGTACTACTTAGTAAATTGTTGAATTATTCACATTTAAATTACTGACTAACTTTTATCCCCCGAATATGACTTACAACATATTTTACTGACAGACTAAAAGTTAACGTCCAGGCTAGCCCTTTAGCCACTGTTCATCGAGCTAAATATTAGCATCAACATGCTATCAACATGTTGATACCAATCAGATATTACTGTATGTTGCACATGTCCAGATTAGCTTAGCATGTTTGCATGCTAGTATTTGTAAGTACTGAGCACAAAGTACAACTAGCGTAAACTGAGACTATAATATGTGATTGGCTCTCTGACCCTCGACAGAGCAGAGCTTAACTCTACAGATCAGGTTATTTGGGCGTCTTGTGATGTAGGGATTGCAGCAGGGAGAGGTCAGACAGTCTGGTTAGGTTTGAGAGGAGGGAGGTCAAAGGGGTGAAGGTCATGTAGTTGGACTTAAGTCATTGTTTCATGACTTTGGTCATGAGTTTGAGCTTATTCTGTTACCGTAGCTCTAAAGTTTAGTGCACAAATGTCTAGCATCTTATACAAGAAAGGATCGGTTTATAGTTTAAGCGCAGGTTTTTGAAGAGTATCAGGTCCCGTTCCATTTAGTTCCCCTCTCAGTTTCCTGCCTTTTGTTATGTAAAAGAGCTTTCAAAGGTCAGATGTTATCAATAATATGAGGGGAAAAAATAAAGTGGGAGGATGCGATGCAGATTTCCTGGGAACGTCTTTATGATTAAACCAGGAATTAAACTAAAGCTCATCAGCTGTATCTCAAACTTCCGCTCATTTTCAAGCAGATCGGGACAGACTGTTGTCCAGGGTATAAAATCTCCTGTGTCAGGTGGTGACTCGTATTGTGGAGCTGTTGCAGCAGCAGATGTAGAGATGAACAAATGAAAGGAGGTCAGTGTCATTTTGTCTCATTTAATATGCAGGGTTGGGATTAGATTAGTCTCACTTACATAACTTTGTGTACACCCATCTCCCCCCCCCCTCACCCCATCTCATCTCCCTCTTTTCCCAGTCCCTAACACGCCGCCTCATTCGTCTAGGATCCCAAGATGACTGTCCTGTTTATTGTGCCAGTATTCTGGATTTCTTTTTCCTCGCTTCAAAACAAAAGGGACAGGAAATTGCAGAGAAAGAGGGTGATGGAAATAGAAGTGTGCAGATTACACAAAAGGAAAAGAGGAAACAGGAGAAAAAAGGGGGATGGGAATACGGTAGTCTATTTATAGTTTATCCCTGCTGTTGGGTTAGACCGCCTGGCCCAGCACAGCACAGCTCAGCATCCGTGTCAGACCTAATGCCGGAGTCCATTAGCCTTATATACATATGCACACATACGCACGTATAGAAATGCCTAGAGGGAAAACGAGCTGTCACGAAAATGTGGATTCGTTGACCTTTGCCACTGACGTACTGAGAAAATTACACTCTTGAAAAATCTGACACTGTGTGTGTGTGTGTGTGTGTGTGTGTGTAGAGTTAACAGCCACATTGACATAAATACGCTGTGAAGCGTGAGTGAAAATTGCGTGTCACTCATCTCATTGGGTGAAAAAATTGTCCTCTGAAATGGGTCACTTCCAAGAAAACACACACACACACACACACACACACACACACACACACACACACACACACACACACAGAGTGGACACTTAAGACATGTTTGATTCCCTGATCCCTTACCCTAACTATAACCAAAATAAGTAAATGACCAACCCTAAACTTACACTAATTCAATCACAAGAACCCAGTGAACCCTCACAGCTAAAACCAATTGGCTCTTAATGGTTTAACCTGACCAGGATGGGAAATGTTGCATGGCGACTTGGGCTGAGAACTGGCCAGCTACTGTATAAATTCCTGGATGATTCATGGAACAGCCTCCGAGTTGCACAGGACCTCATTTGTTTCTGCTGTTCCTGCCCCTGGGTCGCCCTGCTCCAATAACACACTGTATGCAGCCGACGCACATTCATGACCACACATAAATGCAAGCATTCACAACATGGACATGTGCAGGCATCTGCAGAGACACAGATAATGCTGAGTTACTGATCACAGTCCTGTGTATTATATTTCTGTCCCTTTACTCAAATCTTTCCATTATATGTTACTAAATAATTCTACTCCTTTACATGGCAGAATGAAATACTCTACTTTAACACCACTACATTTATTCGACTCCCTTTTTTTTTTTTACCAGTTTTCCCTTGAATAAAACATGAGCTCATGAAACTAAATTGGCTCGTTTTTGTATTGTGCTTTCTACAAACAGAGCCAGCCTCTGGCCACATTTCAGATCGTTAGATGCCTCACCAAAAACGACTTATTTGCTATTTGTGATGAAGTATTTTTTTTTACTGATACTTGAATTCTTTACATAAGTAAAAGTACTGTATATCTGACATTACTTG
Source organism: Trinectes maculatus (assembly GCA_016785345.1). Classification (NCBI taxonomy): domain Eukaryota; kingdom Metazoa; phylum Chordata; class Actinopteri; order Pleuronectiformes; family Achiridae; genus Trinectes; species Trinectes maculatus. Next base: position 490,545 of record JAFBJQ010002954.1, read on the forward strand.
TGTGTGTGGACAAATGACACTCGCACCCTCGGATAGGTTTCTGTGTTGCTGTGACAACACCAACCATGCTGTGATGGTGGTGATGATATGGGTTTGACTGAAGTGGCTGTTTGTCTCATTTCAACTTTTTCTTTTTTCTCTGCATAGTTAAGCGAGAGCAGACAAATATTGAGGTGCTTGGATTAGTTTTTCTGTAATATGTACAGATCCTTCCTCCGTCCTCTTCCTGTGCACTGTGGCATCTTCACTGTGCACACTACAGTGTGTTCCCACTCCTCTGGCCTGAGAGAGTGTGTAGAAATGGCGTTGAAATAACTGAAGGGAAGTTTAAGACGGGAGACACGGAGCAGTCTGAGAGGCAACGTGCGTGATTGAAAGGAGTTGATTCATATCCTCTATACAGACAAATGGCAGCTAGAGGTGGCCAAAACATAAGATTTAGCTTTTTGCTCTGGCTGTGGATTGAAGTGCTGAAAAGGCAAATGGCAACTTTACCTACCCTGTTTCTCATTTGTTCGTTTTCCTGTAGCTCTCTTTATTTCCTTTGTGCGGTCACCTTTTGCACCCCCTGCCTGACAGAGACCCTGATTAGTCATCATCTGCACGTGCACATGTCACATCTCAGCCTTCCATAGCAGAGGGAGACAGTGTGCGACTGGGACCGGCATCAGCTGGAGCTGTAAGATAAGTGGCAGAGAGGGATTTAACCCACCAGTGAGTGATGGAAAGTGCGTTCACCTAAGTACTGTTCTTAAATATTACTATAATTAAATAAATATGACTATAATGCTTAAATTTACTATTTAAAATATACTGAGTTTTTTTAATTTTTAGTTACTTTATACCTCAGTTTTTCAGCATTTTAGACTTAGACTTAACTTTTTTTAGTAATTAAATGATTTCGTACATATTGTATTAATTTACTTTTATCAACCTATATACTATACTTAGTATATATACAACACACATATATTTATATACAACACGCATATATAACAAGATAAACAGCTACAGTCTAAATCAACACACATTAAGTCCAAATCCTCTCAAACCATCCCGATTTATTTTGTGAACCTAAGGGTCTTGACCTCTAGGTTAGAAACCACTGCCCTCTAGTGACCAGTACTGGATCTGCACTGAGGCAGACCTGAGCTCCTTTGATCAGAAGCAAAGTGCAATCTTATAGTACTGCAGTATAATATATACAGCGAATAGAGCTATCAGAGCAGCGCAAGCAAATGCATGGCATTTCTATTAGACAAACAGCCCTCATTAATCATGGCCATTTGTCTTCAGCTGTGCGTCTAGAGGTGAGTGGTTAAACCTCGCTCCCTATAACACAGCCAACTCTCTCCCCCTCTCTGTCTCTCTCTCTCCCTCCCTCACGCGGGGGATCAGAGAGAGCGCTTCATTTCTCTGCAGCTCTGCTCTGCTTTTCATGGATCTGATGTTGTCTGCCACCAAATCCCCGCTGAATAGAAGTCAGAAATTGAAGCGGCAAATCATGTTTTATGTATATGTGCTTACACAATGAAAGCCGGCTGGAAAGTGGGCCAGGCATCACGCAGGGCATATTGTGGCAACACAACGGCTTTCCGCTTTCTTGGAAAAATGACAGCAGAAGGCGCCAAGTGGCGGGCACAGAGTACAGTATGAGTGTGAAATACGTGTGGAGCGATAGGTGCAAACTGTATTAACTTACTGCCATGTTACTGCAAAGTGTTTTTCTATCCCCATTGATGCTGTTCTGGTGTGGAAATCGTATTATTTAATAAATGTGTCCAGGTATGCAGAAAATCAGCTGTATTGTCAGTATTGTCATCTGATGATTATTTTTGTTGATTATCATCCAAATGGTGGGAAGTTGCAGTTTTCCATTGTTTTGTTCCACACTCCAAACTATTTAATTGGCGATGATAAAAGAAAAAAAAATGAATTATTGAATTAAAATAAGACGTATCTCAACATTTTTCTTTTGTTTCATTCAGCATGAGTCACCTTGCCGCTGACTGAACCACTCTTGTTGAGTTACGTATGCTAATTTCTCCTTCACCCTCCTTTACTCCTCTCTCAATGTGTGGGACGACATTGCTCATAGAGACGAGGAGACGCAGCAGAGGCCTGATGTGAACCAAAAACTACAGCATTAGCAGCTCTGTGATTTACAAAGTGAACTCAAAGGCAACCAGGCACACAGGCTGCACTGCCTCAGTTCAAGTTAGTACTGCAATACCCCATGCGAGTGCACCCCATGAATCATAGTGTCTTTGTAATCACAAAAGTAAAGTGTCATATTAAGTGTCATCCCTGTAGTGATGACATATGCTGCCATAGCGGTCTAATCTATCTAACACTGATCTAAAGGTTAGATAATCTCATTCTAATCTGCACCCATGAGTTCACATTATCTGATCATTCAGGCTGAGATGTCATCTGCTGATTAGAGGTGTGTGTGTGTGTGTGTGTGTGCGCACGTATTTCATTATTCTAAACATCTTTCTGTGATTTTAGACACTCGCGTTGTAGTGTTGTCTTTTCTCGATCTATGTCACATCTATAAAATGTATGCCTTAAAAAGAAAAAGGGTCTGTTTAAAGGGGGGAGGAGGTACCTAAATAGACTTAACCCCCCCACCCTGTTATCTCACTAATTTTACCCTCAGTCTGACCCCTGTGTCCCTGAGGAAAGACCTTGACCATCTGTCCTCCTCAGGGCTCCTCGTTAGGATACGCTGATGTCTTTAGCCCCTCTCACCCCATCCTAGCCCCATGTGACTGTGTCTCACTGCTGTACACAGTCACAGCTACGAGGCACGTGGCCATCAAATCATGCCTCAGATAGCCGAAATACAGCAATCGTCTAATGGCAGAAATCAGATTGCCACTTTAATCAGTCGCAGCCTAAAGCTTAACTGACCTTTGCATTTCGTGGAAATCCATTCACGGCCGTGTGACATTTTCTGTTGCCACACACACAGACCAGCTGATGATTTCATTTGATCCATACACACACATGTTTATGTGGTTAGAGTGCACTGAAGTGACTTCACTTTATCTGTTTTTGTATCTTTTAGATTCTGGTTTCACTTTACTTCAGCGATCTGGGTTAATGTCATTAAAATGTAGACAAATACTCCATTCATGTGAGAGCGATGTGATGTTTTTATCCATCGTTGATCAAAGTTTGACCCAAATAGCTGATTTTCTGTGCAGCGGAAACACAACACCAATCTCCAGTTTGTCTTGACAGTGCTTTTCGTAAAAAAAGAAAGATCTGTCATTCTGACTGTCCACTGACACTCTGTCTGTCTGTCATTAAAAATGGCTGTGAAAGAGTCCAGTCGGCATCTGTCCATTATTCTTAAAAGCAGCTCTGAGGCTCAGCTTTGCAGCCGGGCAGGACTGACCCTTACATCGGGACACGGGCTAAAATCAATAGTCGTATCATATCACTTACCAGACTGCAAGGAGCTGACTGATGACCTCATAGCATGCTTGTGTAGAGAGTGTGGAGATTGTTGTGAAAAGAGAAATAATGCTGCTCGAACTTCAAACCTCAGCACTATGATCATCATGTCATGTTATAAACCAGATTATTTAGTAGGCATATAAAGAAAACCAGTTGTAAAATGGATGCAGTGAGCAAACACACAGGTGAATTTGTTGCGTCTCTTATTCTGCTAGAAGTGAGATAAATTCAGAGATTTGTTCGGATTTGTTGTTTTTTCATTTTCTATTGTACCATCCTGCTTTTTTTTTATCCTTTCATATCTGACCTTTTCATGCAGCAATGTTGTCCATTTGTTCTCCGCACCTAATTTGAAAACAGGATGTGCACGCTGGCAAACACCATCATCTGTCTCATGTTTCTGTTTGCTGTCGCATATCAGAACAGTGCAGGTCATCTTCACATTAGAACCCAGATGTTTATGAATTATAATTTTCATCTGCATGCTGACGTGTCACACGGGAGAACTTCAACTCTCCGAGTTTGCTCGGATGTCTGAATTCATCCACGGCTCAAAACTAATGATGTCATCAATTGGTGGCCAAAAAATGTCTAACAAATCTACCACATTAATCAATAATAATTGTGTTTTCCCTTTAGGAGAAGACACCCAGTGTGGACTGAGCTCCTGGGATGAGAGCTCTCTGCCATTTCCCTGTCTCCCCCAGACCACTAGGAGGAGTACGCTGGGCGACAGCCTGAGGTAAAAAGCCACACAACTAATAAAACAGCCTCAGCCGACAAAACCCATCTCTGATGATGACGACCTTCGATATTTGCTGACTCAAGCGCCCCCCACTTGTAAATCTCTTGTACCCACTCTCCCCTACGACTGTTGTGGGTCTCTCTCCTGTCTTTCAGGGAGCCAGGGACGTTGATCAGTGGTCTGACTTGGTGTAGGCTCAGTTTAGAGTGACCCGCTGTGGTCACTTTGTCAACAGCCTCATGCAAACTTTTATGGAAATAGGGGTCCTGGCCTCCCTCTTTGAAGTGTCCCGTTAGGGACCGGGTTTGGAGATGGATGGCAGTTGGAGTGTGCGACATGGGCGTGAGAGGAGGGAGGAGAGGAGGAGATGAGGGATCAAGGGGTCAGGAATTTGTGGTTGAGGTTATGTTGTTCTGCATGGCAGCCGGGTGACAGCAATGCTGGAAAAGACGTCAGGGATGGTGGCTTTTTCTGTTCACTTCTCCCACACATCACACATTGTCTCTCAGCAAACCTGGTTTTCTGCACCTTTTGCACAAACCAAAATATATATTTTTAGTCTGCATTGATAGACAGAATATATATTTTTATTTATATAACTTATAATTTCTGTCAATTCAAAGCTTCAGTGAAAAGGGCAGTCATTGTGAGATACGTGGGCTGATAATAATGTGCAGTCAACACAGCAGCAGCTGTCTTCCTCTCGTCTTTCCCCTGTCTCCATTACAGATCTCTCCTGTCTCCTCCGCTCCCTGTCTTTCCTCTAGTCCAGCTGTCCCCTTCCTTCATGAGCTGTCTCACAACACTACTCTATTGGAAGGTCACCCTCAGAATACAAAGGATCTCTGTGTAAATATGGCTCAGTGCTGCTTTTTGTTGATGTGTTTGTTATAAACTAATGTCGCCATAATCAGTTATTTTAATGTTAACGATGGAAAAAAATATAAAATGAGCTCCCTACAGCGCTACAGAACTTTTTAGCAACTTTCAGCTCATTGTTTTGGTTCTGCAACTCAACCGCTTGGTTGTGCGCGCGTGTGTGTGTGTGTGTACACAATTTCAGGACAATATAGGTTCCCATGACAGCAAACAACAATATACTTAAAGTGGTTAGTGCTGTTAAACACACAACAGAACAGTGATTGTTTTAGTGCAGTGCTTTAACAATTACTGAATTATTTAAATGGAAAAGTGACAGAAAAAAACAGTTTCACTATTCTAATGGTAAAAGGCCTGTGAGGCTGAACCTAGGTATATTGTTTAGAATGTTTGCCGTTGTTTGCCAGAGTTGTATGTTATCATGCAAATAATGGCTAATTAGCACTAATTGGATCTGAGGCTGATGGCAACAGTATGGGCATTAAACAAAGGATTAGACAAACTCTAAATTTAACCAGATGTTTTCTCTACACTAAAGGTCAGTCCCCAAATATGAATCTCACAGTGGCTTTTAAGGAAACATTAGGCGATCATTCATCTACAACTACACAAACGTTCATGGACATCTGTCAAAGAGTTCGATATTTTAATCTGGACCAAATACATTCAAGCTTTTCTAAAGCAGCGAATTGCTGCTTCTGTTTGTTTTACTTTATTTAAATGAATTATCGTTGGGTTTTAGACGGCTATTGACAAAACAAGAACAGAAACTAATATGATAGACTGATGATGAATGTGAACTTCACATTCATCATCAGTCTATCAATCTAAACTTTCCACCAACACCTTCTCAGCTTAGACTCCAAAGCACTTCAGCACATTATTCAGAATACAAGTCAAACCTCCTTGTTGCCTTTTGATGTGTCTTTCCAATCACGCTCCCTTTGCTTTCTCTTACCTCTTATTAGCAATGCTAATGTTCACCTTCATGTGCACAAGCGAGCATGCAGCATGTGCAAGTAGAACGATGTTATGTAATTTGCTGGTTAATTGACCCACCCCCTGTCTCTCTCTCTCTCTCTCTCTCTCTCTCTATCACTCCCTCCCTCTGAAGTGATGTAGCTCTTCATGTCATCCTCTGCTGTTGATATTTACACAGTAGCGTGTAACTGTGCTATGTGTTATTTAAACCGACAGTCGGATGCAGATCCTCTGCTGCGGCGTGTGTGTCGCTCTGCTTTCACACACCCACCAAACCCGACACAGTGGGTGAAGATTGCTTGGTGTTTGATGTGACACAGGACGGTGTTGATGCAGTGAGGATGTGTGAAAGAGAAGGGGATGGATGAAGCTCAGGCTAAAGAGAAAAGGGGGAGGAGAAAGAGATAGGTGTGTGCGTGTCTTTGTATGTGTGTGTGTTAAAAGAGGGAAACTAGAGGCAGGGGGGTTGGCAGACAAAAGTAAGAGAGGGGAGGGAGGAATGAGGAGGTGTGTGTGTGTGTGGGGGGGGAGGCGGTGCTAAGGCAGGCGGCAGGAAAGGAAAACCGAGAAGAGGAACAGTGGAGTGAAGTGAGTAGAGAGGGGAGGACAGGAGAGAAAAATAAAGGGGCTTCCAGTTGAAATTCCTCATGTTGGGATATGACGTCCTTGAGCAGGAAGCCGGAGCGTCAGAGAGAGAGGAGGTAGACGACAGGGGGGAAACAGGGGGAAGGACCAGGAGAATTTTCTGAAAACAATCTTTCTTCAAGAGAGACAGAGACAAGTGGAGGCAGCGATGCAGGGCTCTCACTGGGGTGAGTGTGGAATAATACAGAGTGTGTGTGTGTGTGTGTGTGTGTGTGGGGTGGGGGTGGGTGGTGTAAAAGTGTTCAGTGATGATCAGTGACTTCACGCTGAAGCCGTTGACGCTTTAGCTGTTTTTTTTGGTTGTTTTTTTTTAACTGAGCCATATCAGACGTTGCATCTTAGAGAGACCTGCTGGAAAAGTCAACTACTCGCCATCCCATCATGCCGCTGCCTCGGCCTCGCCACACACAGCTTACGTTGTCAGTCAGAGTGTGGCTGCTTTCAGTGTGAGATAACAGGCTCTTTCTCTCCGCTCTCTGCCCTCTGTTAAACTGAAACAATGGGCCCCCGCTGTTCATACAGCCAGAGCAGCAGGGGGGGGGGGAGGAAGGGAAGTTTAGGAGGGAAAACTTTACTCTTCTCTCCCGTGTTGGGACAATGAAGAGTCGGAGCACCAGGATTTTTCAACATCTCCTCTGGTAAAAGCCATGCTAGGATAAACTGCTCCTGCACTGATGGGACTCTGTATTAAGTCCATGGTCATTGATCCTGACAAACAGTAGTCCACTAGCCCGACTAATCCCTGTCTCCACCACTGGCATTTTTGGTATTTCCAGTGTCTGTGGGTTTGACCACTGACCACTGCTGGATAACTGTCAGTGGCTGGAGAGACTCCTGGAAAATCCAATATGTGGAGCGGACCAGGAATGTCAGCCATCTTTGCCTTTTTCACAGACGTTGCCTGAGTTCCCTCTTGTGCCAGCTGACTGTAAACCAACTGTCTCCAGCTCGAGTGCGGCTGAAGACTGGCTGTAGCGCTTTAATACTCTTTGGCACCAACTGATCAGATCATTCCTGCTATTACCGTTTGTTGCAGGTCGTTAGGATAAGTTCTTATTAGGGCACGAATATGCATTTGTCATTTTTCATTTCGGAAAGATAAATCAAGACATAATATGTCTGTGTGCGTTTTGTAGAGATGAACTACCCCTGGCGTGGGACTGACAGATTATAGTAGTGTTTTCACATAGCTGTGTCTTTCCTTTCATGTCACTCACATCTCCTGCAGCCCATTTCAGTAGATGCCTGGCTGCTCTCACTGTCAACCCCAACAAGGACATGGCGAGTTTCTCTGCAGTTGTGTATGTGCCTCACAGAAAAAGTAAGAGTATCTAGGCTCCAGTCAGCCGCCTCTCCAGCAGCCTCGCAGCTTTGAATTGAGGCCATATGCTTTGAGATGCTAAAGAGAGAACCTGCCCTGTATTAGTCCAATCCGAAACAAGAAAAACTCCCTCATTCACCTATTCACGCACACACTTTCTCTTTCTTTCTTCCTCCCCTTTTCCCACTATTCCTGCCTCTCCGTCTCCTTTCGCCCTGTGCACGGCCTCTGCTGCCATGGTAACATCTTCAAACAGAGCCAGAAGCTAAAGTCTGCAACGCCAACAAGCTGGTTGTAAAAGAAAAGGAAGAAAGAGCTGGACCAAGAAGGGACCTGTTGCCAATTACTCATGCGGAGGCTCACTTTTGAGAAGCCGTATTTATTCCTTTGTCTCATCTCGCAAAATCTGGTTTAGGAAAATCCGAGCCCCTGCAGCAGCCTGCAGGGTCAAACTCACAACGTTTGTGAAGATACAATGTCAACCAAAGAGGACAATGTCCCTCTGACTGAGTGAAAGTGGATTTGGCACCGGAGCAAAGCGTTAATGAGGAATGAGTAGGTTTGCATGCATTCAGCAATCACACACACACACACACACACACACACACACAAAAGCAAGCCATGTGGGGGTAGGTGACAGTGAGCGACCACTCAGACAGACAGTCATTGTGTTGGAATGGAGGCCTAATATAACCTCGGGTCTTTTGGCAAAACTTGAAAAGCGTTGTCTCGTTTTACAGTGGAGTCAGCTGACCTCATTACAAAACCATTTTCTTGCCCGTTTGAAGTTTTATGGTGGAGTAGATGTCTGTGAGTAGATGCCTGATGAATAAATGGGAGAGCAGACTGGGTGCGGACTTGTTGCCATGCTAAGGTATTGTGTGTGTGTGTGTGTGTCAGTGTGTTTCTGCCTTGCCCGTACTTGTGGGTTGTTTTGTTAGTAGCCATGGAGGATTATTGTGACTCACTGAGCCTCTTGATTTTCTCTCTCTCTCTCATTCTTTTTCACTCTCTTCACCCACTGTGATCACTGGTCTCATGGTTCATTAAGGCAGGTCTGGCTCAGCATACCATAACAGGATATTTCCTCTTTTCTAAAGAAGCCATCAACAGTCTAATCAGAATGGTTTGGATTATTGCTCCCATACTTTTGCCCTCAACTGCATCTGCACTGCGCTGACATTTTTATTCTTTCCACCTGTTGTTCTCATCTTCACGTTGGCTTTTCTTTGGTTAATCATTACTGTGGCGTTGCCGCTAAGGGACGGCCAGATGGAAATCTAACCGCGTTTACCGTTGAGGGGGGCAGGGGGGTGGAAAGGAAAGGACTGAAAGAGGAGCCATGGAGCAGGAAACCAGGACAGGCAGCAGGAAGGAGGACATGGGTGGAAAGGGAGAGAGGGATGAAAGTGGAGGAAGCAGGTGACGGACCGTGGAAACATGGCAGCTCATCAGGAAGACGTCACCTTTATCAAGGGTCAAAGCTGCTCTAATCAGGATCAGATTTCTGAAATGTGAATGGGGCTGCGCACTGAGTCCAATCAGTCCACAGAGAATTATCACATGACACTGTGCAGCAGAGCAGTTTAGCATCATTCGGCTCATTGTTTAAGATACGGAGCTGAAGTCACCAGAAAATTGACTCCTAATGCTGTTCCTTGATATCTTGATATGAAAATAGCTGACTCTGCGAACACGTTTGACAAACCAAGGTGGTGAATGCAGGTTTAGACCCGAAGGTGCTCAGGCCCCTGTGTAATAATGACCAAACAGGATTAGAGACGCCTCCTTCTCCCAAGAGCTCAGGCCTCTTTGGAGCCTCTCTTTGAAATATCTGTTATTGGAATTCCCTTATACCCCCAGCCATTACCCCCACCCACTCCGCCTTTGTGTCTTTGCCCCGAAACCCCCTTCGTTTTCTCACAAATGCATCTCCATCCTGACCTCGGCAAAGTCTCCGGAAGGGCTCCGAGGCTGCGTTTGATTGCAAGGGGCGATCTGCTGCTTCAGAATAATGTGCTTCCTTTCCTGGGTAACACTGGCGTTATCAACGGACTTATCCTAATGGGATTATTTCCCCACCGTAGACCCCACCACTGGATCTTGTTAGAGAGATACCTGGGAACCTGCTCTTACTCATTCTTGGCCGGTTGGTGCTCTGTGCAGGGTAAACTCTCACAGTCTCCTGGTTTCTTTTCAGTCTCTGTCAGAGGCAGTGAAGCTGCCTTTAAGCCACTCAGCATCATTTAATAGTTTTAGAGTGTCAGGATGCAGTGTAATCTGCCCCTGGTTTGACCCTGTAATAGCTGGTTGCAACACCACACAAGTTTATTTTTGAGCATCGAATCAAATGCCTCGCTGAGAGAAGCGCCTCATGAAAGACTATCAGAATGATTTCAGGCACTTGAGATGTTTTCTATATTTAGTAGCCATGACTGGTTCCTCTCCGCTTGTTTCGTGGTGCTGACAACAGAGGAGGATGTGTGTAATCAGGAAGTTGGCAGGAGGGAAAAAGGGCTGGTGAAGTGATGGTAAAGGTATTTTCACTTAGCCAGAGGAATGCGGCCAAGCAGAAGAGGAGGAGGCTTCAGTAAGAAATAACCACTAAGCAAGATCAGAGGGGGAAATTCGCTTTTGAGATTTGTTGCCTGAGTACCCAGAACAAAACCAGACCCTCGGAGGTCACAGGGGTGGGAGGAAAGAATTGGACCAGCTCCCCTTAACTCATCGGGGGGTCACAGGGTTAGAGCTCAGAGGGTCACGGTTGATGGTCACAGAGGGTTGTTAATTCTATTATCTGTGCCAGAGAGGGCCTTGTCAAGGTTGGCTGGATAAGAAGCTGAAAGGACCATGTGAATCTTGATTATTTTTGGTATTGGACTAAATCACGTAACACGCATATCTTTATCTCCTTGAGTCATGTTCACGCATAAAGTTTGACCCTCTCCACTGATGCCCTGTATTCGTAGATGGATCTCTCAGGTTCCATGTTGGTCTGGACGATAGAACCTAAACGATAATCACAATTTGCAACAATGCATAATATTTGATCCACTTTTAAATTTGCATCCTTGTTGCCCCTTTAACCTTTACACTCTCTAGTACTTCTTTTTTTCATTTAATTTTTTAATTTATAAACCCATATATTCATAACATTCAAATGCTAGAATTTTGGAATAGCGGTGAGTAAACATATCCACTAACTTCAGGAAACGGATACAGCGAAGGCAGCACGTCTAGCTTCTGGCAGCTGGAGCTGCAGTCTGATTCCTTTTGTTGTCATTGTACTGCTCACACTGCACCTCCTGTGTAGACGTGTGCAAGACACATTTCCAGGGAATCTTGCAACCATGTGCCATCCATTCTAATTCTGTGATTAAACTGTGCTCCAGTAAACAAACCCATACCTTCTGTCTAGTTTGGCATTCATTTAGGGGACTGCATGTGCACATCATCTGGAGCTTTCATGATTGATGCATTGTGTGTGTGTGTGTGTCTGGGTTTCAGTTTGTATGACTGTGTTAGTCCTGGCAGACTGTGTGCAGCCATTGCTGGCATGGATTATTCCACTTGGCCAGACGGATTTGGGTTTGGCACGACAGGCTCAGGATATGTGTCCCCTCTCTGTCCCAGCAGGCAACTAACACTGATAATACTATCTGCAAGTGGTCGACTTAATCTGCTGTCACTTACTGTGTTATAGTAACATGGATCCGTGTTTCTCATCCTAAAAATAGTGCAGCATCAAAGTGAGGCTCATTTTTTTAAAGGATTTCTTCAATAGGAGCATAGTGGTTGTGAGACAGTGACAGGATTTCTACCATCTTCTGCAGTAAGACACAGCTGACTGTTCACAGGTTCACAGGTTCGGACGAGGACATAGAGGAAAATCACAGGGCAGCTGCAGACTGTGATGACCATGACTCATTCTATCCCCCTTTTTTCTCTTCCTGCCTCATTAATGGCATTGACAATTAGCCGTGGGGTTACCAGAGGTACGGTGTATTTCAGGATGGATGAGTCCTCACTGGGTGACAAAGAAATAAATCTAATAAACGGCCGTAAAGTGGCGTTTGCAAAGTGTTGCAAGTGACAATATACCAAAACAATTTGGCCTCATTCTTGCAAAGAGTATTCTCATTCAGTTGTATGAATGTCATGGAAATCTATTATAGTTTAATATTATAAACATTGAAGATTATGTTTTTAATCAATCTAATGTAAACCATTTAGTAACTCTAACAGGATTAGCCCCATAATACAAAACTGACAGTAAACTAACAGTCAGCAATTTACCACATAATGCGTCCCATTGACATATTTTACATATATGGATTTTAAAGCACAAATCAAATTAACGACACACCACTGCAAGAAATTGATTTTGTTATTAATGGTGATGGCCCAATTTCATTTAAATGCTACCTGTTCAAGGTCCTGGTATGAAATATGTAATGAATGATTAGTGCTTGGGTTTTGGTGTTTTTGTTTACCATCCACTATTTGGAATGTTTCTGTGTTTTTGAATTTGGGATAAATGTAAGTAAACGTACTTTTCCTTCTCCTGACAGAGTGTGTGGTGTGTCTGACGCCGTCGGGCTGTCATGGCTCTGGTTCAGGCACTACCTGTGTCCGTGACTGACCACCCCAACCCAGGCCTTGAAGTCCAGCAGTGTCGGCCGCTATCGACCCACTCCCCCTCGGGGCCCTGCTCTGCCCCCTGTGGGCCCTGTAGCTCTGGGGCAGCCATGGGCTCTGTCAGCAGTCTCATATCAAGCCGGACCTACCAGGAGAAACACTGCCGGGGAGCCAGCGAATTCTCCACCAAATCACGGCGCTCCACACCAGCTACCAGCTGCTTCCGGCTTCAAGATAACACCCTCCGCAGCGGGAGCTCCTTAGAGCAGCTGCTGGTCATCAGCAACCCAACGCAGCCTCAGGCTAAGGTTCTGCCTCCACCGCTGCCCACCAAAAAGCAGCCGCGCCCTGGTAACTCTACCGGTGCTGGAGGCGGCGGCACTAATGGGAACTTTGGGTATGTGAGCAATGAGGTGGTGGTTGGAGATTGGAATGACAACCTGGTGGTGGTGGCTGCAAGCCCCTGCAGTGACTCAGAGGAGCAAAAGGACAACAGGACTCTGAGCGACAACATTGGAGGTCCTCCTCCCAAACTCATCCCAGTGTCTGGACAGTTGGAGAAGGTGAGAGGAGGAGACTGTGGAGTTAAAATGAAAAAAAAAAAAAAAAATCACGCTCCATAAGCCCTGTGATGTAGCTGTCAGACACATCTGCCCTGTAGATACAGTATTTATGGCCAAACTGTCCTTTTTAATTACAGCTCAAGATCATACATGGACATTAAATATCTTCTTCTCTGCCCTCCTGCCAATACACTCAGGGCTCATGAAAGGCTTATGCAGACCTGAGCGTTTTACAGCAGATTACTTCAGCCGCCTAATTGGCTATTTATTTCCATCGATCCAGGGGGAAGCTTAATCACTGGCCTGACAGGCCCAGATGGATCATTTGACAGCTACTCACCTTGCAGACACATCATGATCAATGTCAGAGCTCACTTCCATTCAGTGGTGTAGTTAATGAAGCCAGAGGAAGATTTTGGAGTAAAATACTGCAATTTCTTTTTAACACAGTCTTCCTCTGTTCTCCTATTTTTTCTGTCTTCTCCTTTCTCACTCTCTTCATTGTTGCCTGTCTCTCTTATTTAGGGGATATAAAAAAAAACATTTTAACATTGTGAAGTGAAGCCCATATAAATTATACTCATTTAAATGAATCAGTGTCTGGAGGGTTGACCTGCGGTTCTTTCACTCACCCCTCTCTAATGAGTTTTAGTCAGCTGTTTCTAATTGGCAAATCTTAGTCTTTTCAATTACCAGGGCTTTATATTTATTTATTTTTTTTCAGAACATGGAGAAAGTGCTGATCCGTCCTACAGCGTTCAAACCTGTTGTTCCCAAGAATCGTCACTCCGTGCAGTACCTGTCGCCACGGGCAGGGGGCAGCAGTCTGTCAGAGAGCCAGGCCAGCCTCAGTCTCCTGCTGCCTTTCGGAGGATCCAACAACGCCAACTGCTCGGACGGGAACGGAGGCAGCAGCGGCTCCGGCTCTGAAGTAAAACGCAACTCCTACAGTGGTGTTCGCAATCCCCGCAGCAGCCAGTCATGCTCCATGTCGGACTCCGGGAGGAACTCCCTCTCCAGCCTCCCCACTCACAGCAGCACAGGCTACAGTTTGGCCCCCAGTGAGGGCTCCAGCTCTGGGTCTGGCTCTGGGGGTCAGCTGGAGCCTGTCACGGGCCTGAGCCGAAACACTTTGGGCGGACGTGGAAGTCATGGTCACACTAACTCAGACAGTGGACGTTCGTCATCCAGCAAGAGCACAGGCTCGGGGTCGCTAAGTGGGCGCGGGCAGCCCCTGTCAGATAGTGGATCCTGTGGCCACTCGCCCCCACCAGTGGAGGGCTATGAGGGGGTGGTGAGGGAGCTGGAGGAGAAGCTGAGGGAACGGGACCTGGAGCTCCAGCAGCTTCGGGAAAATCTGGATGAGAATGAAGCTGCTATCTGCCAGGTGAGACAAAAACAGGTCATTTGTGGCACCACTCTGATGAAGCCACATTTAAGTAGAAGAAGGGAGCGACTTGTTCTGCTGTTAGTTCAGGTGAAGAACTCACATGCGTCTTCCTCTGAAAGGTGTATGAGGAGAAGCAGCGTCGCTGTGAAAGAGAAATGGAGGAGCTGAGACAGAGCTGTGCCAGCAAGATGAAGCAGAGCTCTCAGAAGGCCCAGAGGGCACAGCAGGTGCTACAGTTACAGGTATGATACGTATTACAAACCTCTCAGAAACATCTACCGCGCACAGGCAGAGTTCTGTGGGAAATAAATTATTGTTATGGCTGTTTTTGGTTTTATTGTCAACCTCTATACCATCTAGCTAAGAAGTACTGCTTCTTGTTCTTTTTTTTCTTTGCAATCGTTTTGTGAGACTTTGCCCTGTTCGTTTTTTTTGTTTATCAAACATTTGAGTTGATTCTGCTGCAAATAGTGATGAGTCTGCAGACTCTTCACGCTCAACGCCATGTTTATGTGCGTTACCAGGTATTTCAGCTACAGCAGGAGAAGAAGAAGCTGCAGGAAGACTTCTCCTCTCTGCTGCAGGACAGAGAGACACTGGAAAGGAGGTGTGCCACCATCCAGAGGGAGCAAACCCAGCTCGGTCCACGCCTCGAAGAGACAAAGTGGGAGGTGGGTGAGAGTCACTGGTTTAAGGTGGCAACTGTGAGCCGACATCAGAAAGTTTGTTTCAGCGGTTTTATTGAACATGTGGGTCTGTTATCCGTTCAGGTGTGTCAGAAGTCGGGAGAGATCTCCCTCCTGAAGCAGCAGCTGAAGGAGATCCAATCAGAGCTTAGTCAGAAGGCAGGAGACATTGTGGTCCTGAAAGCCCAGCTAAGAGAAGCCCGGTCTGAACTGCAGGCCAGCCAGGCCCGATCTCAGGAGGCCCAGACCGCCCTGCGGACGCGATCTCTGGAGCTTGAAGTCTGCGAAAATGAACTCCAGAGGCGCAAGAGTGAAGCTGAGCTTCTCCGGGAGAAAGTGGGCCGTTTGGAAGAGGAGTCAACCAGGCTCCGGGACACTCTGTCCAATCACAATGCCCAGTCTCTAACTGGAAATGTAATGATGAAGGGGCAATGCATGAACCTGACCCTCCAACATGGGAGAGGTGGATCAGGAAGGGGGGGTCCGAGTCCCTCATTGTACCGCGATGGAGAGGAGACTCATTTGGTCTGGGGCGGAGAGAGTGATGAGGCCAAGGCTCAGCGGCAGAACGCAGAGGCAGTGTTGGGACTCAGACAACAGGTACACAATGTTTTTTCTTCACCTTTTACAGAAATAAGAGACAAAGAGCTGGGAGGTAACAAAGTAAAATTGTACATGTAGCTTTTACTCTCACAGTTTGTAACGTCTCCTCCGTCTCTTGCTTTTAGGTGGACAGGCTGAAGACTGAGCTCATGTATGAGAGGAGGACCAGTGAGGAGCAGCTGTCACGCTTCGAGGATGAGAGGAGGGTTTGGCAGGAAGAGAAGGAAAAGGTAAACAGGAAAAAGAAAAAAAAAAGTTAATTAACTTTCATTTTATTGGCAGTAAATCAATCAGTCAATCAATGAATCAGTCAATCAATCGAACCTCCACGGTGTCCTCTCATACTGTCGTTCCTCCACCCAGGTAATCCGCTACCAGAAACAGCTGCAGCAGAACTACATCCACATGTACCGCCGGAACCGGGATCTGGAGCGAGTGATGAGGGAGCTGAGTCTGGAGCTGGAGAACAGGGACATTGAGGACTATGAGGTTCACAGCGGCAGCAACGACATCCACTTTGAGGAAATCACTGCCACTGAGATCTAGACCCACACCCGCAGTAACACAGAGTATGCACAGAAACACAACTCACTGAAAGACTCAGACTCCTAATCATTAGCTGAGGCGAATCCTTTCTCTTTGCTAACAGATGTACTCCACTAAAGCCTCATAAGGAGTCCACTTTGGCGACCGCACAAAGACCTCTTCTGAAAAAAAAGTTTTTCCTTCTTAGGCCACATTCAAAGCAGGGTATCAAACACTGATGGGAGTTTAAAGCGAACAAAAAAAAAATATCGCTACATACACTGCAATCCAGTGTAGTTACACTTTTCTTGGTAACGCACAAGGTAACACAGCCGACCACCAGCATTTGTGTTTTGATGAATTATGACGGCGGTCCCATCAACATAATCACCACAGTTGTCGGCCATTAGCGATGACCTCGTTTCCTGTCCAGGATGAGCAATTTTTTTTCTTCAAGTAACTGCTCAAGGAAAAGTAACATGAAATATTACAACATCCACAGTTTGCATTGTGTCGTGTTCAGAAGGTCAGAGGGTCATTTCACTTCACATAAAGACAGGGATAGTATTGTATTGGCATAGCAGGATGCATATGAAATAGAATGTATTGTGACTGAGCCGGGGGGGAAATGCAGCATAAATGTCCGTCGCTGGCAATGGAAAAAAGAAACCTGCTCACCAAGATAAACATGACGTCATTTTGCACAACGTCCATGTTCCGAGAAACAAATGAACAAATGATGAAACTGAAACAGAGCAGGTTTTACATTCGCCTCCTGGTTTGCGTACATGTGGACATCATTTCAGTCTTTTCTGAAGACGGCGAAAGTAAGAGTTGAAGGAAACGCGCGTTGTTTGAACGCGGGGTCATGTTTGGTCGACCACCAAGAGCCTTGCTTTTGGTTAATGTGTCGGCTCATTCACAGGATCAGACATAAACATTTACATTTCGCAGACTGTAGCGTGGTAGATATCACCAGGATGCTGCTGATTCTCCTTTCTCACTGTCTCCCTCTGCCTTTGTCTCTCTCTCTCTCGTTCTCTGTCTCGCTCTATCCTCCTACTCAGCTATTTTTGTAGCAGTGAGAAGCACCTCAGCAGTAGGTATCAGGAAACTAAAAACGGAGCCTGTTCTTTCCCTCGGTTCATCATGTCATCATGAGAGATTTAAGCCAGCGTTCAAACCATAGGCATGTTTATTCAGAGTTTCCATTTATTCCCCGTCTTTTTCTATTAGTCCTCTTTATTTAGCGTTTGGCAGCCGAAAGCCAAATCAAACTTTTAAAGTCTTCCTAGTCTCCCCTAGACTATAACCTTCCATGACTGCTACACAGGTAGTGAGACCGGCATGTCTGCATGTCTTCGTTGTATCAGATTTCAGAAGAAGCTGGCTCCGATAGCTTTGGGATGGGAATTCGCAGATGCAGTAGCTCCAGCACTGAATGTCCTCCAGGCAGGTCGGCTGTTTAAGCCCTAAATATAAACTGATGAGGATGTTAACATTTGCAAGTGCCGGGTTGCTAGTTTTCTCACACTAACCTGGTGGATCTCTAGATGGAGTAAAGCAGTGGGCTGAGAACTTTTATTTTAAAGAGTCTATATCGCGGAATAATCGTTAGATGGAAATCTTTATAATGGAGGAGAGGTTGTATATTTTTTTATGTATAGCACCTGAAGATATTTTGTTGTAGTACTGGTATTAGTGTGGGTTTAATATGCAAAAGTATAATGAGTTCTATATACACATATATATGTATAATCACATACTAATATTTCAAATGATGGATCGATTAAAAATGGAGGTGGCAGCGGAGACAGGATGCACCTCGTATCGTGATGCATGACATTTTGTTCACGTTATATAATCTTTGTGACAAACAGTCGGCGACTTATATTTGTGGCTTCGTTTTGACCTGTTGTCTCCATTTTTTTATTGATCTTTCACTTGATTATCAAAGTATGACACAGATCCGTGTCTTCATTGTGCGTTCTGTCCTTCATGGATGCATGAGACAGGCCATGTTTGAGTGACTTCTTTATTGAGTCAACGTTGGATCTGATGCAAACCATGCAAGTATTATGTTTCCTATTCACAGAAATTCAAACCATTCTGAGAACATGTGATCAGTCTGTATTTTGCATGACGTTACCACAGTCAGTGGTTTAAGAGATATTTTAGAATATTAAAAATCTGCACTGTGCATAAACTGTTAACATACAGCCATGGAAAGTGACCCTATTCATTTTGTCAACCAAACCTAGACTGTTACTCACCACAGATGCATCACAGGTACAGATTAACAACAAGCACCGGTGTTGTGAATCAAGCTCCCTCACTGAAAAGTCCTGTGTGCGTCCCAGGTTTCCACTGTTTCATCATATCTCATAACCGTTTCCTGTGTAAATATGTAAAACAGAAATACAGTACGACAGAGTGACACTGTTCAGACCAAGTGTCTTTTCAAAAGTAGCCACTGTGATTAGACCAAAGCAACGTAACACATTTCTGTTTTTGTGGACATTCTTTTCATCCTCTCGTGTGCATATTTTTTATTTGCGTATATGTTGTGTTGTCATTCATTCTTAAAAGTATGTAGTTGTCCATGTATATTTTTACGTGTACATTTCTTGTATAAATGGCCGCGTTTTTAATTAAAAAAAACAAGTTGTTGCACCTCAAAGAGCTTTCCCTTTTTTACCGAAACGATAACTCCAAGACACGGACACAGTTTCACCTTTAACTTTAATTGCATGTTGCAGTCTTTGCAGCACGTCATCAATGTTTTTTCTCACTGGCCATCTGCAGAGGTAAGGCACTATGCACATATATTCCACTTATCTTTCTGCTCATATCTCCTCTAGCCCACTTTAATACAAACTGCACCACTGATGTCCACGTCCTGCGTTTCTCATTGACATGTTTTTCCAACTCCCCCACATGTCTGCGTAAGCTCACTCCACAGCAGGGTGTAATTAAGCCCCCAAAGTGGCGGATTGCTCCAGAGCACAAGCACTTATGCCAGAAAAAAACAGCCCAAAAATGACTGAGCATCAATTTGTAATAATCTCCCCAGACATTCACTAAACCCAAACTATCAGTTTTGACATAATACGGGGGTTTAATCTGGGTATAAATCTATAAATCTCATATCGCGGGCTGGAGTAATCTCCTTCTGGCAGGCACACAGGGCTGCTGGACTGAGTTCGTCCGACTGAAATGTGCAGACCACAGGCTTCACAATCAGACAGTGCTCAGAGGTCACAGAAAGGTCACATAAGTGTCAACCAGTGGCACAGTTTCAACCAAAATGTTTATCAGCATGATCTTATTATAAAAGACTTTTAGAAAACTATAGATAACTCGTCTATGTGCAATGTATGCAATCAATAAGAATCTTAGAAAAGTTAAGGGAAAAGAAATCGTACATTTTGTCAGAGAATGTGAAGTATACATTTTCTATCCTGATAATTACGGTTCTGAATCAGTCTGGAAAACCCGCTGCAACTTTGTGTATGACAAAATTTCCTTTGTACTTGTTGTCACAACTCTGTCTCATATTTTCTCTTATGGAATAAATCCTTTAATTTATTGTCCGCAGGTTTTGGTGTCCTTCATGCCCGAGCTGCAGTCTTGCTGTGAGACCCAAAGAGGTTAGTCAGCAGGTCTCCGGGGACTGGTGGGCTTGGTAGGGACCTTGACCACAAAAACCATTGGGTCTTTGGCTTTGTTGCTGAATGCACGGCGGATTACACCCACTGCGTGTTGATGTGTCGCTCCCTGTAAACTCTCACCGTCCACGGACAACAGCTCGCATCCTGCCTGCAGATGCAATCGTGGATAAAAAGGTCAATTCAACAAGCAAAAATACAAAATGACACAATATATTCCTCATTTATCATCATTCTCAGTCCTCTGTGTATCTCTCTCTTCCTGTCACCCTCTGTCTTTTGCAGAACAATATCATAGACAGTGTCCATAAATCTGCAGTGAGTTTGTCCCTTGGCAAGAAACAGTTTTATGCTACAGAGAATTGGAGCTTTGCTGCTACTATAATATATTCACACTGAAGGCCGTCACTGGAGCACACATAAAGTTTCTCCATCAGCATGAGGTTGTTAAACAAACACACACTGAGACAGCCGCACACACACTTTGGACTGTTTCCTGTGGGACGTGAGCAGAGAGTGGTGAGTCGTTGGAGCCTGAGGAGAGGAACTCCCCCTGATGTCATCAGCATTTTCCGAGGATGCACCTGCCTCATGCGCTCAGCCTCAGTGAAGGTTAGTAACACATAACACAGATGCATGCAAGGCCGATGGCTATTGTTGTATCTCCAGCAATCACGTCTTTTTCCCTTTCCCTTTTCCTCTCCAGTCATTACACAAAGAGATGATTTTCCATTTACTTTGTACCTAAGCATTCTTTCTATTATGGGATACACGTGGTAGGAGGTTACACCTGTGCATCCCTGTATTTGTCCTGGCAGGTTTTCTTACAGCTCATCAGACAATCCGGTGTTCTCTAATAACCTCATAGTCTTGCATGAGAACAGTATTAAAAGATTTAGACTCATTTAACCAAAGATGAGATTAAATAGCTTTTTTTTACATTTTGGAAAAATACTTTATTTGAATTGAATAGATCACAATCTAATCAGTTCCATCCTCTTTACAGAACCTTATGGAGCTCGTTATGGGGTGTCTTCTCCTCTTCGCCATTGAGCATTACAACCAAAAAACATTGCTTGTAAAATGTTCCCAGGATCATCGAGCGGTTTGTTCCCTTAGCAGCCTTTAATAAATAAATTCCAATACATTACGTACAAAACAAAAGGAAACGTAATGAGGTGGTGTTTATTTAATACACCAAGATGAGGTCCTAGTTATTTTAGATCATTTAGATCACACAGTGTTCACAACTGTGCAAAGAACAGTAAATCATTCAGCCATCACATGTGCTTCTATTTACAACTCCTGCTCACAAAGCCAGTTAAACACAGGCACATGACACACATGTGTCCAGATAAAGGCAGGTGGCAGAGGGCAATGAACAGGAAAGAACACACACACACACACACAGATTGTCTGTTATCATGTGTGTCTAAGGAGACAGGATGCATGTTTTACACTGAAGTGGCCTGGTCTCATTTCCTTTTTGCAGAAAGGGGGGGGGGGGGGGGGGGGGGTGGGGGGGGGGGGGGCTGTAGCCCAGACAGCTGATTGGAGCAAGCTGCAGGATGATGTGACCAGTGGAGACACAGATAATATGAAAGTAGTTGTGTATCTGTGTCTGAGGTGCAGGCAGACATGGCTGCACACTGTGTTGTTTAAGCCGACTCTTACACACTTGATTCCTTTGCTATTGGACTGTTGTTATTTTGGACTGACGAGGTTAAAATGAGCTGCCTGTGGTTGTATGTAGTGAATGTGATGTTTAAGTGAACCCAGGACAAGATCTCAGACAGCTGTTATGTTACTGTGCAGTCAATACTGTATATTACCAATACATTAGCAGACTTGCACCCGTGTACCTCATCAATAATAGAGGGGATGGGCTACTTGATATTGCTCTTTACTTATCTGGTGTCCAATCTTCACTGCACACATTCAGCCTCTTTGTCCCGGACATTTTTACTTAGAGCAACTGCCACTCAAAATACATTGTCCAGGTTTAGGACATTTATTTTTCTGAATTGATTTCAGACCTATAGAATCATAATCTAATTTCTCTGCCATTTAATGAATGCCTTTTTTGGGGTAAAAATAATTTTATTTAATTTACTTTAATTTCTTTTTTTTTTAATGAATCACTGCTCACCTTCAGTGCTTCATTGGTAGATGCAGCTCCTCCTGGAAATATTTTCTCAATCTTTATCATTGGCTGGACCCGTGACTCCATACCTCCAGAGACACTAATACCTGCACACAAACAGGGAAATCATATAAGATGATAAATTGAAAATAGTGATAGTTAATTTCTTTTTGCAAACTACCATATATACTTATTTACTTTGTTCCTAATCAGCTCCTGTTCTCCACATACATCCCTTTCATGTATATAGTAAGTGTTGCCCTGACCTCTGCTGGCTAATGAATAACTGACTGAAAATATTGTTATCTTTACCAAGGTCACTTGGCAGTTTTCATTCTAAACATGTTCCCTGATTTTATTATAGATGCTGGTGCCAAGAATTCAGTTTACACATTATCAACTTGCAGAAGGCACATGATTCTGTCTTGTACTCACCGAGTGACTGCTTGGCCTTTGAGATGGTCAGTATTCTGATTTCATACTCCTCCGGTGGCAGAGTGGGTCTTTGCACACCATTTTGGGAGTTGCTGTTTACCTGCTGACTGCTCCCTCTACCTGTGGACGGGCTCTTGTCTCTCGAGGGCTCAAACACACCAGCCAGAGGCGCTCTCCCTCTTCTCTGTGAAGGGACAGGTACGCTGACCTCTGTGAACCCCTCCTGCCTGCTTTGCCATCTGCCATCTATGCTGTCAGGACTTGCCTCCCTCCTTTGTCTACCACGTCCGTTCCTCATAGGTGACCTCCCTCGTTCTGTAGCCACATCTCCTCGGCCGTTCGCGGATAATAACGAGTCCTCATCGTACCGTGATGCCCTGTTCTCTCTGTTGTTTGCGGAGGGATTGGGTCGGTACCCGCGTTGGCTGCTGTAAGGTGATTCTTTGAGGAGGAAGCTGTGGCTGGGTGAGGGGCTCAGGGAGCGAGAACGAAGAGTGGAGGAAGCGTAGCTGTCCACAGGTACATCCAGCAGGGGGGTGAAGGCATAAGATTGTGGCAGATGGCCCGACTGTTGTGCAGATAAGCACAGTCGGTCCAGCTTCTCGGACAACTGACCATCCTGCAGTGGATCCTGCACCGGCTGCAGGTGGAACCTGCCCCTGTAGTCTGAACAAACACAACACCAGTTACAGATACAATTTGCTATGATACAGGTTGGTGACACTTCATTATTTCCTTTGTGGAACATAACTGGAAATTGAAGTGCAGTGGTTTGCAAAACAGCTAATGTGAAACAGAGCACCAAACTTAGATTCAGTTTCTTCTCCCTTAGGTCTAGACTATATGGTGATGTAGCTTTTATCTCGATATCAAAATTTTGACCCTTTGACCTTTAACCTGTGCCCTCAGAAAGTGATACGGCTTCTGTCAGCCTAAAGTAATGCTGTATTGATTGTGTCGTAATGACTTGAATGAGGCAACTGCTTGAAGCATCCCTGTATTGTTTAGGTGTCACGTCTCGACCCTTTTTGTAGCCCACAGAGATGTAACACAAGCCTCTTTCTTCAGGCCAGGCACGGGAAACCTGAGACATTTTTGCGCGGTAATTTGTGTGTCTCTGTGTTTAAGTGTGTTTTATGTGAGGTCGGGGTGGGTGAGTATTTGTGTATGTGTTGTCAGGGACGGGGACTGTTTCAGTTTGACGTTACAGATATGAGAAGAAGGGGAGGAAGAAAAAGAAAAAGAAAAAGCAAAAGCGAGGGGGTGAGTTTTAAGCTCCTCTAGTGTCTCATAGTCCTCTTTAAAGAAAGTTGAGGTCTAGAGAGATAAAAGTAGAGATGACGGTCATGTACCTGGGACTGGGGTGATGAGGTGGCGGCGAGGTTTCCCACTGCGAGGCGAGCGCAGAGCAGGAGAACGCACTAACAAATGATACACAACCAGAGAGATAGCTCTGATTTTCTAACGGTTTCATGTTGTGTCACACAAACTGAAAACAACAACACAGTCAAATGTGCTTACTGGAGCGACTCTTTAGAACATCATACGCCTCCAGCTCAAAGGGAATAACCATGCTGTCAAACTGACCCAGCTCAGACGTAGGTATCAGCATTCTGCAAAGAACATGAACACAGTCAGTCACTTACACATACTTTATATATACAGTGCATATACGTATACGCTAAATGTCTCACACCTTATTTCTCTGAGAAGTAGCAGTTTCTCCGGTCTGTCCAAGATTGCCAGAAGGGGGCGTACCAAATCCTCAATCACATTGTCAGATAAAAACTGAAGAACAGATTCAAGTGGTACAAAATTTTAGGGCAGAAGAGAATCAACGAATGTATTTTCTTTATAGGAAGATTTCCAAGAGGTTGTTTTCCAAGAGGAGCCGATTCCGTGAAACTTATCAATGGCTCATGAGAGGCAAGGGTATCAGATGACACATGACATTTGATCACAATCATAAGTGACAGGCCAAATCCATCTTTTGAACGCTGCCGGGCACATCTGTTATTAAATGCCACATGGCATCATGGGGAGGAGTAGTGATTTTCATTTATTCTGTGAACGAAAAGAAGCAGATGCGTGCAGATGAGCAACTCACCCGCCGACAGTGTCTCATCACAGCAGCAACCTCATCCTGGCTGAGCAGTTTGGTTGCCACGTCCTCCACATGCTGCAGGGTCTCCGGTCGGGGCAGGGCTCTGGTGTCTTTAAGCCCAGCACGGGATTCCCTTGGAGAGGTCAAGAGCTGGAAAGGATGACCCTTACCTAAAGTGTTCAAAAGCATTCTTAAATTACCTGCAATAATCTGCACAAAGCTAAATATCTCCCACCTCACTGGCAGAAATAGTCTTTATTTGGAATTTATTTAAAAATTCTGTAGCTATACTGTAATCCCAAGTTGTTGCAACAGTATTTTATTAATAATAATAATAATCTTTCCCATGATGCTCTGTCCAAGCCTGTTCATCAAAAATATGTAGCTTAGATATTACATATATACGGGGATTGATTGTATACAATATCTATTGTTTAGCATGGTCTTTGAGTCACAAACATTAGCATATGCTTGGTTTTACAGGATGTAAACAAGTGCCAGGAATAAAATTGTCCTTTGACCTCTGTCACTTACCTTTGTCAACATGGTGCGATGGCGACCTTGAGCCGCTCTTTTGTTTACGGTCTTTCTTAAACAACAGGTTGACAAAGGTTTTGGAGCGCTGCAGGCTAGTTTTACCCTCCCCCGAGCTCTTCTCCTTCTGCCGCTTCTTCTTCTTCTGTCTATTCTCTAAAAGATGGACAAAAAGAAGAAAAAAAAGTCAAAACAGATAAACAAGCTGTGGCATATGTTTACTTTTGCATTGTGGATGCAAACGCTTTCATATTTTTAGGTAATTTTGCATGTCAGCTTTGCTCAGCTGTTGTTGGAGCACTGAATTTCACTTTATGCATATCAATATCTATAGTGTTGAAAACATTAGGCTTTGTATGGCACCATGTTTAACAATTAGCCAGTAACACTGGTGATGCACGCTCTCCGCTGTCAGTTTAAACTGTTCATTCCTCTTCGAGTCAGCTCCTCTGTTCTCTGCAGTAAATCTGCCACTGTGGAAAGTAACACAGTAATACTGATGGATTGCAGCTACAGCAACCCGAACACACCCCCATCCATTTGGAGTACTACAGTGACGCGCCCTAGCTTACATAACAAATGTCCAATCTGCCCTGGGCTTTGCACCAAGCCTCCGCCAGGTCCTGTCAGTCTGAATAAGCTGAGTAAATTGAAAAGGAAAGGCTAATAACTCAACCGCCCCGCCAGGGATGGATGGATAGTTGGATTCACCATATGCCTGCTCTTATTTATTTTTCACAGAGGTACAAGTGAGAGTGAAGGGTGGTGATTAATCATGACTCGGCGTTATCTTTCTGCTGTTAGACAAATTCTGTCCTGAGCTTAAATCAGCCATGCCTGGATGTTCTCGTTTACCTCCTACAATGACAGAGGAATGAGGGGCCATTAAACTGGCCGATGCCCTGCAGAGAGACGTGTGGAAAGTGTATTGCATTCAATGGTGATTGCAAGTACCATTCAAGAAATAATTTTAAAAAAAATCTAAGTGATTCTGGATACGTATACGTTTATAAACTCTGATAGTGATTTCCTGGCTCGTGGTCATTCCCTGACCTTTCGTACTGTAAGTCTCACCCGACACAGTGATGTGGCTCTGAGAACGTCTGATGGGTTTCCGTGGTCGGCTCAGGGCCATCAGTGCTGCCGTCTTCGGTGAGTCTTTTACTAATTCCTGGTCCCCAGATGACAGTGTCCTTGTTCTTCCCTTCCTTCCTTCTCCAGCTTCTCCCATCTCCCTCGGCCCTTCCCCTTTCCCACGTATGACTGTGTCCTTCAGCAGCACTGTGGCACCTACAGTCCGACTGGTTTCTGTCCCGATCGGCCTGTTGGGATACAATCCGTTGTGAGAAGAGGGGTGGTCGACATGGTTTGGCGGCTGGGGGTCAGTCTGCATCGCAGTGTCCGTAGTCCGTTCAGTGCTGCTTGGACGACGGGAGATTGCAACATCGACCATTTCTGAGCCAAAGACAGGCGGGAAAAGGACTTGGGAGACACCACTGAGGGAGCTGAGAGGGGTGCTGGAGGACAGCGAAGACACAGATGAGTTGGAGTCTGAACCCTGAGAGAATGGCGCTGGGCCTCCATTGGCCACTGTAGAAAACAATCCATAATGACAGTGAAATGATTATAGAGCTCATTCCTGCGTGTGTGAGTCCTGTAAATAAATTGAATGATCATGTTTCCCTAAAGGAGGCTACCTGTGGCCAACGTAGCCCCATTAATTACCTTATATGTGGTAAATATATTTTAGGATTATAACCCAATTTTAAGAGTCTACATACATTTGTCGAGCCAGCCGTATTCTGCTACCATCTCCTTGTATGCTGGGTATCTCCCAGCTTCCTGTATAAGTGCAAAATGACAAAATATCCTTAAATCAGTATAACCATACCACAAAACATCAAATAAAATAGCATCTCACTCAGATGCTTGACTATCGGCTAAACAACTTAAGCCTAATAATAAATTAATTTACACGTTGTACATGTTTTAGCCACTAGTGGGACACAGACAGTCTCCAGTCCAAAACTCAAAATTAAGTTGAGGCTTATAAGAATGGCACAGGTTTTTCTGTCACTTGGTTATATTCAAGATCACTAGGATTCACCCTCTGGATATCGAGAATGTCCGTATAAAATGTGAGGGCCAGGGCTTCCATCAATGAAAAAACGATGCAGTTACATCTAGATGTCTTTAATTGCATTACCATATACTGTCGGCCTCAGGTAGTTACTGTATAGCCAGTGTTATTTTAGCTGTAAACGGTGCATGGATAATTGTACTGCTGTGGTTTGCAGAGGTTTGGTGACCACTGCTGTAGGGTATATTTTTAAACGTAGATGCTATTTTGTATTAGGAGTTAGTGTCTCTCAAGTCCGTATTACAGGATAATCAACACAGACACTGCTGAAGGTCATAGAGATGATTCTTGAGAGGACGCTCTTACAATATTCCACAAAAACCTTTGATGGCAATGTGAGAAAATGTTGTCACTACAATTAACCTTGGCTCTACAAAGCATGACTCTGTCTCAATAAGGTGTCCAATAAAGAACAGAGGGAAGACATAAAATTAGGCTTTCTGTTGATTATAACCTGATCCCTGACAGCCTTTGAATAATGAACGTTGTCCCTGGCTGTTTTTCACACATGGAACCTGAGATCAGAGGAGTAAAATGAGCACACAGCAAAGTAAGAGAGCGAAGAGAGCACACTCACACACACTACGCACATACGACCATTCATACACACAAACATGCACATGACTCCTTTATCTTATAAATGACACAGGTTAAGTGACGAGACCTTGAGCGCATGCATACACACAGACACACATAAGGAATTCATGGGCCATAAGCCAGCTGTCTGTTCCACTCTGCAGGCTCTTTCTGTCTGCTCCTGAGAAGAGCTGGTCTTATTTACTGTGCTCCATCATTTATTGTTGTGTCACTGCACTCAAAGCACCCAATCAATTGTTAAGTTTAAACCTGAGCAAATGATTCATGCTTCCACACAGTGCTGCAGCGCTGCATATCTCCACTCATAGACATTAAACCTGCTGCAAATAATTTTGCTTGGACTCTTGAGGTCAACAAGCAGTAAAGACAGCACTGATTATCACCTTATAAAGATGGTTTGGCTAACATGTTGCTCATTTATCCGTCTAGCAGACTTGAAGGAACATCACCATTTATTTGTGCAGCCCAAATAATTACCTCGTTTACTATGCGCGTGCTGTTGGCTGATGGGCAATAAGAGTGAATCATGAGGACGTTAAGGGTCATTAATTCATAGGAATGAGCTCAAAGAGGATAAACAGTGCTCCACAGCGGCGTGTGACTACACCATTTGATCCATTATGAATATAAATACAATTGATTAGTGCAGCTGTGACTTTGACCTGAGGTCTATCTTCAGAATTGACTCTCACCCTGATGGTCAGCATCACATGGGTGTGGCTCTTCAGGACCTCAACTGCATCACTGTGCGTGATGTCGTCAAAGCTTACTCCGTTGGCAGCAAGGATTTGATCGCCCATTTTGATGCCATGTAGTTCTGCGAGCCCACCTGGGTCCAACCTTAGGGG
The DNA here is from genome assembly GCA_016785345.1 of Trinectes maculatus. Classification (NCBI taxonomy): domain Eukaryota; kingdom Metazoa; phylum Chordata; class Actinopteri; order Pleuronectiformes; family Achiridae; genus Trinectes; species Trinectes maculatus. Next base: position 519,458 of record JAFBJQ010002954.1, read on the forward strand.
GACATATAAAAAAAGGGTGGATATAAAAAAATCAGCCAGATCTTTTTATGTGACACTGATTGCTTCTTTGAGCATAAAACTTTTGAGCTCAATTTGGCCCATACTTAGAAACATAAATCCCCAGTCCAAACTCTTTGCCTCCTCTGATGTTAAAGCCCAAACAGTAGTCGTCTGATGTGGTGAAGAGATGAACAATCCTCCGTAGAGCACTGTCCGAACTGGCCTCTGATGGTGTACGACCTGTCTCCTCCACAACCATCCGCCGGTGAATCAGATCCACCCTATAAATGTACACATATGCAAAGAAGAAAATGCATGCACTTGTCATAACATCTGCTTAAATTGATTTCTCCTCTACTAAGGTCAGGCCCGTCAGTATTTGGTGAATCAAATAGACATAAAGGTCACAGTGGTAATCCATCCACTGCTGCTACATGAAACCAAGATACAGTATATCTGAAAAGAGAGATAACCAGTGTGTGCAACAGTCAAGTGACAGGACGACACAGAACAACAGCCTAGCAAATGTCAGTGGTTTGTACTCTACAAAATAATACAGACAATAATTTTCAATTTGGTAAAACTGTGAAATTAACAATACAATTTGTGCATGCTTGATCACATCACAACATCCATCCAGAACAGCACCTCTGAGCTGTTTGGTCTCACCATGTGGTCTTCTCCTTGGAGTAGCGGATGCCAGGGATCTTGCCCACTCGTCTCACCACCATCCTCAGCCTGTTGTTGCCTGTCAGGACCTTCACAGCACTGCTCATGGTGATGCTCTCCAGGCTGACCCCGTTTACCTCCACCAGCTTATCGCCCACCGTCAGCCCAGCCTGTGCTGCAGAAACAAGGTGGAACTCAGAATGGCAAAGGAAAATAAATGTCCCACGTTAAGAGGACCACGTCCTCACACTCAAACAATGAAAAACGAGCTTGTCATCAACATGAGAAACACAAAAACATTCATCCTACCAACCTGCAGAGCTGTCATCCTCCACCTTGCTGACAAATATGCCAAGTCCATGTTCCGAGCCGCCGCGGACGCTGAAACCCAAACGTCCATCAGGACTCTTATCTACTGTCACTGTGTGAATGTCTTCACTGTCATCCCCTCCTGCAAGCAAAACCAAAGACCACACACATATGTCTATGCAGCAGCCAGCAAACAATAATGTTATAATAAAGTCTGTTCATTCAAACATAAATAAAAATCAATTCATCTGCACTAATTACAGATGAGGTTGGTGGGAATGTCATTAGTTTTGCACTCATTTTGGTCATTAAGTAAAGTGCTGGACAAATGTTAAATTCAACACAAAGATAAACTGTTCATGTTCATCAATGACAGTTTCGATGTCAAAACCTCACCATCAACAGGTGCATTGATGAGAATGACCCGGCCCATTGGTGAGGAGGACCTGCATCTGCGGGGGTGCTGTTTCTTCAGTATGTAGCGTGTGGTGCTATGGGAACCCCCAGTCTGGCCTCCATTGCTGAAATGGGGGTGTCCCCCTCCATTTGTCATCTCCCTCCAGCTAGGTGGGGGAGCAGAGTGATCCATGCTACGTGTCTGGAAATTCTTCCCTTAGTCATCCAGACAGGAGTGTGATGCCAGGATGGAAGAGGTACAGTCTGGGATTTGGGCGAAGAAGGTGGGGTACTAGTGTGGTGGGGAACGTAACTTCTGTGAACCTGCTGGTCCAAAGTAGCAAGGGCAAAGGCAAGAGCTGATCTTCACTGGAGCAGCCACTTTACAGCGGTGAAGATAACACCTCACGTTCACTAAAAATAGTTTCAAACCATTTAGGAGACTATAGAGTATAGTATAGAATCCAAGGGATAAAATGTGACAACAAAGTTAAACTAAATTCACAAAACTAACCAGAGAGCATAGAAAAATAGGACTAAACAGTGGACAAAAGATTCCCAGTTTTCTTACCCCAAGATGGAATCTTTTCTTTCTTTGTAGATTACACTTTTTGGAGTCCTTTGTATCTCCTTAGAGTCAAAGGTGCGTTGCTGTTCCCTCCTGCTTCAGATAAGAGGCTGCAGGCCTCTCTGCTGAGAAGTCAGCAGTGCATGGTGATTCCCCTTGGGTCATGTTTAATTAAAAGGATATCTGTTGTGAGAAGAATAAAGAATATACTTTGATGAATAATGTGGACTCTGAGGATCCATGTGGAAAAATAAAAGGCCTTCACTGTGATACAGTTATAGAGTTATATAGAAAATAACTTACAAAGGGAAATAGTATCATTCTCTGTTATGGCACCCTTATTAAGTGTTATAATTATGGACTGCTGCATTTCATTGGCCTATGGGGGCTGCAAGGAATCAGACTAACAGTGGTATAAAACCATTGATTAATTTTGTTTGCACTAATGTTAACGGTTAACAAATATTTATATGACTTTGATAAAGGGTATTTTTTAATTTAATTTTCAATTAGCAAATGTTAGCCAGTCATCTGTATTTATAAATGTTAATATCCTGTTTACACATGACATTTAGTCCCAATGCCCTACAGCCCTTTTCCTATGGGTACGGTCAAACTGTCCTCCTGAGAGGCCTGCATAATGAATTAAAGCTCTATAAATACAATTCAAGTGCTATGATGGAGGAGGATTTTACACAACCTAATGTTACGGTTATTATTATTAACTGCTCATGACCATTTTATAGATTAGTAAATGTGTACTAAGGGCTAATTAATCAATTTATTACACCTTAGAAACTCATTTAAATTAGTCCTTATAAGAGGGTGATATCAAAAATAGACCATCCTTTCGGAGAGCTTCTCACACTTCAGCTCATCACTGTTTTTTTCCCCAGTCAGCACCATGGACAGCGACTTTGATAGCGCAGAACTATACAAACAAGTGGATTAATCTTGACGAGTTACTGTGGGTAATTAATCCACGTGACGGAAGCACATCTGCCGCAGTGATGGTACCCGCAAAGCTACATCGCATCTCTACACTTAACATGGACATCGTGTCAGTGCGCTGAAACTAAGATGAACGAAGCCTGTCTGCGTTACCTGTCGTGTCCCTGTTCCGCTGGATGAGCTCGGACAGACGCTCAGTGGTCCGCGTCACTGACGCATTAGTGGTCACCTCCGGAGTATTAGTGCCACCTCATTTGTTCCCCCGGCGACCGTTATTGTCTTAAGAGGTGTAAGCCTTTTATATAAAGCCCCCGCATCTGCGCAGCCATTAGCGCCAGACTGGTAATGAATGTGTGCACTAATTGCACAACATGACAGCAACGCGGACTCAAGCCTGCAGCCGCTTGACCTCAGGTAAACCTTAGTGCGAACGTGTTAATGCAGTCTATGGTTTGTAGTAAAACTTCGTAGAGGTATATGTTAAAAAAAACTGATCTGTGGACTTTTCTAGTGGCCCTCATCAAGTCAATGAGGCGAATGCACGACCCCACCCAGTGGCCATCGTTTGTTATGTCACGTCTCTATCTTATTTTAAGGTCAATCTTCATATGAGCAAGCGAAATAACTGCAGCAATATAAGAATTAAAACACAAACTGCTGAATTGGGAATAAACAATTTAAGTAAGTATACAATAGTTCCTCTGACTCCATATGATGGAAGCTTGATTCCAATGCTTACGGGTACTCATGTGTTCTTAGTGGTAAATACAAACAATGTGGACTGATTAAGTAGCCTATGTTTACTCCAGTACTCTAGTTAAGTATCACTTTAAAGAACCAAAAGTGATAGTTGAACTCCATTATTCTTTTCCTCTTACTTTACTTTATGCTTTTACCTCGGATAAACTACACCTTTAATCACAATTTCCTTTGCAGACTAAGGCTTGTGTGTATACAGGATATGATTAAAACTCTTGTTTAAAGTCTCAACGGTATGTAAATATCCTTACAATATGCCAACAGTGATATTCTGTGTATGTATTAAAGCATCAGTAATATAATAATTCAGTGACATAATATTTAAAGGTTTGACCCTTCTAAATGGATCGTTTAATCAATTCCAAGGTCAGTTTTACTTAAGTGGCTTTAAATACTTGTTTACAACGTATATTTGCTATGGTTTCTTTTTACGTCTTTCTGAGATAGTTAAACAATTTAGAAATTGTTTAGAAATGTAAAACATTCATAGGCCCCTTCAGTTGTTTTTAACCAATCCTATGTTGTCTGTCCTCCACACCCAGCTGCTCTAAGCGCCTCAGGTTCTCCATGACAAACACCGCCCCCATTTTTTACGTTCTATAGTGCTGCCTTCAAAGGCGTCTGGGAAACTCCCTTTTCCGGGTTCGAGTTGTACTACACATTAGGATTGTTTCAGTTTCTTTCCAAGTCAAGTTATATATTGCATATGTAAGATGATCTTAGAATGTGATGCAATCAATTAATTAGTTGTATTTTGTTGGATTTAATTGAATCATTTTGTATCAGAAATCAGGATTCAGTGACCACAGTTGATGATGACAAAGATGTATCTTAGGGGTGGGCAACAACTGCAAAATGTCAAAAAACATGTCAGTATGATTCCAGTCAAAAAGAAGCCTTAATGTGCTCTTCATAAAGGACATAAAAGACATAAAAGTCTCGACACAGTAAAGGGAACTGTGTGCCTATTTCCTATTCATGTTCCCATTATTGCAGAGAAGCTGCGTGTTACGACACTTTTGCGAGTACAGGAAGGGGGCAGACGTCAACCCGGTGGTGCCGTGATATTGAGAGGTCATACATTCGCTGAAAACACTGATTATACACCAGGTGGGTCTCCGCGCTGTCTGAATTCACATCTTTAAATATGTTAATTACAACACGATTTACAACACGCCTACTCTGCCTCGATATGCCTCCTGCAAAGCTAAGTTAACAGCTAGTAAATCGGTTAGCTTGTAAAGTACATAGCTAGCTGCGTTCTCGACATTGTTTACCATAAATCGGTTTGTTGACGGCTTGTAAAGCCTTATGGTCCCACGTAGTTAAACATTTGTTCATTTGGGAACTTATTGTGGGTTTCATGTTAAGTTTGTGCATTCCCGTACTCCAATGTGACAGCGTTTCTTTGCTAGTGTCGTTAGCCATCCTGCTTAAAAAGAACCGGTTAGCATGTCGTGACTTGCCATGTACCCATCTGTCACGACAGTTCCTTGATTAGCAACTCTCAGCGTTAGTTAGCTTCATCTATCCATCATCTACTGTCTATTCGCCGGTTGTCGTGTGGTAAACTGGAGCCAATCCCAGCTAACACTGGGCGAGAAACGGGGTATAATCTGTACAGGTCACCACTCTAACACAAGGCGGCATACAGAAACAGACTGTCCCACTTCTATTCACGCGTATACAACAGAGTTTATAGTCGCCACGTTACTTAACCCTTTATATATTTGTCTGAGTTGAAGCTGAAGAACCCAGAGAAAACACGTGGAGAACATGCCAACTCACGGCGCAAAGCACCGGGTTTCGAACCGGAAACCTTGTTGTGCGGTTAGCACTGACTGTAGATGTGCGCGTTATGGGCAGACTCAAGTTTATTGATGTATATTTTATTAAAGGGTAATCCCGCTGTTTGAGGATTATACAGAAGAGTGTGTGTTTTGACATCGCATCAAACATGTGTGAACGCGTCATCGTTTGTCTGGATCTTGTTGGTTTGTTTTCTCTCTATTTGACTAGAAATGTATATGTAGCGACTGTCAGTAGAAATATTGAATGAGGTGAAATACAATCACATGGCAAAACTAACAAGTAATATTTGTATGATATTATGAATTGGTCTGTTCAGTCTTAGTGAGTGTTATTACATTGGTGTCTTAACAATGATGAGTGATGAGTCATTTGACTGTTCACAGATGTGAGGATTTGCTACTTTTAATTGACAATAAACTGAATATTAGAGGGGTTTGGACAGTTGCTAATCAAAACTAGCTTTTCTAAGAATATCAGAGTGGGTTTTTATTTGAGATGTTTTACGCAATTTGCTGATTTTTTTTTTGACAAATCAATTACGCAAGAAAATTACTGGCAAAAATGGTCGGCAATCTTTTCAAAATATCATATCACAATGTTTATAACTCTTGTCTTAAAAGCAGTTGTGAACATAGACAAAGTGCAGTTAATACAGTGATACAATTTCCATATTGCTATATGTCCTTTAAAAAGTACATATCGGACATTGAGATTAATTACGGTATAACATTGTTAGCTGGCTCCCCAGTTGGCAGATAAGCAAACTGTGGTAATCATATATTTTTGTCTCTAATCCGTGATGTGTTTGACTGAATTAAGTAATGTCAAGTACTGATGTACTGAGTTTGTTCTTCGCCTTAGTCTTCTCATAGCTTATACTTGCACTCACAATTAATATAGGATGTTTGAGATCAACCTTCTATTACTATAACTACTAACTATTTCTGAGTAAACCTGAACAACCAGTCTATCTGGACTGATTGGACAAATTTTCTCTGGAATGCGTTTGTTCTGAGTTGAAGGCTCTATCTTGATGTTGGGGGGGGAGGGGGGGGGGAGCTCTCTCTCAACGCAGCTCTGTAGTGCGTCAGAGGTTAGGGCTTAGTTGTGCAGCCAAGGTTTTATTGATAGAAATTACCTGTAGGGCTGAGCTTCATAACACCCTGTGTTGATGTGATTATGTAGTTCCCAAATGAAAACAACATTTAATCACATTTTACATTTTATTTTGACAAATGTTTTTTATATTTTACTCAACTTACATTGTCTTCTCTTTCAGAATAAAATTGTCATACCAATTATTATTATAATTCTGAATTGAACACTGCCAATCCTGGAAGGATAGTAAAATAAAATGGTTAAAATAATTAAAATGAACAATTATTATTATTATTATGTCATTGAACTCAAGAAAGCCAGAATGTCTGGAGAGCTGTCCCTCAACATAAACATCAAGGAGCCACGATGGGACCAAGGCACATTCATGGGGCGCGCCAAGCACTTCTTCATGATCACAGATCCCAGGAATGTCCTGCTCTCCTCCCAGACTCTGGAGGAAGCCAGAGTGATTGTGGAAAACTACAGGTACAGTGTCCGGCGCAGGATGAAGTCTAAATGATAATGTTGGGGTGGGTTTGCTGTTGTGAGGTATGAATAGAAATGAGCATTAATGTATTAAGTGAAGCAGTACCACTTAGTATATGCCTGTTTACTATTCTGTGTGTTTTTTCCTTCACAATTTCTTTATCAGAGCTGGGACCGTGAAGCCTGGTCTGACAGAGGATGAGCTGTGGAGAGCCAAGTACATCTATGACTCAGCCTTCCACCCTGACACTGGCGAAAAGATGTTTGTGATTGGGAGGATGTCTGCTCAGGTGCCAATGAACATGACCATCACGGGCTGCATGCTCACCTTCTATAGGTACAGCACATGGTTCAATGTACTCTTAACACACAAGGGTTAACAAACAAGATCATAAATTTAAATGGAGAAATAGAACTCTGTGATGACAGAAAATTAAAATAAATAACACATGGTTTTCTTGTGACTTTTAAGTTAATCTATGAATCCCGGAGTTGCGAAATAACAGTTTCACAATAAATGTTTACCGTAGTTTAATCTACCACAGTAAACTTACTTGAATGAATTTAGTCATAATAGTGTCAAAAATACAAATATAAAATGTTTATCCAATAGCATCAAGCATGAGGGTTGTCAGGGTAAAGGGTGTTTATGTGTGAAATCCATAAACGTGACTTGTCTTACTAAAAGTACAGAAGAAGACATTATTACAGATGTCTTCCATTCTGTGATTGATTTACTTTTCTTGTTTAGACAAAGCTCAATTGAGTGAAGGTGCATCTGTGGGATATTTTTGCTGCTGTGTGAAGGAACCACAACTGTAGTCTACCCTATATACAATGCAGATATTCACTTCTTGAAACACATTGTTGTTTCTTTGTGTGTGCAGGACAACTCCAGCAGTCGTGTTCTGGCAGTGGGTTAACCAGTCGTTCAACGCTGTCGTCAACTACACCAACCGCAGCGGAGATGCCCCCATGACCGTGAAGTAGGAAGGACTTCTCACCTCACTTCCACTCTAGATCATTCCTGTCCTACTTCTAAACTAGTTTCTGTAAGGAGGCTGTGGGAGCTCCCATGTAGCGGTATTACATTACACTGTTAAGCATGTTCAGCCCCATGTGACCATGCACTCATGCTGACATGCACTCAGTGCCCCGGATGATGTCAGGTCAACAGCATTTGCATAACCCTTTCATTCTCCAAATGCACCTTTCAGATGCTACAGAAAAACATCAAATGCATGTATTCAGGAGTGTTGCATTCAGCACATGAAAATTATTCATGGATTAAGCATGCAATTGAGCATAAATGCCATAATGTCTCCCTCTGCTTTTTTGTTATTTGTGAAATGTTTTGGATTATTTGCCTTTGAATATTTATAAATAGCATTGATTTGCACTGTGACTGATTGCCAGCTGCACTTCCTCAAATGCTGTGGTGTTTGTCAGCTATTTATGATGATATGTGAAAATGATAAAACATGCAGTGTGTTGTAAGTGTGTAATATGTGTCTGATGCATCCGTCTCCACACAGTCAGCTCGGGGCAGCCTACATCAGTGCCACCACGGGAGCTGTAGTCACTGCTTTGGGACTCAAGTCTTTAGCTAAGGTAATGCCTGGGAATAAACAGATGAGGTAAAACAAAGCACCTAAGATATTGATAAACTAACCTGTGTGTATATCTTTTGTTAGTACAGTAATTGGTTACTGGTTTTCTTAATGTGTTTTTGATTTTACAGCGTCTCCCTCCAATCATCAGCCGGTTTGTTCCCTTTGCTGCTGTCGCTGCTGCTAACTGTATCAATATTCCCTTCATGAGACAGAGGTGAGCTCTCTTACCTAAATGCCACTGTTCACTCAGGTTTTTCGTTTAGCTTTTTAAATTGTTTTTATTATTTTTTGCTTCTTCCAGGGAGTTGAAGTATGGTATCCCTGTGACTGATGAGAATGGAAACAGGTTAGGAGAGTCTGTTAATGCTGCCAAGCAGGCCATCGTGCAGGTGGTGGTGTCAAGGATCGGCATGGCAGTACCAGCAATGGGTAATGTCTAGATATCTACTGGCTTGTTAAAATGTCTGGAATCTATTTTTTAACATAATTTGTACATAACATTTATCAACTTAAGAGAGATATTTTTATCAAGAGTTGAAAAATATCGTGGTAAAAGCCTCACATAAAACCTGGTCTTTGTAATCCCACCAAAATGATCAAAAGTTAAAGCATGATCACTATTGAAGCTGATCATCCGTTGATTCATCCTTAACTATTGATGACTTGAGTGTTATCATCTCTGAAGTGTGAAATTTTGCTCATGGAACAGAAGACCTCATGTGATTTATTGTTTTTACAGCCATTCCCCCTGTTATAATGAACTCTTTAGAGAAAAGAGCTTTCATGAAGGTAAGCTGACTGCATACATGACTGTCTTGTTAGTTTTGTCAGTGGATTTTCTGGTTGCACTGCTGTTTTGTTAGACTAAAATATTAGACCTGCTACATTCCACATGTTGCACAGACCTATAATTTTTGTCTCCCCGTAGCGTTTTCCAGTTCTAAACGCACCTGTCCAGGTGGGACTTGTCGGTCTGTGGTAAGTTAGTTGGACTAGCACTTTTTATGGTGATATTTTTTTGTGGACTCAAAATAATCCTGTTCACCTCTTTATTTTCAGCCTGGTTTTTGCAACTCCTCTGTGCTGCGCCCTGTTCCCACAGAAAAGGTATACAGTCACTTTATTGTCACTCAATAAGGAGCGGATGCTCAAATATTGTTCATGAAATATTTTAACTGTAGCAACAAATGAAGCACTTTCACTATTCTTTTTGTAGCTCCATGAGTGTGAGTGGACTGGAAGCAGATTTGCAGGAGCGGATACAAAAGACCAGTCCCCACACCACCACCGTCTACTTCAACAAGGGCTTGTAAGACAAGCCAATACATCTCAATGCACACACAAGATACTTCTACACACACACACACACACACGCATATGCACACGCATATGCACATGTCAGCTGTCTTGTGAGCACAAGTGGGCAACAACACAAAATGTATTTATGCATCTTTTCGTTAGTGTGTGCTGGTGTACATTTGTTTTGTTTTTTGTTTTCAATTTTGATTTGCAAATTTGCATGGAGCTGTACGTGTAAGAGTGGATTGCAGCGTTGAAAAGAGGGAAATATTGATGACACTCCTTGGAAAAAAATACTGACTCCTTTTTAAAATTGTGTTGTGGTGCATTTTTTGTTTCTTTTGTCTGTAGGGTGGAAGTTTCTGATTTGTGGAAGAAGATTAGGACTTTATATATTTATGTAACTGCTACTGAATGTAACTTTTGCCTTTCTTGGTTTGTGTTGCATTATCCCATTTTGAAAAGTGTTATACTGTTACACACTGGTCGTGTATGTTAAAACTGTTGACGTTAAACTGGAAGTAATGCTGTGTTAATTAGCGTTTAATAGTCCAGCTTGGTGAATAAGTTCCTTTTTTGTTGTCCTCCGCTTCCTTGTTTCAGCTTCTTACTTGCTTAGACTCTCCTTTAAGTGTACTTATGCCCCTTCATATCTTTAGACCAGGTGATGAGATGCATGTGGCTGATATGTAGGAATTATACAACAAATGCTCAGTAAGCACAAGCACAGAGCACATGACTGAGTCTGATAAGTGTAATCTTTGTCAGCACAAGTATGTACTGCAGTGGCAGCCTGTTTTCTAGGACTGTCACTTTATATCACTTTATAACCAATTGTAGTTGCAAACATATTGCATATTGATGAGTTGTTTTAATTATTGTAGTTGACGGTGCTTGTCCGGTGGTTGTGTTGGAGATATATCTACTTTGTTTCTTGTTTGTGTATTGTTGGTTAGAGAAAATCCTACATCCTAATCCTATTCTAAATATCACACACACACACACACACACACACACACACACACACATACATATATATGATGTACAATGTATGCACATTTGCATGAGGCATTTTTGACTTGAAAGTGTGCTTTTGTTACTGGATCCACCAGGTGGCCCCAAATATGCATCAGAAAATAATGCCAGCTGCTTGTTTCAGAGGTCAACAGAGGTTCACAGTTTACAGAAAATAAATGACTGTTCCTCTTATTTAATGCTAACGAGTTCTCTGATTAAATTTATGACAGCACAGTCATAGACAAATCAGGATTCTCTGTTTGTTGAAGTGTAGTCTCACAAACATTGATACAGTAAGATTGTTCAGTGCTCGTACTTGAATTCATTTCATTATGCATCTCTGTGTGGGTGTTACAGGGTTCTTGCAGCTGGTTTAGAGGAACTTCTTCAGACACTATAGTGGTTATACTTGTGTGTTATGCTGTAATTTAAAAGGTTTCATTCATTCATTTTATACTTGTCACCAACTGAAATTCAGACTCCTAATCTCATAGTGCATCATAATATGAAGAAATGTATTCCATATTATATTTTCAAATGATGGATAATCTCAGACGCATTTTTTTCAGATGTTCTCAATGGTCTCTCATATTTTCATAGAAAACAAGGGACAATGAATTTCTTCTACTTCTGTTATCATCCCTGTAAAGAGATGGGGTTGACTGTCAGTCTCCCTATGTAACACTGAGGCATGGCCACATGCAATGCTGTTGGACAGTGTGTCTGCATTAGCATGATTACTGTATACAAGTATTTGTTACATACCAGGACTACTACATGATTAATGTTATTTTTGCCACATTGCTGATGACAGTTATTGTGTGTTGTGTTTGGAGTGTTTTCCTGCTGATGGTAAAACTGGACTATAACCTTTTCTGTGCTGCTGTAGTTACTAGATGGAATTGTGTTGTTACTCTAAAGGAGCATTTTAAAATGTATGTTGATGATTGTACATTTGTACGTTCGGCTGGATAATGTTGGAGGAGTCTCGTTAGTGCTCTCAGTTAATCAACCGCCACCATCTTCATTGGTCATCCAAAGGTGGTTCCATGATTTCATTTGTTTTTATGCATTTGTTTCTACAACAAATCATGATGTATTTATTGAGCATCTGAAAACATGTATCTCAGCTTTCCAGAACATGTCGCGCACATAGATCTAGCCAAAGATGAGACGGGTATGAATTGTACAGGATCGGGAAGGGAAGAGGTGTGTGGCTTTTTAAGATTTTGTTTTAGCTTTATTGTTTAGACATTTTGCCAGGCTTTTGACGGAAGAAACATATTTTAGTTTTCATTGAAGAGATCCTCAACCACAATCAGTCCAAAACCAAATTTGCCAACAACTTCAAAAAGCTTTGTTATTAAAAGAAAAGTGATTTAAGGTGATGATTGTGAATATGCATTTTAAATTCTAACCATATTATTGGCATCAGTGTTGTTATTGTTTCACACTGTAACTCTTTAGCCTTGTCAGTTTCAGTTCAGTGACTTCTCCCTTCATTTTGTATTGTACCGATGTGAAATGTATTTACTCATAGCAATCAAATTAAATGCGAAACATCAATGTCCTAAGTTGTCTTAATAGGAGTATTAAATATTGTGTCAGAATTATTTTTTATAATTGCTTTCCTGCTTTTAAGTTAAAGAACGCATCACAGAAAAACAATTTAAAATGACTGGTTTGTTCAGCAGCTACAGAGAACAGTCTGATAAAACAAATCTTAACTAGATGTTTGAAATGTCATCTGATTGTGCTGTGTTATGCTGAACTGAGCAAAAAAACACAAACAAGGTCGTACACATCCAAATCTTACAGCAGAATGTGATTTTTTTCTTGATATATATATATATATATATATATATACATACATACATACATACATACATACATACATACATATACATACATATATATATATATATATATATATATATACACTGTATATATAGTGTGTGTGTGTATAGTCTTCCGCTATATATTGAAATATACAACTACACCTTCAATTTCAGTCTTTATTTGTGTATGCAGATACACAGAAATACTAACACAAATGCACACATTAGAGTAACACCTGCTTTAGGCAGCAAAAACTTTCCTCAGCATGGTGACAGAAGCTTTGTGTATTCGAGCATCAAACCTGCTCCTCTCAATACTGAGTTTCAAGTCAGGTTGTCATTATCACACAAACACTTGTCTGCCATGCTGTGGGTCCATTTATGTACCTGACCAAGCAGCAAGCTAATAAAACACAAGGAGATTATTACAAATGCATTAGTGACATAAAATCTGATTTAACTGTTAATTTAGCTGAATGAAAATGCTGCCTTCAAGTCCCTTGTTGCTTATATTTAATACCTACTTCAAAGGAAAAAGCTTCTGTATGTAGAGGTAATGTTTTTGTGGCTCACTGGCTCTGACCTGCATTTTACTGCTCTATTTTTAACCTACAATAAATTAATGACAATGCAAACATATATTAGTCATCTGTTATTATGATATCAGTATTTCAGTTAAGGGCAGACCTTTACTGCAACCCTGAACATCAATCTAAAAGTGCTTAATAATTCTCAATGCTTGTTTCATCCAAATACAGCATGTCTGCTCTCTATCAAATTTCATAAGAATTTATTTCACAGGAACAATTTTCTTGACGGCCTCTAAAATGTGTGCAGTGTCCACCTTGTTGCCAAACTCCTTCTCACGGTGCTCCAGAAGAATCCCCTGCAAAATCCAACATGCAGTTAGAATACAGACTCCTGCTTTGTAAAGTTCAATTAAGCCAAATTTTACATTACTCAAGGTGTATGCTATGCTACCTGGTCTCCTGCCCCGATGACAAACACTCCCCCCAGGATGAAGCCTTCGCCATTCATGTTGCCCTGGTAACCAGACCTCCAGGCCCTCATGAAGTTCTGCCAAACTCCAAGGCGAATGAACCCAAGACCCCCCATCCTCCTCTGCAGTGGACCGTAGAAGACTTTCTGCGATCACAAAGATTAACTTTAAATATCCCACATGCAGGAGAAGATTAGATGATGAACGTATATCAACTTGTAAAGATCTGATGCAATCCAGCGCTGTTAACCTTTTCATCTATGTAGATGTCCCCTGCGAAGTGAGGTCTGAAGTCCTGGATCTCTGAGCCGATGTTCTCCTTCGTGACAGCAACCAGAGGGACCCCAAGCTCTTCTAGCTGGGGCTTCAGAGAGGACAGCTCAGAGGCCTCCTACAGAGAGAGAGATAATATGCATCACGAAAAATGGGACGCACTCACACTAGGAGAGAATGGCCTCTACTCTCATATTGAGAAATGTGTTATCACCTCTCTGCACAAAAATCATCCAGGTCGACGTACGGCCATGACCACAGCTCCGTTCTTCTCCCACAGGCTCTTTGCTTTGATGACCTTGTCATCTGCAGACAAAGCAATAAGAGGCTGTTTTAAAAAAACAAGTCTGACACAAGGAGACACATTCCTTGCTAAACGAAATAACTCAACAGTATTTCATGGATTTTAGTGCTGCCAAAACTCACTGAAGCCGCAGTGCAGAAGATAAATGTTAATGTTGTGCCGTTCAAATGGAGAAAAATTTAAATGTCGATGGTCACATGGAACCTGTGTATGTGGAATATGCTTGTGGAGAAACTCGACCAACGGCTTTGGGCATAGTGACCTAATCTGTAACACCAGCTGATTTAAGAAAGCAGTTTAGCATTAAATGCTACACAAAACATCATTCAGTACATGTACAATGCAAGCCCCTCATGGAACAGTAAAGAAAATCATGAATGGGCCGATTATTGTGCTGATGTATTGTTAATGCTTCTAATGGGCTTACCTACCTACTGCCAGTGTTTAGAATTATGATTATCTGCCTACCATCTGTGGTGGAGCGCAGGTCAGCATCTTCCAGGTACTCCAGTGATGCCATGGCAGTTTTAGGCAGGCACAGATTTGTGTTGGCCAGGAAGACCCCGGCTATGGCAGCTCCGATGGCACCTAGACCCAGTGACCAGATCCCCATCCCAAACAGCTGCCCCTCCACCCCGGACCCAGAGGGCAACACTGGAGTGCAAAAACCAACAACATGAAGAGAGGAATGTATAACAAGTCTGACGTATTCATTATGAAAAAGGATCCTTGTGTCATTTGGTTACATGCTGTCTTTTGTAACTGGTCCAGCATTGTTTGCATGCTTTACTGCAAAGCAGTTTTTCATGTCTGTGTGTTGAGATAAAAGACCCAGCGTGCAGATTTTGTCTTGATCCATGTACTGTATATTTTTAATCAATTATCTAAGAGACAATTTAATCTATTAAAACGTAAATGTTTAACTAGTTTTGGACTTTTATTTTAACACTTACTAGTCAAGAAGTCATTCTACTACTCTCATTGTAATAAGGGGGTGGAATGCAGACAAAACACTGCACAGAGATCACATCTACAACAACACTGTCTGTGCACGTTTGTTACTGTGAATGAGATAAGTGACTGCGTGGGCAGCCAAATACTGTTCTTCCCTGAAGTGGGCTTACTTGGGTCAGGGGAGGCTCTGGAATTACTATGGTGAAACAAAGCCATTTGGGGTCTTAGAAACTGGGGTTTGGCTGTGGTGGATGGCTGGCTCCTTGCAGCAGCATTCCCCAGAGAGAGGGCAGAGCAAGGCTGGGAAAGAATCCACCTCAAAGCAGGTGAGCATCTAGACCAGACCTGGGCAAATTACGGCCCGCGGGCCACGTCCGGCCCTTTCTACGTCTCTGTCCGGCCCGCGTGAGGCCAATCATAAATTACAACATAAATTAAACAAATATCTGTGTCGTGCTTACAATACAACTGTGCTGCTTTTATTTTGAAATTTGAACGTTTATTTTGAAAAGCGTTTACATTTACATTACTTCCGTATCGACGTATGCGCGTGCGTGTGTTGTGAGTGAAGGTGAACAGTGATAAGTGACGCTAGCCAGGTTACCCTCAAGATGTCGGCTCACACTAAGAAAAGAAAAGTTGGTAACGAATGCCGTGTTTTCAACAACACATGGACTGCCAAGTATTTCTTTGTCAGAAATGAAAGGTAAAGCTTAATCGTCCGACTTTTTTTCTTTTTTTTTTATAACATGTTCTGTCCGACTTTGACTGTTTTTGTCTGGCTATGGATGAGAGCTGCGATGTAGGTGACACCACCCAGCTACTGTGTGGCCCTCTGACACAATTCAGGTTTCTCATGTGGCCCCTTGTAAAAATTAATTGCCCACCCCTGATCTAGACAGAGCCAGCATTTGAGCGGCAGATAAAGTCTGACCCTCTGACTAACCAAATCTTCAAGATCTCACCTAAAGACAGAAACACACGTCTTTTCTGTGAAAGTTAAACCAGACGTGTCATGACTGTGTGTTTAAAAAAAAACATTGCATTTCTTCCTCATCTGCCAGTGTGACTTTCTGAAAGCCCACATATGACTTCCTGGAGAAAAAAATTCTTGGTTACTTGTTTTATTTCTGAGTTTCTGTTGACAGTTCTTAACTTTAAATTAAAAAAAACTTTTGTTCTCTTTCTTTCACACATTTTTCTTTTAACCAGAAACCTGTGCTCTTTGTTTGGTAAACACACAAAATACATATAAAAAAAACATATAAAAGTTAATGACCAATATGCAAAACAGAGAAATTCATGCATGGGAATAATAATAATAATGTTCCCATGTATGAATACAAAAATCATGCCTGAAAATACTAATAATAATTATAATAATAATACATGACTATTACACAAGAAGACAACCCAGTGTAACTACAAAAAGATCAACTCTATGTAAAAATGAAGTTTACTAACTTGTTTCCTTTTCCAAAATGTGAAGAAGCACTTTCCTCTGCTCATAAATCCCCTAAATGCATTTGAGAACTGACACTACAAGTGGAAGAAAAGCTGAAAAATGTCAACCACAGCTGTCCACACACACACACACACACAGAGAGAGAGAGAGAGAGAGAGAGACAGGGAGAGACGCCTACTTCTGCGACACAAAGAAGCTTCTTGTTTTCTTAAATGCGTCTGCGGAGTAAATAGTTAAAGCTGTGAGTCTGACCAATGATATCTGACCAATGCAATATGTAAACATTACACAGAAGGAGCAGTTGTAACAGTATTTCACTTGAGATTCAAATACCATTTGTTGGGATGTTGGGGGAAATATTACACGTCTAAATCTACGCATCTAGTGAAATGTTGTTATAGATAGATAGTTAGATAGTTAGATAGATAGATAGATAGATAGTTAGATAGTTAGATAGATAGATAGATAGATAGATAGATAGATAGATAGATAGATAGATAGATAGATAGATAGACACTTTATTTGGGAAATTCAAATTTTATGTCACATTCCTCCCGGAGTGCCTTGCCTCCCTTGTTTTGTCTTTGCTTCAGCAAACGTGTGACATCTTTCTAATAAAAACGATAACATTAAACAGGAAATAGCTCAGACCGCGGACTTTTGACCACGCTGTAAAAGTCCGGGACGGACTATGACCTTGATCCTATCGATACGTAAACAATGACATTCGCTTCTGCCCTCACAATCTGCGCTTAAAACTGTAACCGAGTATGAACAGCCGCTACATAATAACAGCCGCTTATTATGTAAGCCGCGCTTACATAGCAACACCATTGTTCCAGTGTCCGACACAGGTATCTGCCACAGAACGCAACGCCAATTAGCAGCTAGCTCGGACAACAGTTAAGTCACTTTCCTGTTTTTGATAGTGTGGGTCAGTAGCCCGTTTGTCTCTCTGTGGGAGATGCATCTGTTTGGAAAATGTCACCGTGTCTTTTTTATTATTATTTTGTTATTACATACACACTCACCAGAATCAATGAAGCGACAAGCAGCGCTGCCGAGCTCAAGCGGTTTCAAAACAGAACGGCGCAGGCGCCTTAAACGATCCACAGAGAGCAGGGGAAACTAATCGAGCAATCGAGTGAACGTTGAGCCTAAAAATGATCCCACACAACATACTGTGGAACCTTTGATGAGCATCATGACTCGTGCATTGTTTTATTTGTTAGATGTCGAACACAGAAAGCACTTTATTCTCCACCACGTCAGGCCACATCTTGTCTTGTCTTGTGCAAAGAGTTGTTTTATTTGTGTGCTGGTATCAGAGCTGTTCTCTCAGCAGAGTTTCAGAAACAGCTCTTCATTAAAGCACACACACAACGCAAACGTCACATGCAAGACCAGATCTGCAGACGGTGGGTCTATAAACATTAAAATGACATGTTTGATCCACAGAGTAGTTGCTTTGCATAAACCGCCAAACCATCATGAGACAAAACGCACTAACTTCATGCTTCATGCAGTTACTGTATGAACAGATTATATCATTTTAGAGGCTCTTGACTGGTTTTAAAAAAATCCTGGTTGTGATTAAAAGACATGCACGTGGAAAGACTATTACACAATGCCACAGTAACAAGTCGTTCATGCGTTTACATGTTGAGCTCTATCTTGCCGAGTTTTCTTGCATTTTGCGGGCTGTTCTGAGAACTGCCAGTGTGTTCACTTTATCCCCAAACTCCTTCTCGCGGTGCTCCAACAGAATACCCTGGGGGGAGGACACAATCATCAGCCTACAAAAACATTCACAGAAACGTCTCAGAAAATATTATTCTGCCTACCTGATCTCCGGGTCCAATGACAAAGACTCCACCCAAGACAAGTCCTTCACCGTTTAGGTTTCCCCTGAAGCCCCTCCGATAAGCCCGCCAGAGGTTCCTCCACACACCAATACGCAGAAACATGGAGAGAAACATCCATCGCTCTTGAGGGCCATAGAAATTTCTCTATAATATATGGAAATAAGTAAAGCAGCTTATTGGCTTAATTTATGTAGCCCTATGAGTAATATATTAAAGACAAGTTTCAGGGAGGATTTTCCAATAGCAGACCTTCTGATCCACATAGACCCTCCCAGAGAAGTATTTCTTGAAGCAATCCAGCTCCTTGCCGATGTTTTCTTTCACCACAGCAAAAAGAGGGACTTCAAGGTCCTGCAGCTGGGACTTCAGAGAGGACAGCTCAGCAGCCTCCTACAAAAATAAAGAACAGAGGAAATCAAATAACATAAATTAAATCCCACCACGGCAGTGAATACAGAGCTCTGTTTACCAATATCCAGACAGGTATCTTATTTTATACCTCTCTGCACAACAATCATCCAGGTCGTCTTACGACCATAACCACAGCTCCAGTCTTTTCCCACAGGGTTTTGGCCTTGTGTCGTTCATGGACTGAAAGAGAGACAGTTCCAGATGGTTCCAGACCGTACCCGTTTGAGCATATATTTGCATGTTTTTTCTTTCAGAACATTTTTTTTGAGCTATGGTGGAGAAGTGGCGCAAAGAAGGAATTTCATAATGTAGCTTTACCGTGACAAAGTGCACAATGTGCGATGTGTGTAGAGTGTGTAGATTCTGTAAACTGCCACTCACCGCCTCCAGTGGTCTTCAGTTCGGTGTCCTCCAGCACTTCTAGTTGGGCCCATGCTGGTTTGGTCTGGAACCAGTCGGTGAACGAGCTGATGAGCTCTGCCGCAAACAGGCTCAAACACTTCAGGACTGTGGTCACAGTCACCATTACTCTAAACTGGCGCCTCAGGCCACCTACAGAGAAAGCATGTAAACGAACTTCAAGCACAAAGAGTTTCGAGGAATCTGACATTTTTGTTTCACGTGACCGCTTGGTACACATCTAGAATTGTATTACATTTAGATAGTCAACATTTTTAAATACCACGTATTAACCAAAGAAAACTGCCAATAAGATGGAATTTTTCAAGTATCGTATGTTAAAAGGTATACCTACCAGAGTGGGTCTCGCAGCTAATGTGGAGGAATCTAATGATTTCAGCCAACCCTTTAAGCCCTCTGAGCTCAGATCAGTCCAGTCACAGTGAAAGCTTATGTGAGCATAACATGATAGGAATGTTTTCAGGCTGCCCTAAAACAAGGCCCCTGTTAAGCTGGCTCCTCAGTACCAGGTTCAGCATGGTGCAGAGCGGAGCTTTTATCAAGGTTGAATTTCACACTCATATTACATTTTTCAATGTTAATTTCATCAGTTATGTTTTGTTTGTTAATGCAGTTAATATCCATAAATATGGTAAATATCTGTTATTCATTTTGAATTAAACTAATGTATGAATTAATTGATTCAAACCTCCCTAATTTCTTATTTTAATTGCTAAAATTATTTTAATATACACAAATGTGGCGATAATAATAAATATCCCTTTGTAAGTTTCATTTTATTAGTGTCAGTGCGGGTTAGAGATCACGTGCCAGCTGTCAAAACTAAAAGCAAGACTGACCCCTGCCGCTGGTTAGTGACATAGCAGCAGAAACCGTGAGGGTTGCAGCTTCCAGTTATTATTGACAGTTATGTTTCACTTAAATGATTAATAGTTTTGACCAATATTTTGATTTTCATAATAGTTTCTGACATACTGGCCAGCTTATACCACATTTCTAATTCATAATTCCTGTGTAAGGTGCCTCATTACAGTGTTCTGTATATTGTAGAGCTGAAACAAATGGTTGATTAAACACTAAATAGTTCAACATAAAAGTAATCAACATGAATTTTGATTAGATTTTTTTATGAACTGGTAAAATATTTTTTTAGCAAAAAGACAAAGCCCTTTGATGGCTCTTGATTTTTTTGGTTGTTTTTTTTTTTAAAACCTTGTTACTCTAGACACTATCAGTTTTTTTCTTAGTGCCATCAATAGAACATGTCCATTGTGAACAACTCCTTGTCTCTATTTTATGTCTCTTTTATGGTCAACAACAGTGGAGATAGCAGTTCTAAGGGAGGCGCCATTGATAAAAACAGATTCCACCGCAGTGCAAGTGTAGTAAAGGGAGTCCAAGGTGTGTTTTGTGTGCGTGAAGGCGAGTGGAAATAGTGTACATTATCTCGTCAGAGATTCATTGCTTTTCAGTGACACTAAAAATTAACAAGTGAAGTGAACTTATTGTCTTACTTGGGCATGATGTGTGTGATGTAAACGAATTGCTTGAATGGTTTTGTGGTAATATTTCACTCATTGGTGGCAGCCTCACAAAGGAATGTGCTGAGGTTCCAAAATGGGCTGGAATAGACATGGGATAGGATGACACTCCATGATCCCAGCTGCTGCTCTCCCTCTGGCTGTTCTGCTCAGCCATATGCCATTGGCTGTGTATGTGTCAGTGAGACTGAGATTGGTCGCTCTCGATGCTTCTTTTATTTATTATATTTGACTATTTTAGGTCATTTACTTATTTAATATGAAGCATAAATCGAACTACAATTCACATGTTATTATGATGTTTATGCAGATTGTGGTAGACAAAGATATGACTGTGGACATTTAACATTTGACCCATCACATCTCGTTTGTGTGGTTCAAATGAGGTCTTGGCTCATTCTGCTCATTCAGTTAGTAGCTGGTTTTCTTGTAGTAAACAGACAGGCTTGTGTATGCACACACACACACATATACACAAATAGAACAGCCTCATTTTGGACTCCTATGTTGGGGAGTGTGTGGGGCCAACAGCCAATCACAGCAAAAGATTTGCACCCCACCTTCTATGCAGTGTCCTCGCCAACAGGCATTGGTTGACATGTCAAATCTTTATTCTGTCATTGAGGCCAATCAGGGAGTGAAGTGGGCAGTAGTAAGAGAGGGAGAGGAGGCACCACAGTGGTTACTATGTGTGTTAGTTTGAGATATGATTCTCAGTCATTAATAATTAATAAAAAAAACAGAAAAAATTACTGCCAACTAAAATCAAAAACCATCAGTGACTATAATACCTAGTTTTTGTTTACTGTGTGCATTATCAATTATGATTATTATTATCAATTATATACTTTATTGATATATAACATGTTATATAACAGCACACTGATTCCTTCGAACTCACTTGACTGTGCAATAAAAGTTCATGACCGGCAAGATCCAACTTCTGCCTGCTCTGACTGCCATCCAGATGAAACCGGCTTGAAATCAGACGAGCAAAGAAGACCTGCCGAGGTGAACTGTGTCCTTGAACCTTGGGAAAACACAAACAGTGTTAACAGCCTCCATGCCTGGCAAGGTTTATCTTTTTCAACCTGTTCTGTCAAGTTTGACTCTGACTGACTCAGTCAGATATTATAAAGTGACCCGAAAACCGTGACCCCGAGCTTTTGACCTAAAACGTAATAGGAGGTCAATATGACACAAATTTCATGTAGCCAATCAGGAAGAAGGAGGAGACACTTACATGTGGGTCATTTTTGTCAAAGTTATTTTTTTTTTGGTCAAGCTAAATTTTTTTCCCTGTATGAAATAAATAAAAACAACAAACATAAACCGTCTACACAACTTAAATCTAAGAGGACAGATAATCCACTGGAGCTGGATCAAAGTGGAGTTATCAGAGATAACATGGTGTTGAACACTGAAATTAAAAAAAGATTTACTGATTGATGAGCTGTTCTGTAGACAAGCACTTATTTCCCTTCACAGTAGTTACTAGTAGTTTCAACAGATTAAAAATAATCAAAATCAGTACTTTTGTAAATAAGACCCACCTTTATTCACCATTATTGCCTTGTTTTTCAGACAGTCTGAACTCTGTGTTCATGATAACATGAGCACATAGAGGTTTAAGTATTTCACAGTCAGTCCGCTTGGACTATCTGTTTCACTGCTGAGAACACAGACACATACAGGGAAAGCTGGGATTCACAAAGTTATCATTTGAGTATAACAACAATATTATTTTCCTATTTATCTTGCATTCATTTGTCAATGTGTCACCTTCAGCCCACATTCACTCTCTTGGAGCTGCATGTTGATATGTAAAAACCCTGATACCCGTTATCTTTAAGCACAACCAGAACCATCTTGTTGAGAGAAAAAATAACTTTTCCTGTCAGTCATTAACGAACGTAAAGAGGCAAAACACACAATCTCAGAGACAAGTCTGCCCTTCTTGTTCTCTGGATGTTGAGGTGCCTTGAATGTTGTTGTCCCACCACTGTGAGTCTCGTCCAGCCAATACAAACACAGGTGTACACAGGTGGCTCCTTGTGCCACCAGACTGGTTCATTGCTCTGTTTGGTATAAGGCTGAATGTTCACGTCTCCTCCTGTTTAATCTAGTTCCTGTTTGTTTCATTCAGTTTTCTCTGCCCCCATGCGGAAAGTAACAGTTTCAGTTGAACTGTTTAGGTTTGGTTAAATTTACGTTTTTCTTTAACTTATCAAATTTCACCCTTGTTGCAACTATTTCTTTCATATCGCATTGATCATGCATCTCCTGCGTCTCCATGTTGGAGCTGATTCCACTGACCAGAGCTAAGATTAGGTTGGATTGTTACTTTCGTGCGTGGCATATGTTTGTATGGTAACACAAATGTTTCTGATTCCTCCAAAAACAACAACATAAATACTAGATTAGCTGTAGAATGTGTGTCAGAAGTGTTTTTTCATATTATAATGACGATCGAATCTTAAGTGCTAGCACATCATAAATTCTGATGCCTAAGAAAAACAAGGGTTAGGGTTAGGGTTAGGGTTAGGGTTAGGGTTAGGGTTAGGGTTAGGGTTAGGTTTTACAAGAGCACCACAAAAGTCCATGCAGTTTTACCATGACTCTGAAATGCTTAAGGATGCTCATTGCCCCCCACCAAATTGCCCCCTGGGGACAAATACAGTTTTTTGAATTGAATTGAATTCAAAATCCTGAAACGAAAAAGGCCATAAATTCAGTGCTTGCATAGGATGTTCCAGTTGTCACTGCAGGTGTATGTTTGTGCATGGGCAAACTGTATCTCTCAAAGAGTCCAATACAGTTCCTGGTTTCCTGTAAAAACACAGGCACAGTGAGTCACCTTAAAGGCCAAGCGATATCTCAGACTCATCTTCATTATTTGATGTTCTCTCAGGAAATGGCTCAAGACTTTCTGCAGTTGTGTAGCAAGACAACAGCCTTAGGCTGTGACTTAGATGGAACAGAGCATTTAGACATCATGAGTCTGCTTGAAACTTAATTACCAGCAGTGATGGAGAGTTAGTCCTTTTATAAGACTATATTTCAATACAGGTTTGAAATACCGCTCTATTACAAGTAGAAGTCTAACATTCAAAATCTACCCAAAATAAAGTACAGTAAAAGTACTGTCAGTACAAAAATGTTTTTTTTTTTGTTCTTTTTTTAGAATTAGATTTCTATTGTGGATCTACCTTGAATTTAACTGTTTATGTTCCATTTAACTATTATTTTTATATCACAAGTATGTTTTATAAATCAGCTAATTATACTAATGTATGAGGTTTCGGGGAGTTGTGGTGTGGATTGGCTAGAGTAGCAAGTCTGAGAGCAAGAGGACCAAGAGGTCGTCGATTTAAACCCCACTCGGCACCACTGTGGGCCCCTGAGTAAGGCCCTTAACGCCCAGTTACTCCCTGGGTACCTTGCATGGCTGCCCATGGCTCCACGTGTGTTTCATGGGTTAAAAGGAGTGTGCTGTGACAATGACAAGTAAAGCTTTCTTTCTTTACAAATGATAACAAGTAAAGAGCCGTTTGGGAGCCAAAAGATCCGGCTCTTCTTTGGGAGCCGAGGCTAAAGAGCTGTCTCTCTGAAAAGAGCCAAACTTCCCATCACTCATTACTACACAACCTGGCCAAGTCCCAGCACAGAGAGCTATCCCACCTGTGCCACATAAAGGGAGGGAGGAGAATCCCCCTATCTGATCTGACACCATGAGTGTCACACCCTACAGCAGAGTTGTAACCACAGGATCTGACTGAACGCACACACGCCAATGATATTGTGCATGAGGGGTTAACAAGTTTTTTCCACTCACTGAAATCCCACCATCCACATCCCCACCCCCTTCTGGAATGGACTGTCCCATGGATTCACATGACACGTGTGTGTATGTGTTTGTGAGATACTTTGTGTGTGTGTGTGCATGCGCGCACATGTGCATGTGTTCTCTTATATATATATTGGGCCATGTGGACACAAACGTGGAGTTTTGTAGGACAGACTTTGTATTGACTGCAAGACTGTTTGCCTCCCTTTCATTTCATTTCTCTCTTAAAGAGAACCAGTGGAAATACAGAACAGCTATCAGATTTCTCTGGACCACTTGTTGGTGGGAACCGAGGACACTTTTCTCTCTGTGTCTGCTGAGGCTTGACAAGTACCTGGTCCTTCAGTAAAAATGAGTGATCTGCTAGACGATGGCTCTTTCATGTTCACATCGGAGTCCGTAGGAGAGGGACATCCAGGTGAGTCTTCAGTCAGCTGTTCTGTTTGAAAATTTAAAAAAAATACACCTCAAAACAAACCTTAACCTTACCCTACTCTCACCTAAACACTGAGGAATAGATGTGAAAATATTTCTAAATCCATGTGATCTTGCAAAAACAACAACATGCATGTGAATAAACTCTATTCAGGTCACACAGTATGTACAAAATAACCCCAGAGTGCAGTGTATTTACTCCCAAAGCATGGTTGGTATTCCATTCACAGCAACATGTGCTTACTGCTCCTCGCTCTGACTTATGGGCAGTTGGAGGTGAATGTGTGTGTGTGTTACAGGGTGGTGTTAGGTTGCTTACTGAAGGAAAAGTGGGGAAAACATGTGGACTGGATTCTGCTTCCTGGACACAAGTGTCATGTTGTAGTGCGAAAAATGGGGGCAATCAAATACATATCAATCAAAACAGCTGCCACAGAACAACATGGCCTTTGACCCTTAAAAATTACATTTCACATTTTCACTTTTGATCTGTTTCTGTACAAGAAGGATGAATGTAATCTCTGCATCTCTTTTGTAGTGATTGAAATGACTGTCGGTGCTTATTATGTCCAAACATTAACAAACTGTGTGTGTGTGTGTGTGTGTATTCCAATACATTTTCTGACAATAACTTTCACACACAAACAAACACATCTGAGAGTGCTTATTTAACTTTTAACTGATTTAACTCTACATTCTACACTGCTACCTCCAGAGTCCTGCGTCAATGTGTTGTAATCATTTGACAAATAGGTAACCTTACAAAGTCCCCTGTGTTAAATCGATAATCAGTAAACGCAGCAGTCGACCAGCTTCACAGATAATGACAAACGTGACAACTGTTGGCCCCGCGATGTTACATAAAACCACAGTGTTACACTGGTAATAACCTGCAATAATTCTGAACCAGAGAACTTCATCTTGTTTCTGTCTTTGTTGTTCTGTATTCAATACATAAAAAGAGCATAATTTTTCATAAATAGAAATGTACATGTAAATGTGTTTGTGTCCCACATGTCACTGTTTTCATAATCATCCTACAGCGTCTGTCTTGGATAGTATAGAGTATAGTATATAGTATTTCTATTTTAATATTTTTCTACCACTAGAGGAGGCAATTTGAAGCCTGTGGCCTTGGCAGAAGGCTCAAGCACACACCTTTTAATTTGATAACAGACTTTGAGGTCTGGGCTGTTCTCACAGCTAGTGGCCATGTTTTCGAATCAGAGTCCCTCACAGAGATGTTAAATCCTACACCTGAAGACTGTATAACATCAATAACAATATTTGACATCAGCCATACTAGTGTGTCTTGTCTATATTTTTTGTGCACTCCTGTGTACTGTAGAGTCAATGCAACAAGATGTTAATGTTTCTGATGTAACACGTGTGTTGCATTGCTTCAGCAGGATGGAGTGCTTTGTGAGCCATTGTCCTGCTGCTGCATTCAAATCCCACTGATGCAACTAAAATACAGCAGTGCTCCTGTTTGAAATATGAGTGTGTTACCTTTCAGAAAAACCTGCGTATAGGCACCCAAAGCTGACATTTTCTGTTCTAAATATGATGCCTCATTTATCTTATACAGGCCTAATTTAAACTTAGTTTAATGCTTGTCACCTCTCCACAGATAAGATTTGTGACCAGATCAGCGATGCTGTCCTGGATGCTCACCTGAAGCAAGACCCAGATGCCAAAGTGGCCTGTGGTGAGTAAACCTGAATTTAGATCAAGTTAACCTTTAGATCACTGAATGAGAGAGAAGTTTATACCCATTGTCATCTCATGCAATAAATTGAGGTTCATCTATGTTACTCTTGCTAAGTCCGTCAAAAAAAAAGGCCTTTATCTTACCTGGAATTAAAGTCATTAGTATTCTTTAGAATATTTATTGTATTTCAGTATTGAATGTGTGTGTGAGTGTAACCCTGTGAACATGTTAACATCACTCAGGCCAAAGACTAAACATGTGTCCAATAGATTATGTTGGCTCCCAATACACAAGATGAATTATTGCATGCTTAATATGTTTATTGTTTTGACAGAGACGGTGTGTAAGACTGGCATGGTGCTGCTCTGTGGGGAGATCACCTCTCGGGCCAATGTGGACTACCAGAAGGTGGTCAGAGACACCATAAAACACATCGGCTATGACAACTCAGACAAAGGTGAGAAAATAACATGTAGAGGGAGCAAAAATATTGGTAACATGTTCTATGTTGTCAACTTTCATCTCATTCACTTTACCTCTACAGGTTTTGACTACAAGACGTGTAATGTGCTGGTGGCTCTGGAGCAGCAGAGTCCAGACATTGCTCAGGGGGTCCATATTGACAGAGAGGAGGAGGACATCGGTGCAGGAGACCAGGTTGGACTGATGCAACAATATAATGTGTCCTTAGCTTGTATCACCTGTATGGCTGGGCGATAGTGACAGAAATCAATCACCACAGTTTGTGTGATTCATTCCTACCGTGTTTAAACTATGTTAAACCTCACAGACTTAATGTATAATAGTATATTGAAACATTATCGGCCATTGCTTTATGTATAATTTCAATCTAAAATAGCCTAGTAATTATAACTTATATAAAGTACAATATTTACAATTGAAGTGTAAAGAGTAGATGTATACCTTAAAATGAAATAGAAATTATAACCCAACACATACTTAATTGTATTTAGTTACATTCTAGCACTGACTTAAATGTAATTCACTTAGTACAACCATGAAAATGTAATCAGT